>JAHQIW010006968.1:0-95936 GCA_019055375.1 Parelaphostrongylus tenuis | reverse complement strand
AGAAACGTACGATTTATAAGTTATTTGGCGTGTCCAAGAGATGCGGCAAACACACGTTAGAGAGACATGGTCCAAGAGTGAGCATGCTGGTTCAGATATTAGAAGAGGGACATGGGCGCGTGGAACACAAGATTAGATCCCTAGTGAATCAGGACAATTTCCAACGCAACCACTGAGAAGTGTCGTTCCTTACGCAGGCAAACTACCCATATTCACAGCTAAAATCAATTTACAGATCTTCAAGCTCCAAGCGAGAGTATCTAATCTATATGACCATATATATATACATATATACATATGTATATATTTATATAACGCTTGTAAAGCAGCGAATCAGCTGAAAGAAGTGTGGACTTCACAGAACGTATGAAAAACTGGCCGCCTAACTCCATTACCTCCTGCCTATTTGTCGTACCTCCCATATTCGTCTCGAGAGGGTCGTATACCACTTAGTTGCCGTGCTAATCAAAAACCTATCATGTAATCATGCAAAGTTCCAGCGCGAGTCAAGACTGAGTATTTCTTAAGTATCATGTAAAATTGGGACATAGGTACGCTTCCTTTCTCTTTTGTTTACAGTTTCGATAAAAGCAGAAGGAATGAGTTCACATAATAGCTTTTGTAAGAGAGAAGTGGGTGCGTCACTGATACGCTTTACGGTCACTCGTTCACTTTCTTACTTTTATTTTTTTATTTTAATGACTCGACATCAAGTACTGTACGCGATTCATTGCCTCACATCTGTAATCTGCGAATGTCTTCCGATTTTTGCATTGACTCGGCTCCGACTCTTTTTCATCCATGATGTTAAAGGACATTGTGTAGAGCGTAACCAGATCTTCATCAAAAGCACTTGGTAGCTTTTCTGGACTAGACGAACTTAGTAGGTTCCAGATACGAATCAACCAACTTCCCAGATGCATGTTTAGTTCTTGAAGGGACGAATCCCTGCTGCATGAACTGTATGCCATAACCATCATTGCGCTACAGTCGCTTATAGTTTCCTATCTCACTGTTACAGTTCACCCCTACCTGTTCTAAGCTTTCATTGTCTTCTTATTTCTCTGTTTTACCTACCACTTAAATTTTTTTTTAAGGAAATGAGAGTTTTTGTCTCTAACCTATTTAAGAAGGTAGCAATGAATAAAATAATCCCTTTTTTTCTAACATTGAAAATACTCTTACTGCTCACTGTGGAGAGTCCCTAACCCTTCCTGCTGAGGTCGATGATTGAGCAGCTGTGAGGTTCTCATCACCCCTCTCTGCTCTGTAGTAGAGATTACGGCGCTGATCCGTCCCCGTCGCAGGTGCACTAGAGGATAAATGACGCTCCCCAGAGTGCAGTGGTGTTTGCACTTCTCCTCGCTGGTTTCTTTGAGGACGGTGCAAGTCATTCTGAAATAAAAGAAGAAAACTACTTTTTGCTCAAAAAAAAGTTCTTTCAAGAAAATTTGTCCCTGTTTGATTTCTAGCAGTGAACTTTCTCATCACAATTCAGTTCCATTGCTACATGCATTGAGATTTTTCAAGGTTTCCCTGAGTGAATAGGCCAGTCATTCTATGAACGTGTTTTTTTATTTGGGAGACCTGCTAACGTCAAGGTAGGGCTTCCGAGCTAGCGGTCAATGCCTTCTCGCATCTATCAGTAGAAATAAAGTTACTAATACCAAAGCCTTAAGGGTCTTAATGTCTTCCGGGTTAACGGAGCACAACGCGCAATTCTAACGCGACAGAGCGACAGATGATTAGAGATTCTATTTGCGATCGCTTGAGTCTGTTTATAATCAAGAGGGTTTATTATGTTTTATTCATTTACTGGTAGATTTCATTTGCTGTTACTTCTAAAATCGCAGTCCTGTATCAATTCGAAGTAGGCACAGGTATGGGCGTTGAGCAATGCATACGTGTTCGAATGTTCGCTCACGTGTTCGGCGCTCATAAAATTTTCGATCTCTCGGAGGTTACCGAAAGGGTTCCAGACTTGTGGTGTACCGTTGGTTTGATGCATCCATAAACCGTTTCAAATCAATATACAAGTCACGTGTGTGATGGTTGATGAAGTTTAGTGCGTGAGCACATCTCTTATAGACTGCTTGATATCAAAGTTGAACTCACTTTTTTTGAGACTTATTCAGCGTTATCCGCGTTATTTAGAGGGGAATACAACATTGAGTGGGTGTCGCAAAGAGATGAGCGCTGAAGAAATATGGCGCTTTCGTTGTTGATCAATCTATCAGGTATGCGCCTTTTTGTTCGCGCTAAATCAGTGCGTATTTGGCCTATACAGTGACTTGCGGTGTCTTACTGATGTCTCGAATCAGCGTCGTTACCTCCAAAAAAAGTCTGGCATCAACTCATCGACCTGTGGATGGTGGCTTGGTGATCCCGGGGTGTGCGATCTATATCGTTATGCACTAACGGCATCTTAATGTGGCGTAATTAGTGAACTCATGTTACCTATTACTGTTCTCTCGAAATAAATATAACTAAGTTGTTTGGTGAATTGAGAGACTAGCTTGAAAATCATTTTTAGTCTTCATAGACTCAGGTAAATTTGTCGTTTTCCATCCAGGCAATGTTGGGTATCGAAACGGGGAACATTGCCATCGTGTCTTTTCAAACTCTAAGCCTTTGCCTTTCAAAATGCTTATCAGCGCAGATCAGTGTGCCACTGTTCCGTTTTTAAAAACATTTCTTCATGTTAGCTACGATTAGTGTTAGGATGAATTTTTAGCGAAAAGGAGTAATAATTTTTGACGTAGAAAAAACCAAGTATCGAATACTATGTGTTGAGCACGAAGCTTTTGTCTTTCCCTTCATGAGTTGGTTAGAACTCAAGGAGATATCTGTGAACATGTAAAAGAACTGTTTGATAAGGTGATTCTATAACGATTTATCTGTATACAACGTTATCTTCAAATGATATATTGATAGCAGTTGCGACGTTGTGATTTTGTATATTTGCTTGATAACATTTTCAATGCGCCATTGCTTCGGGTAGGTCTGTTTCGATTGTAAGACCATTCACACAATATCCATTGCAGACCCATTACTGTATGCTTAAGCAAGTCGAACAGAAATACCTTGTTTTCACTCTCATATCGCAGTCGTGGTGAAAATTAAGTAAAGTCTTTTTCCGCGCACGTGTAATTGCAAAGAAACCACTTTTGTATATTTTGGAAAGAACATGTCGGAACCTAGTAGTATGCTAAAGATTTAACCTTCCTGTCCTGCTTTGTCTAGAAATTACGGATGACGAGACTCCTGTAGTTGTAAAGTTTCGTATAAAAGTCATATCAGCCGTAGTTATTATGATTTTCTTATGATTAAGTTCTATTTTTTCAAAAAATTCACCTGGTCACTTTGATCTCCGCGGCCTCCGAAGGTACATAGGTGCGGCTGAATAGCTCTCATTGAGATTACCACCTGCAGTGAATAAAACATCATGGGATTTGAAAAGAAAATCTTCTTAGTTTTTCTTGATCTTTCGTCTTGTTGACGGATTATAAGTTTGATTTAGGATCGCTGATTCAGAGGAAAATTTAAATGTATAACTGATTTGGCGTTCACTCACTACCTTTGATCATTACCATTTATAAGAAGTTTGAAGTTTTACAAATGTTATTGAAGTTGACCGTCGATCACGAGCTGCCTAAATTCGTTAGAACTCCATTTTTGTTCAGTATTTTCAACAGCACCAAGTTGAATATGCTTTATCTACCTCGATGTAGATAGACTTGGGAACCCATATGTGATATATTCCTTTCCGATAGTTCTTACTGAGAAACATCATGAATAGACTACAACCGCACATACCTTGAAATATCTTCAACTTTTGATAGAAGTGCTCGATTGAAAGTGACGAACTCAATTAATAATGAACACCACCAAAATCATGTTTTTATAGTAGTGCAAGTCTGCTATCATAGTAACATCTCTTTAACATGCATTATCTTGTGTATATCAACTTTTTCAATTCTTAGCATGCATCTGGTATAAACTGGTGTGGTTGTTTCATTTCTTTCTCTCTTTGGACATCTCTTCAGATGTTCGCTAACATGCCTGATGATTATTTTTGAGCCATGCATGTGGTCTGTTATGGGCACTCATACAGTGCAGTACACGTGTTTCGGTCTTGCCAGCCTCGTCAATTGCACAGTGCCTTTCGTCCTAGCCAATCCTTCTTGTCGGAACGTGGTCTTGAGAAACACTAGAATCGAAACGAACGGTATGATGTTTCTTTACAATAATCACAGGCTAAGGGATGGCGTAACTATTCAGTTCTCTCGGACTGACTCCATAATTAGTACTTGCTTTCAATACATCCAAGACATTCGCAAAGTTAACAATAGATATCACCGAACAATGGTCTCAGTGAAGGAGGTTGGCCAGAGCCCGCTGTCGTTAATGACGATCATGTGAAGGCGTTAACTGAGGTAGTGATGAAGCTCTGACGCAGTTCTCACCGTTTTTTTCTGGCTTGCCAAGGAAAACTGTCATTTCTGATTGGGTACTTGACAAACAGATTCATGCACTGCCATCTCCAGCCACTAAAAGCGTGACAACGTTAGACCTACCTTTGAAAATTAGGTCTGCAAAAGAAATTTGAGGATGTAGTACTGTATCTCATCCAATTATAAGTTATATGAAAGTTATACTCTTCCATTGCAAAAAAATCTGGCATGTATGTGTTTTGGACTCTAAATTATAGCAGTATCTTACAATCGACTATGTTTGAGACCTCACTTAGAATTCAATATATAGTCTGATAAAACTTTCCTAGCTTTCTAAGATCTGACTATGGCATTTCGAGTTCTATACGTACGTTTCGGTGTTACTCGCACTCCACATCATTACCACATGTCTTACGGCTCACCCCTACAACTAATAATAACGGCGTTGAAGATGTATCAATCGAGACAAAGTGAAATGATCACTCGCTCTGCGGTCTAGACTGAATTTCTGTCGATTGCTTACGGCTGGTAACAAAGCATAAAGCAGTAACTTCCAATTGATTGTGTTCAAGACCTAGCTTAAAATTCAATATACAGTCAATTTCTTCGTGGTACTGATATAGCGTGTGAGTAACGTCGAAACGTTTGTATATCAGTCGAAATGCTATACCAGACCTCTGGAAGGTTGAAAAAATTTTCATTAGCTGAATACTTTGATTAGTTACCCCTAACAATTCACTTCTGTTTGACTAATTACAAATGAGTACTCAAATTGATGCTCATTATTTTCTGTGATCAAAATGAAGTGCTTTCTTGCATCATTTACTTATTGAAATCTTTTGTATAATTTGCAATAAAACGGAGAGTTGCTTTTGCCTGGAATATGCCATACTGAGCTCGAATTCCTCCATTTTAACGCTATTTGAAAAAATCTTTTTCGGAAGTCACCTAATGATAGTAGTGATGTTTAAACAATTCTTTCATATTATCTGTTGCGAATTTTTTGGACGATTGCGTAGAGTGATGCAACAAGTTTTGCAGTCCATCCAAGGATAGAATTCTTTATGAATTTTTATTTTCGTAGTGTAAGGTTTACTTTCATTCAACTTGCAATCTTTGATGGTTCCATGGTGAAAACTATCAACTTAATTTTTGGAGAATACAAAAATTAGCTCACACGAACCACTATCACAGTTTACTGTGCGGATCTCAGCACATTTTGCACTCGCTTCGTTTCCTTCAAATTCATCTTTTGCAAAAGTATTCAAAATCTCGTGAGTTGCTTCGGTTACTGCCTGAATAACTCGTCTTCTTTATGAATGTCATGGAATGTTGGTCGAGACGATTCTTGCTACATCGGAGATAGCCGAGCGAGCTGAGGCGTTCCCTCAAACATTCGTTGATTGCATACAAGAAAGTGTTGGAGTAAGGAACGGGAGCAGCGTCTTGCTTATTGCATTTATCTCCTGATACGCTTCATTGTTAACCACTGCGCTATCCTGCTCTCATGGTGAAGTTTTCTGTAACACAAGTTGTAATGTCCTCATTCTTTTCTGCTGTTAGTGCAATTTGGAGGGAATCTTGAATCGGTATTTATTACCTTGTCCTACCATCTTCGTAAATGGAATCTTCAGCGTTTCATTTCCAAGACTTTTCAAGAAAAAAAAAAGAGATTTTATCGGAATTGCCGCTTATTAACAAAATGTAAAGTTGTTAAATCGGACGATCCCTTGAATTTGTTGGGGAATTATGTCTCATCAACTTGCCTGCTCCACGTGTAGTATGGACTTTTGTAACATTCGTGAGCCTCATGCGATGGTCTTGCTGTGGATGTTGTTAACGATTAGCTAGAAATCAGACTGTTGAAGTGGTCTATCTCGCTTGGAGTCGCATGTGTATCACCTGTATCACCTGTTGTCCTGTTGATCGTAGAGTGACTCGAGCGGGTACCAGCAACTCTTCCATTTTTCCCTATCGCCTGCAAGAGTAGCCCAGTGGGTCCTCCTCGCTTTAGGGATTCGTTTCATTTAGAGAAAACAATCGATTTATAAGTTATTTGACGTGTCCAAGAGATGCGGCAAACACACGCTAGAGCTGTCTTCCAAAGTGCACGCATGATCGGTGTATCTATATCGCACTGGGCTAACCGTACTTATCACACCTGGGGGAAGGTAATTTGTTTTGTGATTGTCCAAAGAAAATATTCAAAAACTTTGATCGACTTGCAAATGCCTCTTATTACTTCATGGCAAAGATCTCAAAACACTTCACTTGAACTTTCCCATGATTCTGAAGGTATCACCTTGTTCCTTTAAGTGACATTTAAGAAGCAGTAATCAAATGAGTCCTATAGGAAAATGCGAATGTCACGATGGAGATCAGATGCGAAACAACGGATGGAAGGGCTGAGATCCGCACATGTGAAGTCAGCTCACATAAATAGGTTAATAAAACTTCCAATCTTTTTTCAATGTCGTCGTAATTTCTTTTTGGTTTTTTCCAATCTTTTGTCTACATCTTCCTTATCTCTCTTTATCTCTTTTTCTCTGTTCTCTTTTTTCTAATTTAGCGTTCTGCAGTATCCGTTTTATCCTAGCATTGGTTCAGTTACCCAAGTTAGAAGTTGAACTTTGTGTTTGTAGATGTTTGTCGAGTACTGGCGTACGTTTTCTGAAACCTCGGGACATGCCTTTCTGACAAGAGCTCCAACAAATCCTTTATGGGCAGTTTCAATACAAAGATAGGACGGGCAGAAGAGCAGCGGTTCAGAGCAGGACATAGCTGAAAGTGGACGTCGATTCGATAGACTATTCTTTGTGGCCCATCTCATCAATGGAGATTCCTTTTTGAGGAAGCCTGTCACCACTGGACGTCGAAAGCTTGAGACGTTGAGACTTATGCGGTGTTCGGTCGTATTTCTATCAGCACAAGTTAGAATATAAGTAACACAGGTGTTTTTCCGTGATCTAGTGCGATAATTTGGCCAAACTATAAACTGAAAAGGAAATCGAGAAGACAAACTCAATACCACCTACTCCTCTAACCAAGCTTCATTGTCAACAGAAAACTTTCTGCAGTCTAAAAACCAGTTGTATCCACCTGTTAGGGTTAGCTACTTCAGACATAGACAAGCTTTGCATAAAACTGTTTGTTTACCGCGAGAACCTTTTTTTCATAAGAATTACTGCTGTGAAGAAGAATATATCATCCTTGATGAACCACCAGATTGACAATGAAATATTCTTTTTTTTTTCAACATTCAACATAATCTCACTGGCCACTGTGGAGACTCCCTAACCCTTCCTGCAGAGGTCGATGATTGAGCAGCTGTGAAGTTCTCATCACCCCTCTCTGTTCTGTAGTAGAGATTACGGCCCTGATCTCTCTTCATCGCGGGTGAGCGAGAGGGTAAATGACGCTCCCCAGAGTGTGGTGGTGTTTGCACTTCTCCTTGCGGGTTTCTTTGAGAACGGTGCAAGTCATTCTGAAATAAGAGAATAAAACTACTTTTTGATCATAAAAGAAGTTTTCAAGAAAATTTGTCCTTGTTTGATTCCTAACAGTAAACTTTGTCATCACAATTCAGTTCCATTGCTACACGCATTGAAATTTTTTGAGGTTTTTCTGAGTGAATGAGCCAGTCATTCTATGAACTTTTTTTTCGGAGACCTGGTCACGTCAAGGTAGGGCTTCTGGGCTAGCTGCTAATGCCTTCTTGCATCTATCATTGGAAATAAAGATACTATTACCAAAGCCTTAATGGTCTCAATGTCTTTCGGGTTAACGGAGCACAACGCGCAATTCTAGCGCGACAGAGCGACAGATGAGTAGAGATTTCATTTGTGATCGCTTGAGTTCTTTCCTAATCAAGAAATTTATTATGTTTCTATTCATTCACTAGTAGATTTCATTTGCTGTTACTTCTAAAATCACAGTCCTGTATCAGTTCGAAGTAGGCACAGGTATGGGCGTTGAGCAATGCATACGTGTTCAAATGTTCGCTCACATGTTCGGCGCTCATAAAATTTTCGATCGCTCCGAAATTAGCGAAAGGGTTCCAGACTTGTGGTGTGCTCTTGGTTTGATGCATCAATAAACCATCTCAAATCAATATACAAACCACTTTTTTGAGACTTACTCAACGTTATCCTTGTTATTTGGAGGGGAATACATCATGGGATAGGTGTCGCAAGGCGGTGAGCGCTGAAGAAATATGGCGCTTTCGTTGTTGATCAATCTATCAGGTATGCGCCTTTTTGTTCGGGCTAAATCAGTGGGTATTTGGCCTATACAGTGACTTGCGGTGTCTTACTGATGTCTCGAATCAGCGTCGTTATCCTCCAAAAAAAGTCTGGCATCAACTCATCGACCTGTGGATGGTGGCTTGGTGATCCCGGGGTGTGCGATCTATATCGTTATGCACTAACGGCATCTTAATGTGGCGTAATTAGTGAACTCATGTTACCTATTACTGTTCTCTCGAAATAAATATAACTACGTTGTTTGGTGAATTGAGAGACTAGCTTGAAAATCATTTTTAGTCTTCATAGACTCAGGTAAATTTGTCGTTTTCCATCCAGGCAATGTTGGGTATCGAAACGGGGAACATTGCCATCGTGTCTTTTCAAACTCTAGCCTTTGCCTTTCAAAATGCTTATCAGCGCAGATCACTGTGTCACTGCTCTGTTGTTAAAAAATTTCTTCATGTCAGCTACGATTAGTGTTAGGATGAATTTCGAGCGAAAAGAAGTCATAATTGTTGACGTAGAAAAAACAGAGTATCGAATACTATGTGTTGAACACGAAGCTTTTGTCTTTCCCTTCATGAATTGGTTAGAACTCAACGGAGATCTGTGAACATGTAGGAACTCTTTGGTAAGGTGATTCTATAACGATTTATCTGTTTACAACGTTATCTACATATGATATATTGATAGCAGTTGCGACGTTGTGATTTTGTATATTCGCTTGATAACATTTTCAAGGCGCCATTGCTTCGGGTAGGTCTGTTTTGATTGTAAGACCATTCACACAGTGTCCATTACAGACCCATTATTGTATGCTCAAGCAAGTCGAATAGAGATGCCTCGTTTTCACCCTCATATCGCAGTCGTGGTGAAAATTAAGTAAAGTGTTTTTCCGTGCATGTGTAATTGCGAAGGAAACCACTTCTGAATATTTTGGAGAGGAACATGTCAGAACCTAATAGTATGCTGAAAACTTAGCCTTCCTGCCCTGCTTTGTCTAGAAATTACGGATGATGAGACTCCTATAGTTGTAAAGTTTCATATAAAAGTCATATCAGCCATAGTAGTTATGATTTTCTCATGATTAAGTTCTATTTTTCTAAAAAAAAACCACCTGGTTACTTTGATCTCCGCGGCCTCCGAGGGTACATAGGTGCGGCTGAATAGCTCTCATTGAGATTACCACCTGCAGTAAATAAAAACATCATGGGATTTGAAGAGAAAATCTTTCTAGTTTTTCTTGATCTTTCGTCTTGTTGACAGATTATGAGTTTGATTTAGGATCGCTGAATTAGAGGGAAAATCAAATGAGCTGTAATGTGGTTGAAGTTGACCTTTGATCACGAGCTGCATCAGTTCGTTAGGACTCTATTTTTGTTCAATATTTTAAACAGCATTAAGTTGAATATGCTTTATTTGCCTCGGTATATTAGACTTGGGAACCCATATGTGATATATTCCTTTCCTGTAGTTCTTACTGAGAAACATCATTAATAGGCTACAACCGCACATACCTTGAAGTATCTTCAACTTCTGATAGAAGTGTTCGGTTGAAAGCACCGCACTCAATTAATAATGAACACCACCAAAATCATGGTTTTATAGTAGTGCAATATCTGCTATCATAAATAACATCTCTTTAACATGCATTATCTTGTGTATATCGACTTATTTAATTCTCAGCATGCATCTAGTATGAACTGGTGTGGTTGTTTCAATTCTCTCTCCCTCTTTCGACATCTCTTCAGATGTTTGCCAACATGCCTGATAATTATTTTTGAGCCCTGCATGTGGTCTGTTATGAGCACTTAAACAGTGCAATACACGTGTTTCGGCCTTGCCAGCCTCGTCAGTTGCACAGTGCCTTTCGTATTAGCCAATCCCTCTTGGCGGAACGTGGTCTTTAGAAACGCTCGAAACGGACGGTATGATGTTTCCTCACAATAACCAAAGGCTAGAGACGACATAACTTTCTAGTTCTCTCGGAATGACTTCAAAATTAGTACTTGCTTCTGATACATCCAAGATATTTACGCAAAGTTTACGATAGTTATGACCGGGCAATGGTGTGAGTGATGTAGGTTGGCCAGAGCCCGCTGTCGTTAATGACGATCATGCGAAGGCGTTAACTGAGGTAGTGATGAAACGCAGTTCTCACCGTTTTTTTTCTTGTCTAGCCAAAGAAGTCTGTCATTTCTGCTTGGTACTTGACAGACGGATTGCACTATTATCCAGCCACTAAAAGCCTGACAACGTCAGACTTACCTTTGAAAATTAGGTCTGCGAAAGAAAATCAAGAATGTAGTACTGTATCTCATCCAATTATAAGTTATATGAAAGTTGTGCTCTTCCACTGCAAAAAATCTGGCATGTATGTGTTTTGAACTCTATATTATAGCAGTATCTTACAATCGACTATGTTTGAGACCTCACTTAGAATTCAATATATAATCTGATAAAACTTTTCAAACTTCCGGAGGTCTGACTATAGCATTTCAAGTGCTACACGTACGTTTCGGTGTTACTCGCACTCCATATCAATTCCTCATGTCTTACGTCTGCTCACGCCTACAACTAATAGTAGCGGCGCTGAAGGTGTATCAATCGAGACAAAGTGCAATGATCACTCGCTGTTGCGGTCTAGACTGAGTTTCTGTCGATGGTTTACGGCTGGTAATAAAGCATAAAGCAGTATTTTCCAATCGATTGTGTTCGAGACCTAGCTTAAATTTCATTATGCGATCCGAACAGAATTTTTTCGTGGTACTGATGAGGCGTGTGAGTAACGTCGAAACGTTCGTATGTCACTCGAAATGCCATACTAGACCTATGGAAGGCTAAAAAAATTTCATCAGGCTGGATACTTTAATTAGCTGCCTAAAAATTCACTTCTGTTTGATTAATTACAAATGAGTACTTAGATTGATGCTGATATTTTTCTGTGATCAAAATGAAGTGCTTTCTTGCATCATTTACTTACTGAAATCATTTCTATAATTTGCAATAAAACGGAGAGTTGATTTTGTTTAGGACATGCTAGAATGAGCTCGAATCTCTCCATTCAAACGCTGTTTGAAAAAATCTTTTTCAGAAGTCACCTAATGTTAATAGTGATGTCTTGACAATTATTTCATAGTATCTGTTGCGATTTTGTTTGGACGATTGCGTAGAGTCATGCAACAAGTTTCGTAGTGCATCCAAGGATAGAATATTAATTTTTATTTTCGTAGTGGTTTAGGATGATCTTCATTCAAATTGCGATCTTTGATGGTTCCATGATAAAAACAATCTACTTAATTTTTTGGAGAAAACAAAAATTATTTCACACGAACCACTATCACGATTTACTGTGTGGATCTTGGCACTTCTTGCATCCGCTTCGTTTCCCCTTAAATTCATCTATTACAAAAGTCTTCAAAATCTTATGAGTTGCTTCGGCTACTGCTTGAATAATTCGTCTTCTTTATGAATATCATGAAATGGTGGTCGAGACGATCCTTGCTACATGAGAGATAGCGAGCTGAGGCGTCCTCTCAAACATTCATTGATTGAACTCAAGAAGGAAGTGTTTGAGTAAGGAATGGAAGCAGCGTCTTGCTTATTGCATTTATTTCCCTATACGCTTCAACGTTAATCTTTGCGCTACCCTGCTCTCACGGTGAAGTTTTCTGTAACACAAGTTGTAATGTCCTCATTCTTTTCTGCTGTTAATAAAATTTGGAGGGAATCTTGAATCGGTAGCTATTACTTTTTCCTACCATCTTACCTGCTATCACAGTAAAAGATAGCTCATTAAGAGCCACGATTTTGTAGCGTAGTTAGCACGCACCCCCCGTAAGGGATGAGACACTGGTTCACCTCTCGTTCGAGGTTTAAAGTTCTGCATATTTCTCAACATTTTTGAAATAATGGTGAGAGTCTCAGGCATGTCGCGCTGCGCCTGCCCATTTACTGAGAACGTGCTTCAAATAATCATGGTTATCACATCGTTTGTCGAGAATGAACTGTGCATTCAGTCGCTATTTGTAGGGTCTCGACCTTTATGCTGCTCGTTCAGTCAAATCACTCACTACTAGTGATTGTTCTGTAATCGATGGATGTGTTTCGATTTTTGTAATATTCTCCATGCAATTGCTGAAATTCGAACTGAAGCCGCTCAGAAGTTTTTCCCTTCTCTTGTACTATATGAAGGCAAAGGTAAGCAGTAGTAGCACGATCGTTTTCTTCTCAATTTCGTCACTAAAGTTTGATTTTATCAACTTAAACCCGATACTTACTGTAAAGACACAGTCACGAATTCTGCACTTCGCCTTTGCAGCAGACTTATCCAAAGGGCTTCAATCGATCGAAAATCACCTTTCACGAAAGAGTAGTCATTTATACGCCCATCGGGCTTCGTCTTGTGACCTAGTGTATTCGTGGCGAGCTTTTGAGTCTGCAAGAGGGAGTAGACGTAAGTTTGTTAGGTCCAGCCGTCTCCTGTGCAGATCATTTTACCAAAAGCGAAGCGATGCCTAGGAGATATTCTTAGTTAATACTTCAACTAATCTAAGCACTGTGCAGGTTAAATTTGCATCAGCTGTAGAGGGTCTGTAAGTGCAAGAAAGATACGATGACCAGAATGTTTAATCGTGGTGCTTTGAGATCTGGATCCCTCCGATCGGTGCCGGGCGGTCAGAGACATGGCAGAGTTCTTTCCGATTCTACTGAAATTGTCACAGTTTCTGGTCAGGATCAATTTGTTGTTCCGTAACCCACTCTTCCAAATACATGGTTTTCAATCAATACGGTTGGTCTAGTTAGTATGATTAATCTCCATCAGTCTACTTTCATTATGTAATAATTGCTTGAAAGCGGATTTTTTCGAACAAACAATGAGGAACTTTACCGATTCTGCTCCTCTACTCATCGATAACGTCTGGATTTCAGGGAGAACGAGGTGCCAAAGGCATCAGCGCGAAAGTTGTTACGGGCATGGTTCGGCTTAGGTGAACTGCTTTTGTTTATTCTTCACACGGAGAAAATAATTGAATGTCGTCCAGCTATACGAAATGACTGGAACAACTATTGTCGGTGAGCAGCTGTAAGCAGTACAAAAGAATAAATCTTTCAACATTGATTGTTAACTTGGATAATGCATCATAGATGTGACGCAATGCCATCTATGCTGAATAATAATTACAATTGTCTACCAGTGTCCCAAGTAAGTGTAGTTATCCTCTAAGACAAGTGTGGTACCAATATGTCAACTCCCTGAAGGAATAGAGAATTTGCCAATCTTGTGAAGTGGGATTGAACGAGCGAGTGTACGTGAGCATTCCAGAACACTTTAACCGCCGTACTGTATGCCCTATTAAACAATAATATTTATGAATGGGTTTGCAATATTACAATTTGCTCATTTATTTCCCTTCTCTTCTTAGCTTTTAGGAGTTGTACCATCAGTAATCAGTTTCCTAGGTTTTTCTGATACTAATTTTGAGTTCTTTGAATTAGCTTTGTCGTGGCTTATAGGTCTAATTATTTTGATACTTTGTATCTGTGAAGTAGAGAGGAAATCTAGCTGTGCATATTTAGGTTTAAGGAAGCACGGAAAAATGTTTACTTGAAGAAATATTAACACTTTTGACACCCTTTGATTTTTGCCTGACACGCGGCGCGGTCGATTAGCTGTCGAAGCGCGCTGGAATGACAATTTTGCAGTTTTCTAACAAATTTTTTTGAACTTTTGCCGTCACCAGTGGAGATTTTGTGGTTAGTGAAAAAAAGAATACAACTGGAGAGACTTTGTATCCTATTGGTAGTAAGAACAACGCCAATGTTCCAAAATTAACAAGATAACAGTAAGTTGTTTATCAGAAATCATTCCTCCAAGCGGCGTAGAAGTTTATTTTCTACGGTGTGAATGTGCAGTGTAAATTTTTCATGATCAAATAAGGATCAAGTTGGTAGCGGGGAGCGCACCCATTGCAGCAACCCTCTGTAAGTCGATACACGGTGCGGCAATCGTGTACCTAATATAGTGCACTCGGTAGCGAACGGGTTAAGAAAGTAGTCTTGTAAAAAGCACCATATGATTTTGGGCACGCAATAGTCACGCAGATTTCAGCGCTTTGAATACTGCCCAGCATAATTCATTGCCAATTCGGTGTGGGTGACGAGGAACTTCGTCAGTTGATTGCTACAATTTCATCCGTGGAAGGACTTGTCATGGCCGGAAATGGACTTAAGGTAAATTTATTTGAAGGTTCGCATTACTGTAATCTCTCGAGACTTTCGTTATTTAGAATTGTTATCAGCAATCTTATGGCAGTCTCGATGAGGACAAGCAGTTTGTTGCTCGAATGCGTGCGGCAATCGCTGAATTGTACAACCAATGGGAGAGAGCAGCTGGTATGTACTGAAGTTTTCTCTATTTTCTTTTCCACTGCAACGGTTTTCTGTGAACCTTTAATAATAAATCTCTATTTTTATAAGAAAGATTTGACATATTGTTGTTTTTGAAATCATTTGAAATTGAAAATTTTAAAAAATCTATAAGCTAGCTTTGAAACAGGTCGCAGTCAATACGTTATCCTCACGTATTACAAGCGTGATCACTTGGTAAACAGTGATTTTTGGATCTTTTGACGCAGTGAACTCCCTTGATTTTTATCTCTTGAGGAGTTCATTTGTATATGGTGAGTCTGATTACTTAGATGGATCGGTTAGAGTCACTCTAATCATACTCCTTGTGATTTGCCAAAATTTTTTCCTCTAAGGAAAGTTATTCATCATTAGTTGCAAGTCTTTCAATCCATGATTCACATAGAACTGTTGATTGAATTCAAAAGAATATTTCCAGCTTTTTAAGAGGTCTGGTACGGCATTTCGAGTGCTAAACGTACGTTTCGGCAATCAATCACATGAAAGAATGCCACGTCAGGTGATCCTTTCACTTGACTTAGGTGATACATCTGCAGCGTCACGATTATTACTCATGGGTGCACTAAAAGACATGTGTTAGTGATGAGGCTCGCGAGTGACTTCAAGCGCGAGCATAGCACTCGAAATGCCCACCGGACCTCTTAATAGGCTTCAAATCGTTCTATTAAACTATATCGACTTTTAGGCGAGGTCTTAAATATTTAATAAAAAATAGAAAGGCATTGTTTATTAGATTCTCCCGTTGAACGCTGCAATACACTATAAAGACATGTGTAATTTTCATTGCATGAACTGAAACGAATCTTGTAACAACAACCCTTTTGCTAAGGATCGTGTGCCGGAGTGGTTAGAGGCGCCCTACGGCACACATGTGGTTATTGGTTTGGCCACGTTCCCATGTTTCTCCAAGCCTTCAAACCCCAGCGACGTCGATGTTTTAGAATATGAGAACAGTATTTTGTAAAAGAAAGAAGACCACAACTGTAAAATCACTAATCTCGTTCTGATTACCATTACAGCTTCGAGTTAAAGTAAAACGCGGACCTAAGAGAGGGGTTCAAACCACTCACGTGGGCATAATCATGGTGTTTGGATTTTTGCTTTTGTTTTATTGATGGTTCTTCCCTAGGGCAGTGGAGATACTTCTATCTATAATAGAAATTAAATGCAACAGGCAGCAAAAGGGCAAGAGGCGCAACCCCGATATGGGGGAATGCGGGTTAAACTTCCGCCTGGGGTCGAAAATCTTCATATCGCTCAGCATCCTTGGATATATAGTTATACTTTTATGACACTGCAGCAGGAGCGGCAAAATAAAAATTCTTGTAGATCAGAAGTAGACGGTCTTACGAAGCTTCTAGGTTTTTTGATCTGGGTCGGATATTCTCTTTATTTACTCAATCTCCCCATACGTGCTGAAAGTAGGGCTCAGTGTGGGATGTGTGGCTCTAATGAAGCGGGCGATACCAGCGAAACGTACGTAAGGCACTAGAGTACCGACCTCGAAAAGGCTTCAGATATTCTCAAATATTATAATCAATTTCTTTTCTTTGCAGATGGTGATATGCCGGATAAGTATCGTCTGATGGTGATCATCTCACTGTATGTCTTCTATCAACTCCATTTCACCCCAAAAGACAAAAAGTTGGGAAAGTTAATATGGAAGAGCCACAAAAAGGTATTACTTCGTAACTATGGTAACTCCTAAATCCTATCCATCCGACTTTTGAGAAGCTCTTTTGCCCCGTTTTTTCTTTCTCGTGAATCTTTCCTGATTCGATAATCTAACCTTATACTTTGGGCGCTTCTGGCACAGTGGTTAGGGATGGGCTGCAACGTGCACGTGCTCAGTGGTTCGATCGCGTGCTCGTGACTCACTAGCCCTTTTACCCTGCAGGATCGGCGAATTCATACCACATTTGTCGAGGAGGTAACAGTACTGACTTGATACATCGACAGGCCACCGTGAGTCATTGTTAAGGCCAATGATGTATTGAAAAATCCTTAAACGGTACTACGAATGGAGTCGAAGGCATAGCGCATCCCTCAGGGAATGGTCAGCACCAAGGGCTCCGTCCTTTTGTTCTATCTTTATACTCTTTCACGTGTGTATTTTTATTTCTAAAATTCACTGGATTGACCAACTAAGTGAGAACAGCTGATCATTAGTCCAAGCTCATTATATGTGCATTTTAAGTGATGAAAAACGGGGATTGCCATTGGTGTTTTTTTCAAAGTGTTTATTTTCATGTAGAATTATATACTTATGAACGTCTTTGAAAATACTCTTGCTTGAGCATTTAGATCGGTGCTTTTTATTCGGTTGGAGATATCTTATGGATCCCTTGTGAAATTCTTATGCGTGAAGTGCCTACGATAGTGGACAGTGTCGACAAGAAAAGTGTACAATTCATACGCCAATTAATGTATAATTTTTCATCTCGGAAAAATTATAGCAAATATTCTTGTCCTATTGGCTTCAACACCGAGTTGATATTGACCTTATATTGCAGATTTACACTTTTATATGATTGTCTGCGATAAAATTGGGCACTTTTACGCTTGGTAGCACAGATTTTCAAGCCAATACCCAACGCCAGGCAAAAATTTCCCATAAAGAAAGCTTTAATCTCAAGCTAGCGCTGGACCTGGCCGCTTTTTTCAAAGACCCTTTTATAACACTGAAATACTCAAAATAGAATGATGTTTCACAGGCGCATATTTCTCGCAGTACAGAGCTCCTTCTTTAGACTTGGTAATCATTCAACAGCGTAAAATTTACGGATTCCAACGCTGTGCTTATATTCTGAAAACACCGTTTCTCTGCAACTTAGCAGGAAAAATAACAGTGATTCACACGCGCGTCCAGTATTTAGGAATTGTTTTCTCTGCTTTGGAATAAACTCTGGATTGAACGTCCAACCCTGATAGCTGAAGATGTTCTGTACACGTTCATGTGCTTTTCGTGCTTTCAGCGAAGTAATAGTTAAGTTGCGCGGCCGATGTGAAATACGATTCTATCAAATTTTTTAACATTATCTTAAGACTCAAGCTTTGAATGATCACTAGCACTCTTCATGAAAACTTCTTGTCCAGCGTAGGAGATAGGCTTGAAAATCTGCGCTACCAAACGAAAAAGAATCTGAAGTTGCAAACTCACATTCACGTCGCAATAGCTATTTATTGACCACCCGCATCACCTGAAGTCCCACTGATCGTCGAGTGACTCGAGCGGGTACCAGCAAAACTTCCTTCTTTCCCTATCGCGTGCAAGAGTAGCCCTGTGGGTCCTCCTTGCTCTAGGGGGTGGGCATCATATCTTTCTTCTATAGCTTTCGTGAAAAAAATGGGATCAACGGATCAGTGGTCTTCCTTTAGAGCGCCTGACGTCCCAAGGAATCCAGTCGGTAACGGCTCTCGTCCATCGGTTGTCGCTGAAGCGCATCGCGTGTCCGGCCCTCCTTATTTACGATATCTTCGTGTGTAGAAACGCCGTCTTTGATCTTCAATCTTTCACGTGGGTCGGCACTTCGGATCCTTTCTCTCGTTTGGGAGATACGAGATTCTCCTAGAATCGACTTTTCTACAGCGAGTTCAACAACGCCAAGTGATCCTTCATCCTGCTCACGTAGCGACCACGTTTCTGCTGAATACGCTATGGAAGGAATAATCGTCGAGTCGAAAAGGTGGGCACGGAGTCGGATGTTCTATGTCCTCTTCACTACATCTTCCATGCTCTTAAACGTTCCCCTAGCCACTCGCATCCTCCTGCTCAACTCTGGAGCTGGGTCGTTCATCATGTTGATTTCACGACCTAGATAGACGTAACTGAAGCATTCGGAGATTGTCGTTCCACTGAGAGTGAATGGGGCATTCAAAACCCGTCCGTTCCTCATGAACATCGCTCTTGTTAGATTTAGTTGAAGATCAATCTTTCAACAGGCGTTGTCGAAATCGGTCAACATTTGTTTAGCTTGGCTGATGTTTGGTGCTATAAGGACGACATCTTCAGCGAAGAGGAGATGGTTTAATTGTCGACCGTCAATTTTCACTCCCATATCGTCCCATTCTAATGTTTGCATGACGTTTTCGAGGGTGGCAGTAAATAATTTTGGCCTGTGTATAATGTTTTGTATGTTGTTTTGTCGAACCCCTCTTCTATCTTTTCTAGAATCCAGCAGCATTTGTAATCTGCTTGGCAACTCTTGGTCAAAAGTCGGGGTCCATTCGCGATCCATTTGAGGTAATGCTATTGTCAAATGTCTTTATTCTTACCATATGAACTTATAAGTCAAAATCAATACCAATTAGGTTTTGCTCTCCGGCGGCATGAACATCGCCATCGGTTTCTCTGAACACTCCACCAAATACCCACTGGTGGGGAAGAATATGGCCGATTTAGTTCTTGCGCATAGAGCAGAGAAGTAACAAGATGCTACTATTGGATTTGATTGGCAGAATCCGAGACGAAGATACCGTCTTCACTTTTCTGCAGACTATGGAGTGGTACATAAGCCGAGAATTTGCGCCAGTGGCCACAAGATGAAGGCAAGCTTCGGAGAAAATCCTCGTTGGCTATGCAGCAAGGCCAAATGTCGTACGAGCAAGGGATTCCGTATGGGGCACATTCTTTCAGAACTCTAACATGAAGTTCCGCGTGGGCGGTCATTTTCCTCTATTTGTGGGCATACGAGAAAACTGCCGTA
The DNA here is from genome assembly GCA_019055375.1 of Parelaphostrongylus tenuis. Lineage (NCBI taxonomy): Eukaryota > Metazoa > Nematoda > Chromadorea > Rhabditida > Metastrongylidae > Parelaphostrongylus > Parelaphostrongylus tenuis. The sequence goes on along the minus strand of JAHQIW010006968.1, from coordinate 76,103 downwards.
GAGTTTTGCCACACCTCACTGGGCATCGCCGCATAAACCGTGGTCGATTGGTCCAACTTCATGAGAAACATTTGCACGGATAGCGTCATCAAGCCCGGATCGGTCGTCGTCGGTGGCGAAGGGCTGATTGTGGAAGTTGACTATTCCTTGTTCTCTAGGCGCAAAAACCACGTCGGCCATGTCCTTCCCCCAGCAATGCGTGTTTGGTGGAGTGTGCTGGGAAACCGGGAAAGTGTTCTTGTAAAAGGTACTTGATCGTACGGCTCAGACTCTTCTGAAAGTCATCAATCGCCGCACTGCCCCCGGAACGACCATCGTATCGGACAGTTGGAAGGCGCACAACTGATTCAGAACCAGGAAGACAAGGATTATGAGCATTTTCGCGTCAACCATCGCCACCACTTCGTCGACCCAGAGATCGGTGCCCATACTCAGGCGATCGAAACCACATGGAATCAAGCCAAACGGCTCAACAAGCGGCAATGTGGGACGAGCTGCACTCTCCTAGACACCTATATGGCAGAATTTGCTTGGCTACGCATGGTCACAAGTCGGGGTCGCGATCCATTCTAGGCACTTTTCAAGGACATGGCGATGTTTATGCCGCCGGAGAACAAGTACCAATTGGTATTGATTTTGACATATACGTTCAGATAGTAAGAATAAAGATAGTTGAGAACAGCATTACCTGATTTTTATAGTTAATTATGATGGTTAAAAATGCTGTAGGATTCTAGAAAAGGTCTCCCGTCTTCTTACGTTGATGGTGACATTGTTGTAAAATGGAGATATTTTAGTCGCGAAATCTTTATATAGCTCACAAAGAATCATTATGTACCGACTGTGGACGCCCTGGTTATCCAGAGCTTCCATAAGCGATTCTGTTCCCACTGAATGAAAAGCTTTCTTCAGATCGATGGAAGTGGAACAGAGCGGTATTTTGTGCTCTTGTGAAACTTCAGTGAGTCTTGTATTCGTGTGGAGGTGGTCTATGGTATTAAATCCTTTTCGGAATGCTGCTTGTTCGCATGGCTGTCCTTCGTCCAGTGTTCTGTCAATCTTGTTTAGGATGACTCGAGTAAAGAGTGTATAGACAACGGACAGCAAACAGATTGGGCGATAATTGGCTATGTCGTGAAGGTCTGCGTTTTTGAACAACAAAACGGTTTTGCTGGTTTTCCACTGAATCTTGCATTCTAACAGATAGCGAGTGAAGAGCCGAACCAAGGTGTTGATGAGAACTAGCAGTAGGTTCTTCAGGTGTTCTGGTCTAATACTGTCTGGACCGGGTGTTGTTCTGTTCTTCATTGACCACAATTTCTACTAATTAATGTGTTTTGTTGGCCAAGCAAATGACAAGCAAGAATCAAGCATTCTGAAAGAGCATTCACGTTATGTGATCTTTCCTCCTGACACAGAGTGTAACTTGTTCGGCGTTGATGCTCTGTAATAGGGGGCTAGTAGTCGAATGGGGCATGTGCCACTGATGAGGCTTATTAGAAAGTCGGAACGTACGTCTAGCAGTAGAAGTACCATAACAGACCTCATGAAAGACTTAAAACACTATATCGACTAACGAATTTTTAAACGAGGTCTCAATATGTGAATTGAAAGTGTTTTTTTAATTGATCTTGTAGCACTCATGCCCTCTCATTTTCTCAAAATCTTGTCGAGAAGTATTTGATTCTTACTCCTACTTCTTCAACATCTTTGTTGATTATCAGAGTCAGTTGTAGGGAGACGCTTGTGACCGAAAGAAATGACGCTATGTTGGAAGAAGCCGTTTCCTACATCCCATCCGCTCAAGAATGGCAGACAAGGTTCGTCTCTCTACTAATCATTAATGGGAGGCTGTTCTTCTTCATTCCAGGTTTCTGGCCATTTTCAGGCCTTTTGCAGGCTTTCTTCGAGTTTTGTAAATGAATTTCATATCGAAATTGAAGAGTCAAAGACAGTTTGACTTATTGCGATCTTCCAGTGTGAACAGAAGCATCCTTCGGCTCAATCTTATATTGTCTCATTCTCGGATATCTTGTCTAAGATTGGTTTTAAAAGTATTTTGTGGATATTTTGTGACCTAGACGTTAATTATTTCGATGATTTGCCTGTCAATCACAACCAGAAATGTTCTCCAGTTTCCGACAGTATTGTACAGCGTAGGCTCATAAATCCAGTATGTTCACTCAAGATGAGGAAAAGTTTTCACTTTGATACACAGCTAGAAGTTTATAAAAGTCATGGCAGAACCATTCTACCTACACGTAGCATCCTTCTCTACATAGGTAGAGATAGGGTGGTCTCACACAGGAAACACTAGCACTGTTTGTTTCTTCAAATGAATGGCGACCACTGAGCAGATAGAGCGAGAGCTCTCCAATGGAAAATTCACTGATGTTTGCTCGAAGATCTCTGTGATCAAATGGAGTACGCGTATGAGTGATTTCTTAGTGATATAGAAAATAGATGAAATGTTGAAGTCCTCGGCGTATTGATCAATCCTTGTGGTATGCGCCATGCATTCGTCCTCACTCTTTATTTACGTTTGAGGTGATGAATGCTTTTACATTGACTCGCGGAGGCCTGCCACTGTATCGAGTCAGTGCTGCTTATCATCCCAGACAAGTTTGGTGCTGTTTACTGACAACGAAGGGATGAATGGCTTGATGAGCCATGAACACGAGATCGAGCCATTGATCTTGTGTGTGCAACGCTGAACACCTCCAACCATTGCGCCACATGCGCTCCTAGAAATAAATTATTATTTACCTAGGCCTTTATGGTGTGCTGTGATTTCTTTGATTTTTAAAATAGTTTTCTAATTGGTTTCTGTAATCAAGACATTACGAGAGCGCGTTTAGGCTTAGGCTAAAGAATTTGATGGGACCACAATTACAATTACCCAATGGCGTCTTTATCTATTTTACCCGAACCATCATCACAGGCCGGTGCTCAGCACTTCTGGTATCCGATTTGTTTTCTGGCGTTATCCTCCACAATCGTATTTGAAGATTTCACGTGCTGCTCTGGCTGCTGCTGCAGGATTTCGCCCTTTCTAAGAATGTCATAGAATGCTGGTCGAGGCAATTGTCCTTGCAGTCTTAGAGGTAGCCTAGCTAGAACATTCGTCAATTGATTACAAGAGTGTTGAGGAAGGGGATCGAACTACCGTCTTGTCTATCACCTCATTTCCTGATACACCGCTTAACCAAGCACTGCAGTACCTCGTCCCACGATTAAAAGGTATTTTTGTTATTTATCAAATTGTATATCGTTGCTTATCTATCTCAGTTTACACATGCAGAATGGTAAATGTGGGCGTATTATACTATTTCTTGGCGAAAGGGGTTTGATTTTTTTCTTTGAAGATGCGTATCGAAAATCGACAGGAAAAGCCACGCGACGCAGTAGCGAGTTTGTCTATCACAGAACTTGTCTTAAAAGTAAGTTGTAATTCTAGTTCTGATTGAATTATTGGGCATTTCCCTCCAGTTAGAAGCACTCAATTGCTTATATCGAATTATATGCATGATAGGTTGCACGAATAGCTGATGTCATGTGCAGTTTGTTGAGGATTGTTCTTAACTCCCACACCGGAACTATACAAATCTCAAAAGCGACAGCTTATACAATGTTTAGTATTATCGAGGACATAAAGATAAGGAGAATATGCGGCGTTTCAGAGCCTGTAGTGTAGTAAGCAGTGTGATCCTTTACATTCATGAATGCTCAGAAACTACCTTATAATCGCTTCTAGAAAGAAATCGATTCGAACAATGAATAAAACGACTAGTAAATGTACACCTGAGGATACTGAGTGGTGTAGAACCAATCGTAAGCGAAAACTGAACCCGCGTTTCACTCATACCGGAGGTGGGCACGATACCACTGCACCGCCGAGGTCACAGCTTTGCTACCGCTCTGTCTTCAATATAATGCATTGAAGCTGACAGTAACCAACTATGACGTGTTTGGTCTGGTAGGCACATAATGATATCAAACACCCTTAAGCTAACAGCCATGGTGTCTGGATGGTCTAAAAGAAATCGCCCTCGATACCAATGAGACGCGGGCTCAACTTCCGCCTGGGGTTGAATGTTTCGCATACCACCACTCAGCATCCCCCACGTATGTATTTGTAAAGTCGTCACACTGCTATAAGAGCAGTAAACTAAAAGTTCCTGTAGGTTACTAGTAAGTACTCTTGGTTGTAGGCAATCTCCCAGACGTTCGCCGATTGCCGACGGATGCTACTCGAATGCTCCCAGGTGGCCTGTCAACAATGGCGATGCCACTCTCTAGCCTTAATCGAACGTGCTCGACTCTCGGCTCAAGCATCTGGTGACATACAACGAGCAGCTGCTTTTCACATTGCAATTCATTGTCTACTGGGCAGTGGTAAGTCGATTATTCTTGTCGTATTATGTCATAGAGCTCTGCCAATACTTTGTCGCTCACCGTGCTTCGCGATATCTTTGATGGAATAGGTTCTCTTTATTGCAGAGGATCCTAGTTTCCTACTCAGTTGTATATATCATCCGAGCCGAAAAGTAATTCAGTGTTTCCATCCAAAACCAACTGTTTGTAAAACCAATGCGACTGCCATAGGAAGGATTGAGTGCGCCTCTTCATTCATAACTATGGAATGGTCACAGTCAGGTTTCTTAGACTGTTAATGAGTCGCGAGTGACAATTCCTGAGGTGGAACCTTCAAATGAAAGTATATGAAGATCTACCGCGGACTCAAAAAAAACTTCCTTGATCAAATCTTTGAGTAGAGCTCTGTTTCTATATGGGTAGACTTGATCCTTCGTAGTATTTTGTCATCTAGGTTAGCAAGCATTCACTCCGATTTTAGGTGACATATTCACGTTTCTGTGGATGAAATTCTCAGAGCTCTTTATTTTCTTTTTTTACCGTCGTTGCTTATTCACTAATTTGTCTTCTAAGGCTCGGATAACGTATTATTGGAAATGTCTGATATCTAACACTGAGTTCTTGCTCGTGATCGGACCATCCAAGACTTCCATCTCTCTGGGCTCTGAAATTGGAACTAGAGTTATCGAGGAGGTTCCCTCCGCACTGATATGTTTGCTACGCGTTTGGAATGAACATCAGGGAGCGCTCCAGCGTGATTATCTTATAACTAATAGGAAGAATTCAATGGACGAGAGATAATGACATTGAAGGCACAGCCGAAGACACAGGCAAATGCGAAGAACTCTGTAACCAATGGGCATCAAGAAAACAAATCAAAAAATGAGCTGCAAGGGTCCGCCCGTTATGCGATGTAGAGTCAAGAAAGGTGTAGAAAAAGTTGGTCATTTGTTGCACCACGTGCATGTCTAGTGAATAAGAAATGCCATCTAAATGTGAAGTGCGCGTGTGACGCATTGATCAAAGGTGGCCTGGGACTTGAAGGTGGTTGATGGTTCGATCCCGCGTTCAAGGTTCACCAAGCCGCCATTCTTCGGAGGTCAGCGAATTTTACCGGATTTTTCTGCGAAGATAGAAGCACTGACTTGACACATTAAAAGGCCACAGCGGTTTAATGTGAAGCTCAGATATCACCTCTAACAATGCTACAAACGGAATCGAAACACGGCACATCACTCAGTGATTGGTCAACGCCAGAAACTTTAACCTTTTACCCTTTTATTCAGTCGTGATTCTAGGAATAATGATAAAGCGTTTATGTTTTTCTTTGGACGCGGTTGTATCACTTTTTATCTCAGAAATAACTGATCAGTTTCGGTGTATAACGTCAAAAATCGGCTTTTTTAGGCTCGGCATTGCCAGTTAGTTTTATTTTCTGATAGAATATTTTGAACCTTTCGGAGGTCTGATATGGGATCTCTAGTACTAGGTGTACGTTTCGGTGCATTCCTGAACACGCATTGCTAGCACATGGCTTTCGGTTTAGCCCCTACAACTAAGGGTAACGGCGTCGAACAAGTATAGCTGCACGTCAAGTGAAAAGATCGCTTAACATTGTGGTAGAGCATGCCGTTTAGAAAGGTACTGCTAAATGCGTTCTACCAACCATGAGCAGTCGACCATAACCCACTTCGATGTCAAGTGATCTTTTCACTTAACGTTTAGTGATGAATATTCGGGGCCCCTACCTTTAGTTGTAGGGGCTGAATCGAAAGGCATGTGCTGTGCTACTGATGAGGTTTGCGAGAATAAAGCGAAACGTACGCCTAGCACTAGAAAGGCCATACCAGACCTCTGAAAGGTTCAAAATATTCTACCAGATTATCTCAAATTTCGAGCAAGGTCTCAAGAAGAGTCAATCAAAGGGGAATTTCAATTTTTTTCGTTGATTAAGTCAACGGCACGAGGTTGATAGGAAAAAGACTTTAACAGATTTTTGAGGAAAAAAATTAAAATTCGGATTGTCATCTTTGCGCCATTGGTTTAGTTAATAAGGCAAATTAAATCAACTTGTGATTCGATATTATAGTATTTTCATTGCTTTTTTTGCAGTGTTATTACGTTTCTTATATAACTAAGAGAATTGAGTGGTGAACAAAAACACTGCCTCAGGCGGGAATCGAGCCCACGTTTCATCCTATCCGGGGACGCGTGCTCTACCACTACACCACTGAGGCACATTTGCCCAACCACTCATTCTTCAACATCTCAATGTTAGCTATCAGCCACCAAACTTAACAGGTTTGGTCGGGTATGCGATTTCGCTTTATAAACCCAGTCAAGCTGATAGTTTTTGTTCACCACTCAATTCAACTTGTAATGCCAAAATTGAAGAAAAGTCGGTTCTATATATGTATTACGCTTTGTTCTAGCCACTAATGACATTGAATACTGAAAGGTTTTCTATTTCCATTAAAACTTTTTTATTTCAGAGTCACGGACTCGCCTATGCATTTGTGGCATTGCATTAGAAATTGCCCAATACAAGGTAAATGAGGTAAGTTTATCTATGGCTTAGCTATGAGAACAATAAACAGTATTATTAAGGAGGCGAGCGCATGTGGAGCAGTGGTTAGAGGTGCCTTGCGTCGCACACGAGGTCGCTGGTTCGATCTCGCGCTCATGGCTCACCAAGCCATCCATCCCTCCGGGGTCGGTAAATTGGTACCAAACAGGTCTCAGACGTGTCTGGGAGGATAAGCAGCACTGACTCGGTTCAGCGGGAGGCCACCGCGAGTCATTGCAGAGGCCAGATGTGCATTCAATCACCTCAAACGAAGTTAAAAATGGAAGTCGAATGCATGGCGCATCCCTCAGGGATTGATCAACGCCGAGAGCTTCATCCTTCATTAAGGAGGCTATGGGGAGACTCAGCTCATGTCAACTTGATGCGCTGATCTCTCGATTAGAAACATTCTGTAAAATGGATGCGATTATTGAAAGGTTAGTGCATGTGAAAAGACAATTCTGCCAAATATTGAAAGTCTTGTTCGTCAAGCGAAAGTCGAACCCGTGTCTCAACCTTTTACGAGATGCATGCTAAGCACTGTACTACCACGGGTTTGTTCTGCTACCACTTTTTCTGCGAAATTGTATGCCTTGCTCGCTTACTGAGTTCGTTTTGATCTTTACTATTGAAGAAGGACATAGTTATGTTGACTTGAACATCATTGAAATGCTGTTCGGGTTCAAATTTAGTATGAAACAAAGGCCATAAAGACATTAGCGTTCACTTAATTATAGCTTCGTTCGCAGTTACTTTGGTCTCAAAACTCAATGTTAGAATCAAGCTATCACTTGAATGCTCACTTTGATTAAAAAATTGTTATTAAAGTGAGATGGGAAAATTGTTGTAAAGCTGAAACTTTGTGTTTCGTTATCCAGCATTACAGTTAACCAAATAGTATAAGAATTGACTGTGTTTTAGACCTCAGTTAAAACTCTGGATAATAGATGTTTGAAGTCTGGTGCATTTTGAGTGGTACACGTACGTTTCGGCATTACACGCATGCCTCATCAGTATTTGTATATTCACTTTCATTCATCATCACTTATGGCTCATCCCTTACGAACAATAGTAGCGGCGCTGAAGATGTATCAATCTAGGCAAAGTGATGATGTGTGCCTTTGGGCTCACCCCAAGGCATGTGGTACTGATGAGGCGAACGTGTGACGCTGATATATACGTATATTACTCGAAATGCCATGTCAGACCCAAGCATGCTTGAAAAATTCTATCAGACTATATTATCGAAGATTGTTTTGTTCAACATCTCCTTTTAGTGGAAAAAGAGTGCTAGCAGAGCGGTGACCTCGGTGTTGTAGTGACTGCACGCCCCCTCATCAATATGGGTGAAAACGGCGGTTAAAGTTTCTCCTGGAGTTAGAGAGTTTCATACATCACTCAGTATCCTTGACAGTAATATCCTTATTGTTTGTGCGACTTCATCCACACTGAGGCTTGCGCGTCTACAGAGTGAAATTTGTTTCGAGAGTAATAATGTTCATTGATAATTTATGTATGTGCTCGTTCAGAGTAACTGACTGCTCATTTCTTGTTTTTCATCGAGATCTCACTGTAATCTACTGGGACACTGCTTTGAGTCGACTACCGACCAGACAGGATATAACGTTATATTTCAATTATGGCTACAATTTCAATATTATGTTTAACTGAAGCTAAAGTGTCGTAATTATGGAAATTAGACAAAGACATCGTTTAGAATTTTATAAGGATGATAGGATTATCTGTATCCAATGGTTAGCAGGAACTTCTGAGCGGAATATTCTCTGAACAAGCAACAATTTTCAATCTATAGGTGTTATGGTTCTTCTCTATTATCGGGAAGAAATGAAGAAACGACTCCTCTTGCTAAATAAAACTTTATATTGCACTTTTAATAATCATTCGAATACTAACTCTTTGGCTACTGCGTTACATGGCTATTTTTTGGAAAACATCGGCGGCGCAATTTTACTATTACATCGCTGGAATCACGAAGACCACATGAACGTGTAGAAAAAATCTTGTTGTATCAGAGTTACACGTTTTATTTGGAGTTTCTATTGAAACGGAGAAACAATTTCTAATTGAATAACAAAAATGGCGCTTCACCTGTGAGCCGCCTAGGCGTCATCGATCGTTCGCCGTGTTGAAGTCACGGCACCCCCCTTCCCCCTGCCCTCACCCCATCCCATGATTTGGCCCAAAACCAAATGTCCGCGTATGTAAATTTACACATGTTCCCTGCTACACTGCAGAGAAGCAGTTTTTCCAGAAAACAAACACAGCCTTGGAATCGCTGAATATTACGCTATCGAATGGTTACTGGAAGTTTGAAGGAAGGGCTCTGTCCTGCGAGAAATATGCGCGTGTGAAACACAAATGTTTTGCTTTCGCTGAAGCGTTATAAAAAACTTTCCAAAAAAAACGATCACGTAGTGCAGTAGCCACTCATTTGAGCTTTTGAATAGTTACTAAAAGTACAGCCGAGAATTTTTGCCCAGCGAAAGGCATCGTTTTTCGTTTGCTGCCGTTCAACAGAGAATAAAACCAAACGATGTTTCACATCTGCTGCATTTTTGCACGCTTACCTGGCTCGAAGCACGAAAAGCATATGAGAGTGTAGAGGAAATTTGTAGTATCAAAAATTTCCATCTGGAGTTTCTCTCGGAGCGTTGAAAAATTCAGAGTTCATTTCAAAAAATCGCACTGCACGCGTGACTTGCACCGGCGCCATCGATTGAGCGTGCATCTATCCACGGTCGACATCCTACACAGTATTTGACCTTTGTGAAACTCAGTCATATTTTCCCGGCTGCGCTGCGTTGAAGTGGTATTCTAAGAAAGTAAGCAGAGCATTGGAAACTTCGAAACTTACGCTATCGAACAGTTACTTATGATTTGAGAAAAGAGTGCTGTTCTGCGAGAAATGAGCCGTGTGTGAAACACAAATTTTCTTCTTCATGCTATAGCATTGTGCTTTCACAAAAAACGAGCACGCTTCGCTGTAGCCCGAGAATCATACTTCCGGATGGCTACTATTATTTGTTGCCAACCAATAGAAAGGAATCTTTTAAACTTTTCAAAAGTGTTGTATCACATTCGCTACGCAATAAGCTTTGTATCTTTTGATGTGTGTATTCATCTTATCACAATTCAGCATTTCTCTATGGCGATGTCGGATTGTATTCGTTATGTAGAGAAGTCTGGAAGAAGTAAGCAGTTAGAGCGTTTTCGTGAAGAAATGGTCCAATCAATCGAAAAGGTAGGCAGATTTTAGAAGCACAGCAGGAGTGTTTCGAATACCACTTATTCGTGTATTCTATATGCTCTAGAAGAGTAGGCTGCGGTTACGGTTTTAGCCTGTAACGTAGTCGTTTTTGCTTCCTTTAGGGATTCCTGTACCCTCTTTGTGCTGCAGTTGAGGTTGATTTGAGAGTGTTGTCACATCAGGACCTGATTGCTGATGAAAGGTATACTTCGGATAGTCGCTGTTCCTATTAGAAATTACATGGTGTACTTTTCTGTAGCTGAAACTTGCACGAGATTGGTATTTGTCTCTTCAAAATCCATGGCTAACGCTTTGGCAATTTCGCCTCAGAGCAAGGACGGTGTACTGTACCAAGCCCTATTTATTTATTCGGTTAATCAACAAGAAATCTATATATACTAGCTTTTTTTCAAAAGTGGCATGGTCTTATAATTCTGTATCCAGTAATATTGATTCATATCGAGCTTTGAACCTGAGCGGGAGATAAATTATGATTATTCCACTTCAAAAAAACTGGTTGAATAAAGATCTCTCGTCGAATATTCAAGTGACTCGAGAAGGCGTAGACGGTAAGTCATCTTTACCTTGAGGTAAGCGAAATCGGCTAGTTTCTAGCCAACGATTTTGAAAGGAGTATAACAAATACTGCATAAGTTTTTATCTAGAAAGGGCACTTCGTAAAATATTTCTCAATATTCATACTGCAGTCTAGTGAACGTGAGTCTTTTGAGCCATCATTGAGTTCTATAATGTGATGCACGCGGTCAGACCATCTCCTCCCTCGCGTAACGTTCCTTTTTTCGCTAAAACGAGAGAAACGTTAGATTCAAACAAGGAAGTCCCAGAACTACCAAAAACAGATGAATTCAAATCATTAGTCGGCTCTTGGGAAAATCCGTCGTCGACAACGTCGACGAAGAATACGACCGGCTCGAGACTTTCTTCACGTTAACACCATGAACGCCGAGAGTTTTAAAGCAACGAAGAAACTCTTCTCCACGCAGACACTCGAGCTCATACGTCAAAGTGGAATCGCACAAGCTACAGGCAGCCGAAATTTTACGCCCGAACTTGCGAAACGCTGTAGAGAAGCGACAGAAGAAGACCTCATAGAAAAAGGGCAGCAGTTATGGCAGAAGCTGCAGAAGCTGGGAAGAGCATTCGCAAAGCTCAGCGAGGCTTTGCCAATCATAAGACCAAGACGATTGCACTCCGATACCCTGACGGGACACTTACGGATTCCAGAAGGGCCATGGAGAAAAATGATGTAGCAGTGCTACCGCATCTGTTCGCTAGCCATGCCCCCTTGTCGTCATATAAACTGAAAGACGGTGTATCCGCCGTTCCTCCTTTCTGAAATCCGACATGCTATATCGTCGCCGAAGAGCAGAACAACACCCAATCCGGACAACCAGTCCAGAACACCTGAAGAACCTGCCGCAAGTTCTCAACAACCTGACCCGGCTCTTCACTCGTTACCTGTTAGAATGCAAGGTTCCCATTTAGTGGAAAACCAGCAAGACCGTATTGTTGTTCAAATAGGGAGACTTTCACGGCATGGGCCATTATCGCCCAATCTGCCTGTTGTCCGTTCTCTATAATCTCTTCACTTGGGTCATCCTAAACAGGATTGATAGTACACTGAACGAAGGACAGCGATGCGAACATGCAGGGTTCCAAAAAGGATTTAGTACCGTAGACCACATCCACACGATCAAAAGACTCATTGGAGTTTCAGGAGAGTACGAACAACCACTCTGTCTGACTTCCATCGATCTGAGGAAAGCCTTTGATTCAGTGGAAAAGGAAGCGGTATAGAGGCTCTGGATAACCAGGGCATCCCTACTCGGTATATAATGATCCTTCATGAGCATTATAAGTTTTCACGACCAAAATATCTCCACTCTACAACAATACCACCATGACGTAAGAAGAGGGCGTCGACAAGGCGATACAATTTCGCACGTCATGCGAACATTAGAATGAGACGAAATGGGAGTGAAAATTGACGGTCGACAATTAAACCATCTTCGCTCTTCGCTTTGCTGACGATATCGTTCTCATAACACCAAACATCAGCCAAGCGGAACGAATGTTGACCGATTTCGATAACGCCTGTGGAAAGATAGGTCTTTAACTAATTTTTGAATGCCCTATTCACGCTCAACGGGACGACAATCTCCGAATGCTCCAGTTACGCCTATCTAGGTTGTGAAATCAACATGATGAACGACCCAGCTCCAGAGTTGAGCAGGAGGAAGCGAGTGGCTAGGGAAACGTTTAGAAGCATCGAATATGTAGTGAAGAGGATTAAGAACATCCGACTCCTTGCCCACCTTTTCGACTCGACTATTACCCTGCCCTAACGAATGCAGCAGAAATCTGGCCGCTACGTTAGCAGGATGAAAAATCACTTGGCGTTATCGAACGCTCAGTCGAAAGGTCGATGCTAGGAGTATCCCTTATTCGCGAATGAGAGAAAGGATCCGAAGTTCCCACCTACGTCAGCGATCGAAGATCAGAGACGCTGTTCTACACGCCAGGATATCGAAAACAAGGTGGGATGGACATGTGATGCTCTCTAATGACAACCGATGTATGAGAGCTATCGCCGACTGGATTCATCGGGATATCAGGTGCTCTACTGGAAGACCACCGACCTAATGGTCAGATTTCTTCGCGAAAAGACTGGAAGAGAGATATATGATGCTCAGCGAATCCCTAGAGCGAGGAGGTTCACTGTGCTACTCTTGCATGCGATAGGAAAAAATGGAAGTGTTGCTGATGCCCGCTCGAGTCACTCGACGATCAACGGGACGACAGGTGGCGGGTGGTAATCTGATAACATCTTCAAAGCTTTTTCGAGATATGATATGGCACTTAGATGGTGCTAGACACTGTTTCGGCTTTTCATCCTCAGCAGTAGCACGGTGCCTTTCGTTCCAGCCAGTCCCTTGCAGGGGAGTGCACCCCTCACATATAGATGAATCGACGAACATCCTACACTGCATGTTCAAGGTGATAAATTCACCCGTCGTGCGGTGCTTTACAGTTGATTGCTCATGTCTGGTAATACGTGTATTGTAATATCTTTATTTCTAACTTTTTTTTTGAGACTTCGCTAAAATAATATATTTAAAATGATAACTACGTGTGCAGTGTAAGTTGATCGTTTTTGACTCCTTCTTATGCAGGGGTTTCCCCTACAAGAGATTGGTTCTAACGAAAGGCACTGTGCTGCTGATGAAGCTGAAAGACCGAAGCACGTGTCTCTAGCACTGTATAAGCGCCATAACAGGCCTCATGAAAGGCTTAAAATATGTTATCAGAATATGTAATGTAAGCGAGGTCTTAAAAGCAGTTGAAAAGAAAGGCATTATAGCATTCATTGTTGAAAGCAGACTGTTTGCGGAGACAAGCCTTCTCAAGAGACGCTTGATCTTAATAAGAAAACTCTATGTAATCCAGACATTCGACTTCACAGTGTGATTCTGAGTACTCGTGGTGGGTGGTATTTCCTCTATTCCATTGTTTTTTCTTAACTAATCGTATTTGTAAACAATATCTCCACCTAGACGAGTGCAGGATAGTCATCCGGTGGACGGCTTTTGTTGATGTCCTTCAACGTAATTTTACTGCAATAGTGATTATTTTTCGAGTTATTAGAGAGCTTTCCCCCTCTGCTTACAGTTGCATTACTTTCGTTTGAAATATTTGCAAGTTTCATCATTAAACGTAACTCAAGCTGATATGAAATGTCAGAAACAGTCTGGCAGGCGTTTCACTGAATATTTCACGTTGGATCCCCTTGTTTTTGAAAAGATTTTTTCTCTTCTATAGAATTTGTCTCATCCTATCTTCAAAAGATGTTCTACGAGCTCAAGGCACTCAGCCTTCATGATCGTCATGCGTACGTGAAAATGTCGATGTTGGCTAAACAGCGGTAAGCCGTCATCGTGTCCACCTTTTTTCCTTTGTTGAATGCTGATTATATCATATTTCAATACTTTTTAGCGTTCATTTGACACATGACGGAGAATGTGTAATTCAGTCTTTGGGTCGTCTTAACTTACCGTTCGTTTCGACTGTTTTCTTAAGACCATGGTCAAATTTCAGTAATGCCTGATGATTATTTTTTGAGCTATGCTCTGTTATGTGCACGTATACAGCCCAATACACGTGTATCGGCCTTGGCAGCCTCGTCAGTCGGGCAGTGCCTTTCGTCTTAGCCAATTTTTTAGGGAAACCCACAGAGAAGGCACAGAAGTACTATTTACACGTGCTGTTAAGTGAAGGAGTTCACTAAATGGGGCAGACTACATTCATGCTCGAAAAATAATTATCAGGCATATCGACGTAACTTTATTGGATCTAATGGCGAAATATGCTCACCTGACGAAACTTAACGGTGTTTGCTGAAAATTTTAGTACCATATATCAAACGGAGTGGTAGCGTGGCCTCCATGAAGTAATGGTCTCACCCACCCACTGCATGTGTGACATAGGGTTTAACTCCCGCCTAAGGTTGAAGGGTTCGCATACTACTTAGCATTCTTGGATAGCTCATTTCATATTAATTTTCGTTCATGAAGGTAATAAAGAATAACATATGCAGGTTTTTTGTGAGAATCATAACTGCTCTCATTCACCAAGACTGAAGTTCTGGTTTTCTGTAACCCATTAAACTTCTGTTCATTTTTTTTTTGTTAGTAGTCACTTTTTTTGGAGGAGAAGAGAGTTAACAGACGTGATTTTGTTCAGGGCGTTTCCCACTACATCATAAATGTTTACATCATTTATGCATGCACCAATAATCTAAATATAAGATTTTCGTCATCTGTGTTTCGAGAATTTCCATTCAAAACGCTTTAAAACTTAAGTTGTTGAGTTGAGTTGATGAGTTGTAGAAAATCTACATGCATTCAATATGACAGTATAGATTTCCATGAGTTTTCCAAGACCAATTGTCTCAAAACCTCGACATTCTTCAAAAGTTCAGTTTTTCTTCACGTTCCATGACACGAGCTTCTTTTATATCGAGTCTCGTGTTTTGAATAATCAATAAGGAAAAGTGAACTTCTAATAAGTTTGTCAAGTTCTGAAGGTCTCAGCTACTCTAGTTGTTATGAAACTAACGGCTTGTGTTAAACCATCAGTATGAGCCATTCAAATACTTAGTGATATTAATACTGCGTTATTCATTGTAAGCTGAATGTATTAAGCCTTTCAGATGGTTGATATAGGCATCTATACTGGCATTTGTACGTTTAGGCGTATTCTTAAACGCCTCATGCTTACCGCATGCCCTGCGGCCATAGCAATATTGCTATTTGTCTTTTTACTACGGTTGTAAAGAAAGTTCTGAGGCACTTTAATAATCATGAGATAACTCCCATGCTTATCACGGGTATATTGCAAATTCTTATGTGGGGTTTCCCCACTGATGGTCTAGATATTACTCGTCTTTTTTTTCACTTTGTTACAAGCCTCCGCCATGTCCAATGACACAATCAATTACTGCGTCATTATTGAGGACTTTCACAGCCAGCTGCAGCCGACGAAATCCACGAAGTTGAAGGGGAAGACACAAGAAGCAAGTCTGTTGATAGACGCTGGTTTCAACGCTTCAATGTCGGAGATCTTGACTTCGAAGACAAGCCTTGTTCAGGACGTCCAACAAAAGTGAACAACGAAGATTTGCTTGCTGCGTTGGAAGATAAACCGCCGTCAAGTGCTCGCGAATTGGCAACCGAACTTAATGTTTCTTATACAACTGTGCTAACTCATCTCCACCGGTCTAACTTTGTCCGCAAGAAGCCACAAAAAGATATACATGGACTCACTGAATCACAAGTCGCTGAAAGATTCGAAATTTTTCTCGATTTGCTCAACAACCCACTTGTGATCGATTTTGGAAACGGATCCGGATTCGAAACTTGGCGGACCAATGGCAGAAAGTCGTAAATATCGATAGTCTTCATTTCGAGCAATCGTGTTATTGTTTTTGTTTGGAATCCATGCACAAATTTTTAACTTTTTACAAATGCCTCAGAACTTTCTTTCCAGCCTTGTGCTTACATGACCAGTCATTACACATACTCTGTGGATTTTAGCACTTTTTATAATCATATAGCTTCCCTTACATTTATCACTTATCTCGTCAGAAAAGTCTTCGAATACGTACTGGGTGGCATTACCAAGTCTAAACTACATGTTCTTGAATATATCCAGTGATGTTGAATGATGAGCAAAACCTGGACGTCATGATTGAGTCCAGCCCACATTTCACCCTTCCAACGGCGCGTGCTCAACCAATTGCACTACCGACTCCTGTTTTGCCACCACTTTTTCTACTTTACATCGCATCAAAATTAAATTAAAAAAATCCTTTTTGATCATACATATATCCAATATCTGTTACCAGGCCAAACCACTGATGGGTGGTTGCTGACAGATTGATGCGTTTGGTGTAGAAGGAGTGATAGTAAAACGGGCATCAGTAATGCATTTGGTTAATCTTCGGATGCGGATTCGAGTACCAACTGACGTCTTAGTTTTGCGCATCAATCAATATCACTGGGTATATCTATAACATCATACCACAGCTAAGCGACTGGATAAAAAGAATCCTGTTTCTCGCTAGGCGTACTGTCTGAGCTTTGTTGGAGCGTAGATTTTTGGAGGTTGGATAGCTACTCAGAACGTCCTCGATATTGTAATGGTACGATAAAACAAGGAAAAGAACGAGTTTAAGGTATGGGCTTGGCATCATGGACGAAGCATTACCGAACTATTCGACAGGTATGAGCATGGATGTGGTGCACTTCATGCGCTCATTGAAGCAATTCGTTGCCGATTTCAACTACTGTCTCCACCAAGAGCTGAGATCTTTCCTAACTGGAAATAAGGAGTTTATCCACGTAGTTAATTGATTTTTAGTTGTTTTGATCTTTTATTTTTTTATATCCTTATATTTGTTTCTATTATATTGCGAGCAAGTATGTTCTTTTGGTTAGAAAAACGGAAGATTTTTGTGGTCCTAGAAACTTTGATAATAGTTTCTTTTCTCTTAAGCAATTGAGCTGTGATGATGTTCATCGTGCAAGTACATATTTCTTCTTTCAGAAGGATTGTTGAAAGCTTTTAGTGATAACCTTTGATTAAGCGCTTCTTCATCCGGTATTTATACAATTATCTAGTTTTTCATCGAAAAAGACTTCTCCAAACCGGACTCTTCGGGTACTGACAGTTGACCATATGGCTGACTCGATGAGGACACGTGGCTTAGGTGTTCTGAACACTGGTGTAAATCTCACTTATCAGGTATCAGTTTCTTTTACCACCCACAAGTTGATGTTTCCGAACAAAAATATCCCAAATTTCGAACTTAGTGAGGTTTAGGCTACCTCATATCTGAGGTAATTTACCACTGATCAGAGCCAGTTAGTTTGATGTAAGAGTGGAAATTTTTAGGGAAGAGCGATCGAGTTTTTATTTTGAAATCAATCATGCATATGTAGGATTTGTTACAGTAGAAATTATCTACTCTACTCAGTAGGGATTAGATGAGAGTGTAAAGTAACAACTGGAGGAGAGAAAATATTTTGTGTTAGTGCATTTACCTCATGTTCGATACTAAAAAGTGGTGGGAGAGTGATGGTCTCGCTGGTGAAGTGGGTGAGCACGCATATCCAATATGAATCGAACGCAGGTTTAACTCTTGAACAGCAGAGAAAGCTTTGCATATCACCCAACGTCCTTATTTATGTATTGGGTTGATGCAAAAGTAATGTGGTTTCGGACTTCGCTTTTTGGATATTTAATGTTACGGAGCGCCAATTTCAACAGTGCATAAACAGTAACTACTTTCGTAGCAGCTCAGTAAAGTCATAATCAAACATTAAGCTCATCTATTTGGAATATGAAGACTATAATATGAATGCAGCAATCTGAGGCTTTTTCCAGCTTTTCTTACAAGGTTGTGCTAAAAACGATTAGAAAATGCGACTCTATGAAGACCCGCGACGCCGCGTCTCACCCAGCTACTGTAATGGTGACGCCGCGTCTTGGGGAAAGGCAAAAGACAGCCAGCATCGGCAGGCGCGAGCGACCAGCGCGCGCCACTTCCTATGGATGGCGGTCCTCAAAAGGTTGTAAACCGTTACTATTGACTTGACCTATCACCAGAACAGTGAAGTTAAATTTCATAGGACTTGTATGAGCATCGAGAGTTACATCAATAAATTCAACTTTTATAGCTACTGCGAAGCAAATTTACGGTGTTCAATCAGTTTCTCAAAGATGAGCATATTCATGCTCAATTACAGAAGGATATTCGCTATTTTCGTGAGAACATGGATTCCTTGAACAAAATGGTTAGTTTTTTTCTGCAAAATTCCAGAGCTGTGTAAGAACTTTCTCTCTGATACAATTTGTTTTATTACTTTGTAATGTGTATTTTCATTGTATGCGCGACTTTTCTCTTTATTTAACCATCTTTTTTTTTACGTTTCTTCTGTTTTTTCACGTGAGAAGAAATTTCAAAATCATATAAAAACGTTTTGAAGTGAAAATATGGAAACCATTCATTAGAAAAATGATGAAAAGAAAAGAAAACAAGGGCATGATCATATTTTGACATTTCAGTTTCCTCCAAAAAGAGCCCAACTGTTCAATCGAGCACTGTCGCAGCTGACGACTTAGCAAAACGAGTGCACATACATGGATAAGTTTCGGATTCTCATCACGCAGGTATGTGTAACGTGAAGTAACGTTCCTTCTTCGCAGCAGCATATGAAGGTTTTTGTATGCCTCCATAAAAATGCCGTTCAATTCTTTGGTACCACGCTAATTTTTCAGCTGTCACACGGCGCGGCCGATTCACGGTGTTGTAGTTTACCTATGAAAAAAAAAAGACTCTTTCGTCATTAAAGGGAGTTTGTGTCTTTTAAGATAGACTATCGCTTAAGAGACTTCAATGAGGCTTTTCGTTGTAAAAACAATGTTAGGGCTTCTTAATGGACGAAAATAACAAGTTGTTGTGAAAAGTTAATACTGCACACTGCACAAGGTTTATATTCTACGCCGCAGTTGTACGTATATAATTCCTTTTTTTGGAGGTGGTTTGAGTATATTTTTATAATTACTATTTATTAATTGTATGCTGCTAATAATCAAATTCATTGTAAAGCCTCTAATTGTAGATGTCATAAAAATAGTCATATAAGTAGCATGAGAACTATAGTAATCAAATAACCAGCAGATTTTTATTGGGCGCGCACCTTTTAGAGTGAACTACAGTAAGCCGAGATGCAGAGCATTCATTGGTGCTTTGAAAACCATGCATTTGCTACCCAAATGGCCTCAAAAGTGGCTGTAATGGATGGCCTTTTTTTCTTAGTAATATAGAAAACCGTGTTTTATTCGTAGATGGGGTACGCTTTGGGTTTCGTGCGCTCCATGTCATCATCAGCAGCAGCTGTCGCGAGTCAGACGAAAGCTTACGATACCGTCGTCGGAGATATCGGTCCTCCAGATCCCAGTAGTCTGTTTAAATTAACTACCCTTTGATTTGTTGGTGATCTTGATACTATATTTATAGACGATTCACCGATTCGAATCACCATGGAGCTTGTGAAGGAATTGCGCGAGCACGCTAGTAAAACTAGGAGTTTTATTAAACTGAGAATACTTTTTCCGTGCGCCACAGCTTCCTGCTTTGCTTCACTCCAATCTGACCTCTTTCAGATGTTAATTGAGGTATTCCGTAGTGCTTTTTTGGACGAATCCAGATTTGGTCACCTACTCGATTTCTACGTGGCCGTACCAGCATTGGCAGTGAACTACGTAGAACATGTGTTGATGTGCAGAGACCGGCTGAAGAAGCGAACTCAGCACGATAAAGAACTCACCTTCACTGACGACGGGTTCACCATGGGGATGTTATCGTTTTTGTCTACTTTCCGTGTTTCATCTTTTGTTTAAGAATTCGTGTGACGCAGTGGTTAGAGGTTCCCTGTGACACACGTCGTCGACCAGTCGATGCTGTGATCCTGCGCTCAGGGCTCATCAAGCCTTCTATGTTTCCGACCTCGGTGGACCAGTACCAGACTCCTCTGAAAGGCTAGCACCACTCATTTCATGCGACCCATTAGTTGGGAACTGATCAACTCCGAGAGCTTAATTCTTTCTTCTCAGTTTAGTAAGACTTAATATCGTGTTTTTCCCACTATCTCATAACTTTCACATTGTGTATGAGTATCTCCCTAACTAATTTTTCTTGTCCCCCACCCACCCCCTCTCCCCCATCATTTTTGTTTTCGCGGCTAAACTAATACATATTACATCAAATATAGAAAGTAGCATTGTTGTTGAGATTTAAGCATCACGCCATTATTCAGGTTTAGCCTACATTCTCACTATACTGAAGCTCTGGCCACAATTCACAGCTTTGAACTGGTTCCGATCTGTAAATAAGTGAGTCATTCTTATTCATTGAGAATGATGAAAAGTATTGTTTTTATCACCAATTCTTTGCGCCCACATTTTTCGGTGGGGTTTCTCGACCCATGATCATCGACCTTAGCATGGCATACGTTGTCTATGGGGCGGTGTGCTCTGGGTTTGATTGACGCTAAAAGCTTTGTCTTCATTTTATTCTTCTTGTTCATGATGACATCTTTAAGCTTCCTTTCTAAATTGAGTGACATCTACCTTCGATCTTGACTGTATTCTGTCGTTCTTGCTGTCTCCCGACGTAACTTTTTATCAGTGTAGCGAACCATTGTGAAGAGCTCAGCAAGGCGATTGGCGTTATTCCATTTCCCTTCTTTGATTTATTTTTGTTTTTTTTTTTTGACCGTATGGTGTGGCCTTTCCTCTCCCACTAACACTGATCTTTGATACAGGTTTTTGAAAGGGTTTTTCATTGTTAAGCATGTCCCCCAACTAATGGAGCTCGTTGGATTCGGTTGGGCAAGCTGGTGAGTAACAGTTATGTCATTCCTTTGACGAGTATACTGGAAAACTGTGACCAAATGGCTGAAAGGACCTCTCATTAGGGCGCAGTATATGTAAGAGTGTCGTACTTGAGAGGGGCTATACAGTCTTGATAGGATATTTTCTTACATAATTAGACATTAAGCATAGAACAACGCACATTGTGACTATATGCCTGATAATCATTTTTGAGCCATGCATGTAGTCTTTTATAGTGTAACTTACAGAGCCCAATACACGCGTTTTGGCCTTGACAGCCTCGTCAGTCGGGCGTCCTTTCGAGGAAGTCTAACCCCTATATGGAGTTGGCGCCAACGTATGATTTACACGTTCTATTAAGTGTAAATTTCACTGAATGGGGAGTGTTTTACAATCCATCGCTCTTGGCTGGTATCGTTAGATATATCATACCTTTCGTTTCGAGTGTTTTCTCAAGACCATACTCAGCCTTCAATATGCCTGATAATCATTTTTTTGAGCCATTCGTTGGAACGTGTAAATCGTACGTCTGCGCTGTCTCTACATGTGGGTTGGGTTCCCCCAAGAGCATTGGCTAAAGACGAAGTGTACTGCTAAGGCTGTTAAGGCCAAAGCACGTGTATCGAGCTCTACAAGTTGCCCTAGTGACATCATACCACTTTGTTAACGAGGATTCTGGGAAATTGTGACCAGATGGCTCAGAGTACGTCATATGATCACGCGCCACGTAAGGGAATTATTCATGAAAGGGCTATGCAATCTTGATATGAGTTTTTTCGAAAATAATTGGATCTATTTTTAAAGTTGGTATGTATAAGCACTTTTGTTCTTCACGTTTTACAGAGCAGTCAAGTGGATTTTGATGTAGCCCGCTGTTTGAAGAGCTCAAATAAGTTTTCGAGAAAATTGGTTTTATCCTTTTTTTACATAATCCACATACCACAACATACCACATTTTTACTACATACCACAATTACTGTACGTATCCCAGTAATTTCTATTTTCGATTCATTTATTAGTACCCCTGCTATCGACCGTTTTTTCACAGACCCGCTCAAAATGATTTAATCTGATAAGGATATTACATGTTTTGAGCCGATAGGTCTAGTGCTATATAGGCGCCTATTTCGTCCTATTGGGACTCATCAGTAGCACCCTCCCTCGGTTACGCCGA
This sequence comes from Parelaphostrongylus tenuis, assembly GCA_019055375.1. Lineage (NCBI taxonomy): Eukaryota > Metazoa > Nematoda > Chromadorea > Rhabditida > Metastrongylidae > Parelaphostrongylus > Parelaphostrongylus tenuis. Next base: position 53,744 of record JAHQIW010006968.1, on the reverse strand, counting down.
TCCCTTGAGGTGAAATAATCCTCTAAAGGAATCGGCGCCGAGTAAAAACTAAGCACCCAAAGTAGGATGATGGTATTACCTGACTTTGTGGTGACCGGCAGTCGAGCTTGCGGCTTTTAGAATGAACCATACCTGTGCTATCGACCGCTTAGAAACTTTAGAAAAATGCAACTTTGTGCTGCTTTTCCACATAATTCTGTTTGAATAGCTCAATATAGGTTTTCGAGGAAACCGATTTCATCCTTTTTACATGATCCGTTACCACGATTACTGTAAATATCCCAGTAATTTCTGTTTTCGATTCATTTAATCATTTTAATCCACGACAAAAGTGTAACAACCCTTTGCGTGTTGTTTCGGCTACTGTCTGAAGATCTTGTCATCTCTGTGAATGTCGTAGAATGCTGGTTGAGGCCGTGTTCTTTATGATTTTGGAGGTAATTGAGTTGACGCGTCCTCATACGGACTTCTAGGAAAGGGTAGAGGGAGAAGGCGAAGCCATGTTTTTTGATATCGATCATCACTGTCCACTGCGCTATCCCACTGATTGTATTGGACCGAGTCAAAATGTAGGTCAAGCTTATGCTCATGTGGTATCACAGACCATTGAATCATACTAAATGATGTTCGACTGAACTTGAGTGACCACCTTCCTTGAACGAATTTCCTTATTGTTAAGTTTTTAGCCAAGATCTTGATGTGTTGAAAGTTGGATTATTTTTTCGCTTATACGCGTTTTTGAAATTCTCAGGTAATTATAACATAACAAATCACAGACAAATGCTGGCCTTTACTAATTGGAGCTTTATATCTGTTCCATAACTAGCTTGTGTTGAGCGGGCGACGAGCTCAAGCACACACTTTTGATTTCATTGAGAAAACGAATTTGCAGGAGGTGTGCTGCTGATAAGGAGGTGTTGAATGAAGAGATGAGGACTTCAAAGGATCCTCGAAGTGCAAACCTCAGAGCAACTCGGTTACAGGCTTATGAACGGGTTCGTATTTTGAATATCACCATGTGAACGACTAAATCTTTAATCGTTGTGTTTACTCTGTATAAATAAGAATAATTCGCTTATAGATAGCTGTTTATGATTTGTTTTCGATTTATCATATCCATTAAAAGTTCGTTGTGTTACATATAGAAAAACGTTTTATAGAATGAAGTGGAGAGTTTTTCATGAGCTTGAAAAGTAATCAGAGAAATGTTTCAGGAATTCAAGCTGCTGTCGTTTACATTCCAGTCATCTCGGGTATTTTTTTTCAGTCGATGACGACGAAGACTAGAAGCTGCTACTTAATTAACTTTAGCTTTGTTGTTGATTTGTTGTTGTACAGAGAGTTCCATTAATTTATGCGCTGTGAAGTGTATTGGTGATACATAGTATGTAATTGACAATATGGTGAAGTTACAGAGTGAAACAGTGTTGGTACTCAAGTTGGGAAGTGATATAAGGTTATCGTAAAATATTGAAGGCACTTGACTCCCGTTATACCTTGTGATTGAGCAAAGCATTTCTTTAGGGTGTTCGTTTAATCGTATGGGACTTCAAGATCGGAGAGACTGGTGCTATCAGAGTAGAGTGTAGCAGCGCTTCGACTTAAATAATTGTTCAATTTTTTCTTGATGTTCAGGTTCGAGTAGTTTAAGTTCCGTCGCATTGACGTAGCAACGATCTAGGCGGATAGTGATCCGATGGGCAAAGCGACGCTCCGTGAATTTTTAAGCAAGATCTCCTACCGAAAGTCAGGTCTTTTGTGTCTGCTTTGAGAATGTGAGCATAACATCGTCTTGTAATGTCGTGGTGTTGGTTAGAAGTGCTCATAAATTGGTACTGGAACGTTCGCGACGTATTTTTGCTGTTTATCAAAAATATAGAGAGTGAGGTGGTGCAGTGATTAGTGATACAGTGGATCAGAAAGTACTGAGTTACCCATTACAGACGACGTGCATTCATTTGAATGTGGACTTACATTCTTGAATTTCTCAGGCACTATATTTTCTGTATACCTTTTGAAAATTATCAAAAGTTAGAAAACATTAATTTCGATGGTGTACTGATTTCCGAAAAGGTCTTATTAGTACGGTGTAGCAGCTGAAATGAAATTACATTTCACACATGGCGTGCATTTTTTGCCCTACCAGAATTTGTCAATGACTCTTCGTCGGAATTTTGGTTGTCGTTAGAGATCATAAATTTTGGAATTTCTGAAAATGAATTTGAATCTTGGAAAGGCCTCAAGAGAATGCTACAAGGGCGCAAAGAAAAACACATTTCATACTCGAAATGGTGAGCCTCTTGCTCAAAGTTCGTACTTCTATCTGGCAATATAGAGTATAAATGAAAACTAGTATCCATAGATCGATAGGACAAAGTATGTTCTACGACTTCAATGCGGGAGAGCTGGAAATTGTCTCGGAAAGAGAAAGTTTCTAGTTCAAAAACGAAAACTGCCCTTTTGATGTGGTAGTTGAAATCGCTGCGTACAGAGACGCGGAACTTTCGTCATTTATCTCAGACTTTTCCCTCCGTTTCAAAAAGATTTTGGAATTCTTTTTGACACTAAGATACAGCACAATTTCTTATGCGCGATCAAAATGCTTTTAGTGCGCATATTTCTGAAAGGGCGAAACCTAACATAATTTAACTCCTTGAAGATCTCCTCAAAAAATGAAACCTGATATCGAAATGAAACGCTTCTCAAGCTAACAATGAAGTACTTATTGCTATGATGAAAAGCCATCCACAATGCATCGCCGGTCAAAATGCGCGTCGAAGGTGAAACGTAGTCTCCGAGAGGCTACCGGAAACTACCACGATAACCAAAACCATCCCTGACAACTCACAATTTCACGAGACCCAAATTCTCAATATGGAACTAAGCATGTCCCATGGAATCGCAGTCATTACGATCATAGTGAAAGAAACCATTTCACAGTCAAGACGAAGCTTCGTTTGCAGATTTTGTTATTTTTTTAAAATTCATGTTCGTTAATCATCCACTACTCAAGAGTCTTCTTTTCATGGGAGGAAAGAAAAGATAACCACTAGGTGAAATAACAAAATGAAACTTACCATGAAGTGGAATTTTTTCCAATCATTATTTGGCTTTTGCGTCAGCTGGCACTCGTACTCCCATTTCACCCTATCCTGGGGTTCGAGTTCCATCTGCCGCAAAGTTTTGCACATCACTCTACATCAATCAGCCTATTTATAACATCACACCACTGCTAAACGCTGTTGAATAGAAATGATTCTGCTTGATCATCCAATACCATATGTGCCAGCGTGATTGGGTTCAATGGCGATAGCGACTACCTGGGCCAGGCCGTTGACGGTTGTGCAGACAACATCCCGTGTCATACTGCTGAGAGTTGGTTGTTGACAGATAGAAGCGTTGTAGCATCGAAAGAGTGGTGTGCAAAATGGGAGGTAGTGCAACGGGTTAGAGCACGCGATTCCGGATAGGGTGAGATGTGGGTTCGAGCTCTATCTGGCACAAAAGTTTTGCACATCACGCTACATTAATGGGTATATTTATAACGTAATACCATCGCTAGAAGTGGTTGAATATGAACAAACTGTGTTCGATCATTACTTGGCTCTTAGACAGATGCTGTTATTCAACATTATTGCTTTGACGTTATTGAAAGTGAAAGCTCGAACATCATCAACAGACGTAGCCTTTGGAGAAACTGTTTCTTAGGATAGCAGCGAATGTGTTAAAGCTGAAATACTGAGGGATTTTGGTATGGATATGACCAAATTTTTGTTTATATGCGTAGAGTTTTATTTTCTGAACATTTTCTGAGTACCACATTTCCAGTCTACAATTAGAATAGCCCGTACGACTAATCGCTCTATAAACTCAGCTTTACTTTCTTGATTGAATCACCTCATTTATGAACAAATAGGTGGTGCTTTTGTAAGTTAAATATCAACAATATTTAATACATCTGAGAGCACTGAGTGGTACGCAAAACATTCGTCATCAGACGAGAGCTGAACCCGTGTTTCACCCATATGAGGGACGATTGCTACCATCACATCATCGATGCCATCGCTCTGATACCGCTCCTCCTCCAATATTAACTGCTGTCGATTTCGGCAATCAGTGTGGTTTGGTCTAGAAAGCGCATATCGGTATTAAGCTCAGATGTGCTGACAGTCATTCAAAATGTACAGCCCAAATGAAGTCATTATTTCTTTTACTCTTTTACTAATTTTAAGCATTAATATGATGGTTTTCTCTTTCATGAATTCAAAGATAAGATGAAAGTTAAGCCATTTCACGAGAGCCGAACTTTCAACGTAGGACTTAAGGTGTCCCCATGGAACTGCACTAAAGGCCACGACAATGAAAGAGACCATACCCGCAGTAACAACAAATCTTCGTTTGATCGATGTTGTTATTGTTCTAAAATTCATGTATTGACTAGGCGCGTCCGTGCAAGGTTCCTCCTTACATAGTAAGTAAAGAAAGCCACAGAGTAAAAAAAAATTTGAAAGTCACCATAAAGTGGATTTTCTTTAATCATTAATCGGCTCTTAGAAAGCTTATGTTATTGGCGATAAGAATAAGGCCAGTTTGCAACATCATTGCTATAGCGTCATCTAAACTTGAGGCTCAAAGATCATCAATAGACGACACTATGAGAAGAGGATATGTGCTTCCAGAAAGATCCCCTATTCTCAGTGAGCGAGGGAATGTGTTGATGGTAGATTGTTGGAAAAATTGACTATCTCTTCATTTACAAGCGTAAAAATTTATTTTCTAGACATTTTCTAAGTACCGGATTTTAAACCGGTAAACAAGATAAAACATGCTGTACATTACTTTATGAGCATGGCTGTACTGTTTTTACATGAATCTATTCACTTGTGACCCAGAAGTTGGTTTTGTACCACTAATGTAAACAAACACCAATTGCCCAATATATTTCAATGATTTTATACTTGAGTTCACAGTTTAGTTGACGACCGCAACTGCGGAGAAGAAGTGCGACTCAAATGGACCCGATGCCAACATTCGAACCACCCTGTTCACTACTCCTTGCCACATCTGTCTCGACCAATTTGCCATGATGATGTTCGTGGTCTATACAGAAATTTCATGCAAATCGAATCTGTGTAAAAAAAGGAATTCAAACCGTGAGAGTTCCCGAGATTGACATGCTGTTCGAGGGAATTTTTGTGATATCCATGTTCATGCTTGTATCACACATCATTCGCGCATCTTTATTGCATAAGGAAGTCACCGTGCTGTCAACGATGATACATTGTGGTTTAACTTTGACCATTTCAGCTGCAAATAATCTCATTATTCAACTGTTTTTGATTGTTAAATGTACACTTTCATCGAGCACATTAGCACTTTATTTGATCCGTCATCATAGTGTTTTTTTCCTCAATGCGCGGATTTCAGTACTTCTAACGGCTCGCCTTCGTTAGAGCCTCGAAAGATCAAATTGATCCGCAAATCATCCACTCAAAAGACTCCAAAATCTCAGCAGAAAACGCAAGAAAGGAATTTTGGATCGCATAGTAAAATGCTTCATTCTAGAACACTCATCGTTCAGATGTTTTAGATCTTCCTGTTATTCAAACAGAAGACTTCCAAGTTTGTCCAAACCGTAGAGACGGCAGCTGTATGAGATCTGGTACAATTTATCCGATCTCTTGGGAGACATGCGGGGATGAATGCATTGGCGATACGGCTAGACCACTATCTCTGCGTGTAAAAGAGTGCCTATTTGGGAAGCGTAACTCTAATCCAACGACCCCATTAGGCACGTTCAAGGAACAAGAGCATAAAGGAGCAGATTTTTAAATTGAATTCACGGTTCTCGCACAGTGTTTAAAAACATCCGCGCGTAAAGCTTTGGAAACCTTTTGAATGCATAGTGAAAGGCCCAAAATGAACAGAGAAAGGGAGTATTTCGTAATAAGGCGTGACCTCTTAACGTACCTTAGGCAAATGTTTCTGGTCTGAGTCAGGCACAGTCTCACTTACGCACTGGTTGTAACTGGCAGGTTTTCAATGAATAATTTAAAGGACTAAAACATTTAGACTGTGAGTACTCTAAAGCGAAGCTTCTTTCTATGCGCTCCAAAATTCGTTTCTTACGTTTTCTGCTTGGGTTATAAAGGTTTTTGAGTGAATGATTTGAGAATCACTCTGATATCTCCAGGGTCTGACGAGAGCGAGCCTCGCCGAAACTTGGCCACCACGATTATTGCATTATTTATGCTGCACTACTGCACTGTAATGTTGTATTGCATTACTAATATGCAAAAAAAAACTATTATTAACACCTTGGAACTGCTCAACAGAAAGAACTACTAGTCTATTCCAACTATGCCGAGGACAATCGATAGTCGGTCTTGGAAGTAGGAAGAAACGGAAAACAGTCTTTCCCAAACTTTGCGTTTGCTTTTTCTATATAATTATACTATGGTTGAAAGAAAGTTTTTGGGGCACTTTAATAAGCATGAGAAAACTCCCATGCATATGATAAAAATGTTACAGTTGCTTGTGTGGGATTTTCCTGCTGAAGGCTTAGATATTTTCGTCTTTATTTTCACTTTGTCATAAGCCTCCGCCATGTCCAAAGACGGTATAACCAAAGTTCGTGTTTTATTGCGTCATTAGTGGAGAAGGGGTCTCTCACAGCGCCACCAGTGGCCGACCGCACATTACCAAAAAGACCAAAGACAGTGTTGATGATAAATCGGACGGAGTCTAGGTTATACCACATCTCGCCTACGGTCCAGATTGCGCTCCATCCGACTTTGAACCTTCTTGACGATTAATGCAACACTTTTTGAAGGGTCGCCGATCTGAACCGTTCGATGAAGCTGGAGAAGCATGTCGAGAGTTCTTTGAATCGAAGTCGAAGAAATGGCCGCAATCGACCAGATTCGAAACTTGGCGGATCGATGGCCGAAAGTCGTAGGGAACGATGGCCTTTGTTTTAAGAGTATTATTATTGCTTTTTTTTTATAAATCATGCATGAATTTTCAATTTTTTACAAGTGTCCCAGAGCTTTCTTTCAAACTCAATGCAATAGATTGATCGATGTATAGAAAATATACTGTCACTGGGATGGAGATTATATTTTTCCACTAGTGTTTCTTGGTCTTTCAACGTTGTACTAATTAATCGTAATAAATGCGCAAAATCGTAGTAAGTCTTTATTAGCAATAACCCGATGATAAAGAAGGTTTAAAAAAATTCCACGATCACTAACACTCACCGCCATTCTTATAAAATTGCTTTTTTGGAACAGAAATAAAGCCTGTTTGAGCAGATCACTATGCTTGTATAGATAAGGAGCCGGAAAAGTTTTGTTCAAAAAGACTAAAATCAATAAAATATGACTCTTTCATTGTCTTCGTTAAACACCGGTTCTTCCGGATTCTCACAACTTCACCTATTGCTTCTGCTTCGATACATTTAACAGGTCCTACTTTAATAGTTTCTTCATAAGAATACTGAGTACTAGATCTTTAACATTTTTTTCTGTATTCAGGCTGTTTTGAGTGCGAAGAAATGGCACAACAACAAATGATGCAAGTTTGGACGTGGACATTACGTGGATCCATCACTAGCTAGTATTACGATCAGGAGGTATTGTCAATTATGCGTCCGTAACAGCCGTAGGCCACTGACAATCAGTCACTCTGAAACGCAGCGTCAAAGTGACTCTGCCACCTGACGTAGAGTGATACTTCTTTGGCGCCAATCGCTATTAGTAGCAGATGTGAGCCATAGGTCATGTGGTACGAGAATGCCGAAAAATGCATGTACCACCGAGGTACCATACCAGACCTCTTGAAACTCAAAACATTTCATTGGACTTGCTACTTTTATACACAATTCGACACCTCAATTCTATCTAAGCTCTCCTTCGGCTCGATTTGTCCCATCTCTTGGATCATCTAGGGCAATCCACGAGTTTGTTTTCGACTTCAGCATCATCTTTTTTTCTTCGTTATAAATGTTATTGATTGCTAATCTAGTCAAAACTCTGTGGAAGTTGTAGCCTTGGATGGAAGCTCGCAGATCACAAGTGTAGTATTCTCCAGTACGTGTGGCTTGTAGCAAGTTTTGAACATGTCTAACAGCAATCTCATAAATTCAAAGAATGGTCTTTTACTGACGCGGCGCGATAGAAGACGAATCTCGCGTATATTGAGTGAATTTGTAGCTGGTACCTGAGCGCAGCAGTGATACTCTAAATTGATTTTATTATTCACACAACATTTTCACAGATTATATAGAATGTTTCTATTGGTAATTAAAAGTAGTCGAATTCACTGCATATTCACCAGCAGTAATCCATCGACTAAAAAAATGGTGATAACACAAGATTACGTGCTATCATCATAATGTCTTCTCATAACTGCTATGAAGTGGGGTTCAATGTGGGACGTGTGGATTTGATGAAGCGGGCAATACCTTCGAAACGTACGTGAGCCACTGACGTATCAATCTCGAAAACGCCTCGAACATTCTCAAAGGCTATGTTGATTTCATTGAATAGTATTCACTAATCTGCTTACTTGAACGGCCCGTTTATATTGATAGTGCAAACCCAAGCAGAGTTTGCGATCGTTTCTCTCTTGCGCATTTGTCGGCCATGGTGGTGGTATTTCGTGCTTGCTGACATACGCGTATCCCATTATTTAGTAACAAAAACATTAGTGGTACAGAAATCTAACGCATACTTTGCTCCTCGAACCGCATAAATCGCATAAAACAAGTTGATTTGAAACTGCTTTCTCTGGGCAAGTCAATCGCATACTTATAACATGAGATGACGTAAGATATGTGGGCAACGCAGTCAACTTAAAAGCTCATAAACCCATTAGTGGATCTTTTCGAACCAATGTTAGAATTGGAAACGTACTCATCAAGTTAGGTTTTATAGCAGAACGCATCTTTGCACTCCAACGGTTCATAGCTAATCTGGATCATGAGCTGATTCAAAATGTTTGAGATTATAAAATCAGAGAGGCCTGCGCTACGACCTTGTTCTCCGAGAACATCAGTGACCTGAATTACAAACGACTCTACTACGGGTATGCTCAATATGTGAACGTCTTCAGTCATATTATGTCAAACTATGTAGAAAAACCGTGCATTACAATGGTGACGGATTTTCGGAAAATAGACTTGCTATTGACACAGTTCATTAGGTTACGAACAGGAAATCCAAAGTTTGAAAATTGCGAACTCACTGTTTGCATTACAAGACGCGATGCAAATGAGCTAGCGGCCTCTCGAGTAGCTGCGAAACCAGGGAACTGGGCACGCACGGTGAGTGAGTCGGAGTAAGCCATGTTCACAGGCAAGCTAAAGCCGCTAACAGTGAATCTCCAACTCCTTGCTGCAACAAGATTTTGTTGGCTTTGTTGCGAAAAGAAGCAATTCTGCTGAACTTTTCAGGATTATTTGTCCGTTTCTTCTTGTTGCTTCTATATTTTATATTACGACAGCTTATGAATGATGATGAAGCATTTGGCATATTATCCTCAACTAAGGCTCACAAATAATCATCAAAATGTTGAATATGTGTGTTACAGTAAGTACTCTCTATCTCTCACCTTGACCTTGTGGCATCACTCCACATCCTAGCACTGCCGAGACAGTGGTTAGTAGAGAAACCAGAGTGGTTGTATGTCTTACCATGTTCAAAAGACTTTTCATTTATTGCTTCTAAAAGACACTCACATAATGACGAGTCCATATTACAAATTTGCTCTCAAATGAGTCAAAATGTTCACAAGACAACAACGGCTATGTTACTTGGCATACCTAGTCAAGTTTGTAAGTGGCGTAGATGTGTTTGCAGTTATTCGACTACTATACGAAAACTGGAAGTCGCCGACTTGTAGTTCCAGAACGCAATTTTTAGAGCGATTTCTGTGATATTTGCTAGCCGAAAGCAGATAACTGATTGTAGGGGTGAGGTGTATGTCAGTTGAATAAGAACAGAAAAGGTGAATACCATGTGATTCGTGTTGTTGAGCTATAAAATCCTGACTTCCCTTAGACGAAAAACTTCACGGTCCACAAAGCACTCATTACAAACGAAGTTTTCCATGAGAAAATTGTCAAGGAAGATATCGATGGACATAGCAAATCTCAACTTCTGAAGTCGAATGTTTTTGGCAGAAAATTTCACTAAAGCCGCAATCACTATCGCTAAGTCTTAGGATTTTCACTAGCGTCTCCTGTCTTTCAAACCTGTTATGAAAAAAAGGCTACCAAGTCCTATGGCAAGTCAGGGCACAAGAATAATTCTGTTTGCAGAAACTGTCAATGTGTCAAGAAGAGAAAGAGAAATTGACATTCCAAATAAAGCGATAGAACTGGCAGTGTGTTGAGGCTTCTTTAGTCACCTTTTCAAATGTTCATGCTGCGCATATTTATAAAGCGCTGTCAATTTCTTACGATCGCAGTATTCAGAAAATCAGAATCTGTTATCACTCATTCCGTACGGTGAAGTCTTATTCCCTCTCAATAGCGCTTACGAACTCTTGTCTATAGTATAACTCATTTATTCAAATTTGTGGTAGAGACTAACTCTGAGATTTGAGCTTTTTTCCTATCGTAGGAGGTAGATGAAATTTTTCAAATGTTTGGGCTTTCAAGTTAATTTGGAATTTTTTTCATCAAAAACAATAGTTCAAAGCAAATGCTTCTCAATCTTGAAGCAAAAAGCACTGCACAGATGTGCACTTAGTACGATTTGAACATTTTCGTTAGACGAGGGCAGTAAAAATTGTTATTCTGTTTACGAAAACGGTAACAGCAATTCAGATATCCAATTTTGGAGCACTCTTCAATAACAGAAGCACTCTAATCAAATTAAACACTTTCTGGAAAATATTTCTGTCATTGTGCGAGTGCCGTTACAATAGGAATGAACACGTTGGATGGAGCTGGAATTATTTCTTTGTCTTTTTTGTCGCGTTTGATGTCATTCGAAAGCTCGTGAGCTCGAGATTCTAGGCATTCAAGCGATTTTATTTTTCGTAAGTGTATAAAATTCTTTCAATACAAACGAACACAGGTGCTCTAACACGTCATCGACTTTGGCAGAGCGCCTTCCTGCCAAGGAATGTTGCGGAGACCTGAGAAGATGGTAATCACTTGGGGTAGAATCTGGGCTATAAGGTGGACAGATTAATCGTTTCCACCATATTCTTCAATCTTTTGCAATTTCAAACGTGTAACATGTGGGCGAGCGTTGTCTTAACGCCGCCTCGATAGAACTGTCGCAGCCAATTTTGACTTGTTGATGTGTCCTTAAGGAAGCTTTTTGAAACATCTCTGTGTGGTTTACAGGTAAACAGCCTTGGGTTTAAGTGCTTTATATCGTTATATCTCGCTTCCTGGCACAGCCATCTAAGTGGAGCTTCCAAGAGACGTCCACGACTCAGGTTTTGAAGCGTTCCTTCCAAAGTAAAGGCAAACTTCATATAGATACAAAAAGTAAACTGGTTCGTATATTTATATTCCAATTTCACAATTATTCAGATGATATAAAACACGATAAAAAAGACCAAGAAATACGACAGAACTTAAATACCAATCTAACAAAAAAATTTTGTATAGATGCAAAAAGTAACATGGCTTATATATCTAGAATTTCGAGATCACGAGCTGCCGAATGACACCAAACACGCTAAAAAAGAACGAGAAATAAACTGTTGTAAATAAATAAAAATAACAAAACATACAACAGAGCTTAATTTATATTCTGATACAACGCCTTAACGAGAATGTTGTAACCCGGAACGTAACAGATATTATTCAGTCTCTTTTGTAGATGACAAATCGGAAGCACCGTCAGCGCTCCAATGATCTTGATGAGAGCTTTTGCATAAGCTCTGAATACAGCTGAGTCAGTAGTTCCTTGTTGTTCTAGTTGAATTGCTAAGCGACGAATATTTTCGACAAAGATTCACCTTGAGCCACCAATATGACATAGCACTAAGTCAAGTATCGGCCATTGAATGAGAAAGTAAATAGTCACTTTTTTACAGAAAATTCTGGTCTTATGGATAATTTTTTTAAAATTTAAATGTTGATTAGCAGAAAGAAAGACATACATTTAGCCAATATTATATCTGAAGCTGGTGAAAGAATCCACATTTGTCTCCACTAGATATTCGTAGAATTAACGTTGTTTAATGGCTTGAACGATTAACTCTGAGTTAGCTCTGCCATTCTACGTAAGTGTTATTTTTTCGGAGAGAATGTGAGCGAAAAGTTTTATGACTTTTTTTGCGTGGATTATCAAAGTATATTTGCAAAAATGTCTTTGAAGAGATAATAACTTTGTTGTTAACCTATTTTGAAAAGTTTACACTCAGCGTGAAAACTGTAACCTGCATCGAGAACTAGAACATGTAAGATGATAGACTTAAAGTCGTCTCTGAAGAAGATGAGGATGTCGAAACGTTAGCCGATGCTCTAAGATGGAGAACGAGTCGAGCGAAAGAAGTGCTAACATAAGAATGCGGTATCGAATCGTAGTGGCTAGTCGTGTATTAACGATTGATAAAGCTTTCATGATGTGTTCTCTCGCCATTTTTGCGCTCAAAACGGCTCAAACAAGACAGCCGAATATTATTGAGATCTAACAGTAAAGAATGTGATGATTGAGTAAAAGCTGCCGAAAAAAATCTATAAGATCTTCCTTTTCTACAAGTTCTGTAAGGCGATCGAGTGCATCTCGGCGTAGTGGGCTTTGTAATGGAGAGTATAAGTTAGGTTTTCGAGAAAAGTGGTTCTGTTTTTTGTTGTTTTTTTACACTATCTGTAATCACAGGTGCTATATGGATTTTAGCACTTTCTGCATCTGATTCGCTTCTTCGTAATCATCCTTCACGAAGATCTTCGAACATTTCGCATGTGGTTTCTACTGCTGCTTGAGGATCTCTTCTTCGTCTTCATAATGCTATGGAACACTAGTCGAAATGGTGATCTTGAAGATAAACAACGTAAGGTGTCCTCATGTATTTTCAGAGGAGAGCGTATGAGAGTGGACCAGGACCTTGCTCCTTGACAGTTTCACAGCTAGCTACTGCGCTTTCACCAGATGTGTTTGACCGATACGAAGCATTAATTAGGCTTATGGGTATCACAGACCTGTGAACGAGACCATATAACTTTCTGTAGAACTTGAGGCTCGATTTTCTCTGAGCAATTTCTGCCTTTGCTAACTTCATAGGCAGGAACGCTTTTTGTGGAAAGCAGAGTCTTCTTAGAGTGCATTCTTTCCTTCAAACTTCTTAGATAGTCGTAAAATGACAAAGTGCAGACAAATGTTGGCCTTCACAAACTTCGTGTTTTGAATGTCGCACATGAACAAGTAGATTGTCAAATTCTCTTCACATCATACTTTCTGCGCAGATATGGCACAGTTGCTCAAAAATGGTCATAGTAAATTATTCATTTCATCGTATCAATGAGAATTCGTTGGATTGCACTTTTGGAATAATGCTCGGCGAAGCAGATTTTCTTGGTGCATTCTATAAATTTAAGTGAAGAAAAATTTGTGAGCTTAAAAAGTCAATAAAGAGAAATGTTCCAGGAATTCAAATTGCTGTCGTTTACATTCCACTCATCTCGAACATTTTTTAGACAATGACGATGAGGATTATAAGCAGTTATCAAAGTCATTTAAGCTCTGTTGTTGATTTGTTGTTGGCGCATTGTGCTCCTTTGAGAGTTTTAGTAGTCAAGTGATAGCTCGAATCTCGAGATCTCGAAAGTGCATTTTGAGTTTAGAGTGACCCTTCCTGGTGCACTGTATCAATGAAATGACTTTTAAACTCAGACATTCTTCGATCAGACAAAGCTTATCCCCACACTAAAGCAATCAATTGATCGCACATGTCTCGACAATTTCAAATATATGCTTGATTTTCAAAGGGACGTATTACGCTCCAGTCAAAAGAAGATTGGGTTTCACCCTCGGCGCACTGTATTCTCAATGTTTATGCTATCTAACATATAGTAAAACTCTCAAAAAACTCTGAAAACGCGTTTTTAGCCTACGGGCTGGAATTGGATACGGACAGTGAAAATTTCGTATAATCTTCATATCTGATTAAAACTGTGTCAGAATGGTCTGGCATTGGTATAGGCGGTTAGTTATACGATGAAGGTAGGCCGAAATCGATGATTTTCAATCAGGGTCCTTACCAAAAATCACATTGTTTTCCGTCTGTCAACTTCAAGCCTAAGAGCACGACCTCCTCCCAAACCTTCATCGTGTCGACCAGCAATGTCTACAAAATAACATTGAATAGACCGCGGCTTATTTTTGTTACTTATGATAATAATGGAGAGAGGGGTAGCGCAGTGAATAGTGAGGCAATGTGTCAGGAAACATGGGATTAACCCATTGGGGACGATGTGCATTTACTTGACTACATATGTACTTTCTCGGACTTCTTAACCTGCAGATCTTTGCCATCAAACTTCTGGCACACTATCGATAGCTTGTAAAACGGTAATGTTGAGATTGTATTTAGTTTTCATTATTCTTGATATACTGTAGGAGCAAAAAGAAGTTGCGTTTCACACTCTGTGCATATTCTTTGATCGGCTAAGATTTGGGGATAGCTAATGATACCGTCTTCAGTATTTTGGAACATTGACTGCAGCCTACCGTCCGAGCTGTAAATAAGAAAGTCATGTTCCTATATTGAAAGTACTCAAAAAGTGCCGCTGTTTCATGACAATGATTCCCGCGATTTTTACACCTTCCCCCGCCCGACATTTTCTCGGACTTATCAACTCACGATCATCAACCACAATACGACTTATGTTGCTTATGGTGACGTCTTCAAGTTTCATCTAGTAATCACCTTGATATCCAACTTCGTGTTCTTTACAGTGGTTATCTTTTTGGAAAAACCAAAAATTTCTATTTTGGCTTTCTTTAGTAGTGTTGCGATGTCACATTTATTATACCGATAATGGTAAGTGTTACGCAAGATATTCGACCCCAGGAGGTGATTCAATGCGTTTTACCCATACTGTGAAAGCGTGCTGCCACTAAAGCACCGCAGACATGGCTCTGCTGAAACTTACGTGGTTGAGGCATCGGCCATTTTTGAAATGTGTGTTAGAGTGCCGAGAAGAAGTGTCAAATATGGACGCATGAATTTGAACAGTTAGATAGTTGACAGTTTCGTTTGTAGCGGCCTTTATCTAAGTTTCTCGCGCTCTGTTAAGCAAATTTCATCAGCAGACTCATGTTTGGTGCACTGATCAGAGGTACGCGGGTATCCATATAGCCTTTGTTTTGAAACGCGTCTCTCGCTAGATAAACTCCTTATCACTTCAACAGTCACGGTAAATTGGTAAAAAGTAATTTGAAAAGGTTCATTACTCACTTAGATACTTCGATAGTCCGTCTTAACTAGTTGTGCGGACCCCAGCACATATTTCAAATGGCATAATGCTAGCCGCACATATAATATTCCTTGGTTTCCTGATGTAACCTTGCAAGGGCTTCCTCAGGTCTTTATAATGTCTTTTCCAAGGAAATGGGTTTCGGCGATGGATCTCGGCCGGACTTCCTACTAGTTGATTCGGAGATGGTGTTAGGCCGAAATTAAAAGCGGCGGTAAGAAAGAAGTTCAACCAACTGCTTACGGATGATGTAGAAGTTGAAATCCAAGAAAATTCGTTAACGCAATAAATGGGTATGCTCGTGAAAGCCTTTGTGGAATAAATAAACATCACTCACCTCCATAATGCTTAATAAAGTGAAATGACTGTCTGCTCTGAAGAAGATTGATCAACGCTCAACACCTTGCTCTCTTATCACATTGTATTTGGCCTTATCAGTCATTTTTCCAGTTCTTTTCCAAGTTTCATTGAAGATTCAGTGTCAAAAATTCCTAGAAACTTGTAACTGTTTGTGGAGAATCATCAGTTACAGCCTTGTATTATATGAAGAATGGCATACGGCATTTCAGAACTATTCTGAAAATATTAAGAAGATGTTTTGAGTTGATCAAAATTAATACAGAATTACATAATGTATCTCTATACTCGCGTTTTTTATTTCAAAATAAACCTCAAAATAAAATAATAATGAAAGGATAAACCTTAGTAATTGAAATAAAAAGCACGAGAATGTCATTTTTGACCATGAGAAACAACTTTACTTATTAGGGTGCAGCAAACAACGTCATCGAAGGCAATTTGAGTCCCGTATTGGTTTCCAAAAGATTCTCGTAAAAGGATTCAGCGAGATACCTGTAAAGAATTTTTGGTTCTAGGCCTCACGAGTATGATGGATGAGGCAGTTTTGTAACCTAACTTCTGTATCGTTTGCAGCGCCGGTAGAACGACGAGTAGCCGCAAATTATAGTAGAGGAGGACCATTGAATTCGTATGAAATTCATTTAACGAGTTAAAGTTTACTTTCCACTTTTCCTTGGATGCTAAAAACGGATGAGATGTCTACATCGAGATATTCAAAGTAGTGGAACGATCGCGTGTGTACTTGCTATCACCAGTACCTCTAATTCATCGTTGTCAATGGCAGAGGGACGTCCACGACTTCCCTGACACTTATTGTTGAAATCACTATGACGAAATTTCGAAAACTAACGTCGCACTGTGCATTCGTGAGCATTTCGTTAGCTCTGTGCCTCATATACGTTTCGAGCCATACGTCTGCACTACTAAGCGTTTCAAAATAATAATGACAAAGCCGCTGTTTAGACCTCGAATTATTAATCCTTGGAACTTTTCAGATCAAATTTGAAACATAAATAAATAAAGTACACCGTGTAAGTTTTCGAGATTGAGCTCTTGAATGACCACTAAGGCCTTTGAAAAACTCTAAAAATGCGTTTTTGCCAAAGGCTTGAAATAGGTGCGGATAACGAAAAGTATCGTTTGTTCTTCATGTCTGATTGAAATTCTCTCATATTAGCATAGCATCTATCTAAGAGGTTAGTTACCCAATGAAAGTGGGTCGGAATCGGTGGTTTTCTGAGCCGGATCTCTACCGAAAGCTGTTTTTCGTCTTTTAAGCTTAAAACTGGGAGTACGACCCCGTCTCGAGCAGGGATCGTGTCAGATAGCAATGTTCACAAAATAACATAGGGTAGCTCGCGACGTAATCTTACTACTTATTGTGTGACTGTGTGCACAGTGATAAGTGCGCAATGTATCACGAAACGTGGTGGTAACCCATTGGGGACGATGTGCATTGATTTGAATGCATATAAACTTTCTCGCATTTCTCGCCGTACAGAGCATTTTAATCAAAGTTCTGGTGGATCATTGATAGCTTGGAAAACGGTAATGTCAGGAGTGTTCTTTTTTTTTATCATTCTTGGTATGCTGCAGGAGCAAAAGTGCTATCACGACTCATACTCGGCTCGTATCCTTTGCTCGGTCAAGATTTGTGGATGGGTTAATCATACAATCTCAGCAGTCATTTGATTTGTTGGAGCCGGCGATGCTGGAATGATTTTGATTTTTGGGAAAGTTTTATAGAGCGCTGTTAAAGCGAAAAGACCTTTTTTCACACTTTTACTAATAGATTGTCACTCTAACTTCATAAGAGTTTTATGCGATAGCTGAGCAGAGAATCAAATTAAGAACTAACAAAATAATCGAACTTAGACTTCCTCTACACTTCTATAACTGTATACCTAAAAATTTCTACCAAATGAGAAGAAATCTCCAAACAAATAACGAAAATCGCTCCCTTTGAACGTGGTAGTTGGAAGCAGAGCTATTCGAAAGGAGTGCAGTCTTCGTTGTTTATTTTGAAACTTTTCTCCATTCTGAAACAGTCTCTGAGTTTTTTATGACATTTGGTGAGGACGATTTTCCATACACAATCGTATGCTTTTGATGCATATATTTCTATGTGAAACGTAACATTATTTTTCTTTAGAAGGACCTTTTTCAAACAAAATCCAAAGGTAGAATGAAGTATTTTGTGCTGTCGGACAAGTGGCAGTACTCTGTTGAAAAGCCATCCACAAGCCTCAACAGAGCAGAATTTGTGCCCCGATGGTGAAGTGTAATCGTGAGAGGCTGTCCGAGTTTATTATGACACCGAAAGCATCTACGGGACTTCACAACTGCATCAACGCCAACTCTCAATTTTGAACTTGAGATCTTCCATGAAATTCCATTGGAGGCCACCATAATGAGGGAGACCATATTACAGCGAAAATGAAGTTCGTTCAACCGATATCGTTGTTGTTTCGAAATATATGTGCTCACATCATCGCCTTCTTCGCATGGGATTTCATTATCACGAGAAAAAAGTCATTAAGTTCAACACAAAATACCATGTTTACTATACAATTAGGCTTCTTCAAATTACTACTTGGCTGCTGGCAAGATCCTCTTTTGGCTTGAAAATACCGTTTTTTCAAATTTTCAAACAACATCGTTGCTTGGCACTATCAAAAGTAAGGGTTAAAAGAACATCATCAAAGGTGACAAAGTAAAGAGGCTTTCTGTTTCAACAAAAAAACAATTTCTCTTTGAAAAATCAAGTGTGTTTGTGCCGAATTGCTGAGAAATTTTTTACATGGTTATGACTATTTTCTCATTTGTTAACGTGGAAATATGTATTGTGAACATTTTCTGAGACGTGGATTTTTCAGTATGTGTAGTGTAACACGTACATCTCCTCACTCTATATACTTAGCTTTACTTTTTAAATGAATCTATCAATTTTTGACTCATTAGTTTATACTTTTGTAAGGTGAATATGAACAAACATTATCCATTAATTGCGTATTATATTCCAAACACTTTACTCTAGAGTTCACAGTTCAGTTGACGACCGCGACTGCCGTGGCGAAGTGCGACGCAAATGGACCCGATGTCAACATTCGAACCGCCCTGTTCAGCACAGCTTGCCACATCTGTCTCGACCAGTTCGCCATAATGATGTTCGTGGTCTGCACAGATTTTTTTCTTCAAATCAAATATGTCTAAAAAAAAATTCGAACCGCGAGAGTTCCTGAGACTGATGTGCTGCTTGCGAGAAGGTCTGAGATCTTCATTTTGGGCATATTTACATTACACATTTCATTCATCGCTGTGCTTGAGGAAGTCACCGTGTTACCAACGATGATACATTGTGGAGGCGTCGTGACCCTCGTCGCTGCAGATGATTTCTTCATTCAATTTTTTATTTCTCAATTGTTTGCTTTCCCTTAAAAATTGCACACAACGGTAAATAGTCTTTTTTGAAAGCCAAACTTCTAAAACCTCTTATTAAGAGTGGAAACAAAATTACTTTGACAAATCACTGAGGTTATTTAGACAAGGAGTCTGGAAGATATGTCACTTATGTGCAGTTACATCGAAAATGGATAAAAATAAGACCCTTCCATCGTCTTCACAGCGCACGTATTTCTACCAGATTTCGCGAGCCTTGCCTATCGCCTTCCGTAGGTTTCGCTTGATCAGCATCTTTTTGTAACAAAAAGTTAACACTAAAAATTGGTAATTAATGCCTTTCTATTCATGTCGTTCTGAGTTCGAAGAACGGCACGACGGCAAATGATAAAAGATAAAACGTGAACAGTCTTTGAATGCTCTACTAGCCACTTTTTTACATGATTCGACAGAGCATTCATATCATAGCACTCCTTATGTTCAGTTCTTTTCTCATGGATTACCTAGAGCGGTACACGAATGTGCTTTTGACTTCGATTCAGTGTTTTTCTTCTTCGTCACAAATGCCGTTGATGGGTAGCGAATCGTTTTTGAATAGAACTCTGTGATGGCCTTGAATGTATATTGCTAGATCATCAGTTTTAAGTCGCTACCATTTATGGAACCAAGAGAATTTCAAATATGCCTACTACCACATTCACAAATTCATAGAGATATGGTCCTCTGCTGGCACGGAGGGAACCGAAGTAATGTCTCACGTGTATTGAGGGAATCTGTACTCAATGCCCGGGCAAAATAGTAATGCTCTTAATCAATATTGATATTGACCAATAAAAGCAACATTTGTGGAAGAGCCTAGCGTGTCTTTAACACTCAAACACTTGTAAATTGCGCAAAATAAATAACTTTGAACTTATTCTCTCGCGATAAGTCAATCAAATGTTACTTTCTAGCATGAGATGATTTTCGCAACGATGAAGACAAGTTAGTTGGATCAAGTGCTCTTAAACTCATACGGAGATCCTCCCTGGCTAATGTCAAAAGCTGTAAACGTACCCATAAATCTTTCACTGATAACAGACGCTTCTTTACATTCCAAAGGATCATAGCTGATCCGTATCATGAAATGATTCAAAATGTTTGAGATTATAAAATCAGGGAGGCCTGCACTATGACCTTGCTGTTCGAGAACATCAATGACCTGAATAACAGACTTCTTCATTAGCTGGTATGATTAATATAAAGCGTCTTGATTGAATGATGTCGAGCTATGTTGACAAGTCGTTTTGGGAATATAACGGTGACGTATTTGTAGAAAATTTACACACTTTTGGCACAGTTCGTGAGATATCGAGCAGAAAATCCGGATCATAAATATGAGAACTTACTGTTTGCAATACAAGACGCGATACAAATGAGCTAGCGGCCTCTCGAGTAGCTGTAAAACCAGCGAACTGGGTACGCACCGTGGCTGATTCGGATTAGGCCATGTTCACAGGCAAGGTGAAGCCGCTAACAGTGAAGCTCCAACTCCTTGCTGCAACGGTGACTAGTCGGCTTTATCATGGAAAATCAAGAGCTAGGCATTTCTGCAAACTTTTTAGGACTATTTATCCTTTTTCTTGCTATTTACTACATAATATTTGTGTTATGACATCTTATAAATGATGATGAAAATTTAGGTATGTTGTTCTCAACAAATCTTCGAAATTTTTGAGTCAATATTGTATGTGTGCAACTGTAAGAAACTTTCAATCCTTCACCTTGACCTTGTGGCATCACTACACATGCTAACACTGCGAAAACTGTAGTTAGCAGCAAAACCACAATGGTCGGGCGTCTGGGCATGTTCATAAGACTTTTCGCTCAAGTTTCTTAAAAGCACATAATGTCGATTCGATAGAATACAAATCTGCTCTCAAATGAATCAGAATATTTGCAGGGCAACAAGGTTTTAGCACCTGGCACATCTAGTCAGCGTCGTAAGTGGGGCATATATTTTTGCAGTTGTTTGTAAACTATACGTTAACTATAGCTCGCCAACTTGTTTATTCATAACGCACTTTTTAGGCGATTTTTGTGATATGTGCTAGCCGAAATCAGAGACCTGATCAATGAGGTAGAATGTATGTCAAATTTTAAAGAAGACTAGCAGACGTGGAAACCATTGTTGAGGAAAAATCTCAATAAATGCTGTGGCTGCTCAGTTGGGATAACTCAATCTGGGTTCCCACCGTCTCGTTCGCATTGCTGAGCCATAAAATCCCGACTCTCTCGCAAGTAAAGAATTTCACCGTCGCCGAAGCACCTCATTTCAATAAATTTTCGAGAGAAATTTCGTTAAGGAAGATATCGAATGACAAAGCAAGGCACAACTTTTGGAGTTGAATGTTCTTAGAAGAAAAGAAAAACAAAGCCGAAATCGCATTTCTGGACCCTAATATATTCACTAGCGTCTACCGTTGAATTTGGTTACGAGAAATAGACAACTACCAAGTTTTGTGGCATGGAGAGCTCAAGATAATTCTATTTGCAGGAATTGGCAATATACTGCGAAGGGAAAAAGAAATAAACGTTCCAATTAGCGCGATAGAAGTGACACTGTGCTGAGACTTCCTTAATCACTTTTTGAACGTTCTATTCTTCAAATAGAGGCGGATATTTACAAAGCGCTGCCAATTTTTCAAAATTCTTTGCAATGCTCAGCCAAGACAAAATTTGTTGTTACTCATTTTGTACGGTGAAGTTGCATTCCACTCGCTTAGCACTAAAAATCTCTTTTCTGTAGTGTAACTCGTTTACGCAGATTTCGGGGAAAACACTCAACTCAAAATTTCGAGGTTCTATTCCTTATAGCAAGGTTGATTAGATTTTTTGACAAATTGGGTTTCTTGAGATAATCCGAAGTTTTGACAATTCAAAGCAATGCTTCAAAGCAAATATCTTTGAGTTTCAGAGGAAAAGGCATCCACAAAGGTGCACCCAGTGCTATTCCAACGTTTTCTCCAGTCGACCGCAGTGAAATTGGTCCTTCCGTCAGCAAAAACGCTGACGACAATTTGGAAATCTAATTTTGGAGTACTCTCTACTCAAAGCTGCACTTCCGTCGAATCAAACATTCCGGTGGAGTGCATATGCGAGTTCCGTCATAGAAGGAATAAACGCAGTGGGTGGAGGTGAGGTTCTACTCATTTATAATGGCCTAGAGAGAATGTTGCAACCCGGAAGTAACGAGTTTTATTGAGCTTGTTTTGCGAATGACACATCGAAAGCATCGTCAGCGCAGTAATGTACTTGATAAGGGTTGTTATGGGCGTCGATTACAACTGACTCAGTAGTTCCCTGTAACAAAGCAGTTCCGCGTTGTTTAGTTGAATTCTTAAGCGGAGAATAATTTCCACACACCATATTTTTGCACTAACAGTACGACACTGTGTTAAGTCAGGTATATTGACCATTGTACAACAAGAAAGCAAATAGTTGAGGTATCATAGATAGCTGTTCTGGATCAAAAGGTCACTGTGATGAAGCGTTAAACTTTGCCTTTCTCTGGTTCACATAAAAATTTTCTGGAGTAGCGTCGATTGGCAAAACAGAGACAACAGTTTAGAAGTATTTTCAACGAAGACTATACAGGAAGCTGTTGCTATAATTCAGATTTGCCTGAACTATGTATCCGTAATATTGGCGATCTTGTAACGGCTTTAAAGGTTAACTTTACCACAAAGCTTTTTTTGGAGATCATATGACGCGAGACAGTTCCATGAGGTTTTTTGTATGAACAACTGTAATGTGTTCACGGGATAGTCTTATTCGTTGTTGTTACATTATGACAAATTTTGACTTAGCATGATTTTGGTGACCCGGAACGAGGGCAAACGGCTGTGAGAACTGACTGAAAAAATCGACTTTGAAGCTGATGAGGGTTTCATAACGTTAGCGGGCCGATGATGCAAGAGAGAAGGTGAGTTAAGCGAAAGCAGTGCTAGGATAAGCATTTGGTGTCGAGTCGTCCAGAGACATGGCTTGTAACGTGTGTTCACGACTGTCCACGATAAAGCTTGCAAGATTTGTCGTCACGTCAATTTCTTCGCTCAAAACGACTCAAATAAGAGGGTAGAATCCTACTTAAATGAAGTACTAAGTTTTGATGAAGAGATTAAGCAAAATCTCCCAAGGGACGCGAAGTTCGAAAGAGATCCGCTTGCGATGAAGACGATGAGGGTATCATATTCTGTGAGTTTCATCTTTTTGCACATAAGTGGCACATTATCGGCTCCTTGTTCACACAACCTGTGCGATTTTTCCAAGCATTCTGGGCTTATACTCATAATAAGCAGCTTCCGAAAATCGGCGGTGTCTATTGAAAATGGTGAATGTATTGAACGGCGTGCTGAATTCAACTGCATTTCGTCATTAATAGGGAGACCACTGTAAGCGACCTATTAGATTTTTGGCACTTATTGTGACAAAACACTGTGAGATGGAAGACAAATAAACCTCTAAAAAATCGTAATTGTTCAGCAACAGCACGATCTCTTTACATTCATCCTCCAACTCTTTCATCCGCAAAGTACAAAGCAACGCAGAATTCAGTAAGCTCAAGACGTGGTTAAAATCACGGTGCTCAGCTTCTTCTGCTGCCCAGTTCATTGTCATTCAAGTTTATTTGAATATATTTTACAGATAGCAGAGTGAGTGGTGCAAAATATTAGTCTGTACTTAAGTTTCACCGGCAACTGCACGATCAAAGCCACTTCGGGTTGAGTGTTTTGTTCGTACTTCTTATGGATATATTCGGTGCTTGTCCGTTATGAGGACTCAATACAAAGAAAAATACAAATGAAAAACTGATTTCGATCGCTGACAGGAACTTTCCTGCGAATGTTAGTGATCATTCAAAAGTTTGGAGTTTTAGCTAGAGTTCCACATGGTCGGTTTTCAAAAAAACCTTATTTTGGCGTTTTTACAGAAGCAAATTCTCTGAAATTTCTGACGCGCATATTTCTCGCAGAAAAAAGCTCATTTTTTGGACGGTATATAATCATTTAATAGCGTAGTCGTTCCTGATTTGAACACTGGGCTTATTATCCGGAAAAAAACCGTTTCTCTGCAATGCGAGAGGAAAATTGAACTGAATTCGCATACGCGTTCAAAGGCATCCTTGACTAATTCACGTGACGGTGGTGAGGGCGACCATGTGAACTGCTGACGCGATACTTCTCCGCACGTTCATATTCTCGAGAATCGATGATCATCGCTTTAGCGCATGTGCCGCCTTAGCCGACGGCACGTGAATTGCCCAAAGGCCAAAGACCTCTCTGCTCGTGTATATGAATTCAATTTATTTTCTCTGTCGCATTACAGAGAAAAGGCCCTTCCACAAAATATGTGCAGCGCTGGAATTAACAACGATTAGACTATCCTGTAATTACTAAAATTCTAAAGAAACCTTTGTTCGGCGAGAAACTACGCGCTTCTGAGACAGAGATTTGTGTGGATTTTACTGCGTTATGAAAGGGTATTCTGCAAAACCGACAGCGTGAGGCTGTAGTAGTCAGAAATCTAAGCTTTCAAATGATTACTAACACTTCCATGGAAAGTTTCTGTCCAACAATTGAGATCGGTCTTTCACTTGTCGTCTCATAATGGGCAGACACCATGTATTCTGTATGAAACATTACTATCAAAAAAGTAAGGACTCAAGTGGATAGAGATGAGCAAAGTGCAACTAAAGCTATGGTTGTGAAGGCGAACCACTTGGCAACGACTTTACATGCTCGTCATAACTCCTCTTCGAATCTCAGTCGCTTGACTGACAAAACAAGAGTGTAGCACTCCAAAGCATACTATATATCCCTTAATTAGCTTAACCACGCAAAAACTCGTTGTACCGCTGATGGAACTGATTCGAATGAGTTCAAAAGAAAAACAAGGGAAGAGATTCAATAGTCTGATGGCTAACATGCGAGTCCCGAAAAGAGTAATCGAGGGCTCAATGTTCTTTTCAGATCGCGATTGTGCTCACTTCGCAAATGTAATGGTTCCAGTTTGAAAATTATATTTATACCTTAAAAAAAATCATTACTCAACTTCTTATAATTCTAGTTTCTTATAGGTGAATTTGATATACTCAGGTATATAATGCTTATAATACTTTATTCAATACTTAATATGTATTATATGTTGGGAGCCTCTGACAGAGTAGTCAATGATGCTCTGCGTGGCTGGACATTGGGTTAATCCCCACAACCCGTCATCATATAAAAATCAGTAGGGAAGGCCCTACGAAACGCTTCAATTAGGCTATCCTTGAGATAACAAGATGTGCTGAGCTGGTAGTCTATGACGTTCATGAAGAATATGAAGTCTTCCAGTAAGCGATGAATACGAAGAGACAAAGCGAATGCCAGAAGTACTGGGACCCGCAGAGTAAAATAAAAAAGGAAAAGACTGTGCTAAGACTATATATATTATATATATATATATATATATATATATATATATATATATGAGCGCATGTGGCGCAGTGGTTAGAGGTGCCCTGCGTCCCACACAAGGCCAATGGATGGATCTCGCGCTCATGGCTCACCAAGCCATCCATCCTTCCGGGGTCGGTGAATTGGTACCAGGCAGGTCTCAGACTTGTCTGGGAGGATAAGCAGCACTGACTCGGTTCAGCGGGAGGCCACCGCGAGTCATTGTAAGGGCCACATATGTTACGTCTATTTAGGTCGTGAAATCAACATGATGAACGACCTAGCTCCAGAGTTAAGCAGGAGGAAGCGAGCTGCTTGGGGAACGTTTAAGTGCATCGAAGATGTAGTGAAGAGGACAAAGACATCCGACTCCGTGCCACCTTTTCGACTCGACAATTATCCCTGCCCTGACGTATGCAGTAGAAACCTGGTCGCTACGTAAGCAGGATGAAAGATCGTTTGCCGTTACAGAACGCGCAGTCGAAAGGTCGATGCTAGGAGTATCCCGTATTTCGCAAATGAGAGAAAGGATCCGAAGTTCCGACCTACGTCAACGATCAGAAATCAGAGACGCCGTTCTACACGCCAGGATATTGAAAATAAGGTGGGCCGGACATGTTATGCGCTTCAACGACAACCGATGGACGAGAGCCGCTACCGACTGGATTCCTCGGGACGTCAAGCGCTTTAAAGGAAGACCACTGACCCGTTGGTCCGATTTCTTCACGAAAGCAATAGAGGAAAGATATGATACTCAGCGAAACCCTAGAGCGAGGGGGACCACTGGACTACTCTTCACGCGATAGGGAAAAATGGAAGAGTTGCTGGTACCCGCTCGAGTCACTCGACGATCAACGGGACGACGGGTGATATAGGTGATATATATATCACTTTATTTGATTATATATATATATATATATAATTGACGGGCGACAAATGAACCACCTTCGCTTTGCTGATGATATCGTCTCTAACACCTAGCATCAGCGATGCGGAACGAATGTTGACCGAATTCGACAACGCCTGTGGAAAGATTAGTCTTCAACTAAACCTAACGAAAACGATGTTCACGAGGAACGGAAGATCCCATTCGCGCTCAACGGAACGAAAATTTTTTAGCTGCTTCAGTTACGTCTATCCAGGTCGTGAAATCAACATGATGAACTACATAGCTCCAGAGTTGAGCAAGAGGAAACGAGCGGCTTGGGAATGCATAAAATCATCAAAGATGTAGTGATGAGGACAAAAACTTCCGTCTCCGTGCTCAGCTTTTCGATTCGACGATTATCCATGCCCTAACGTATGCAGCAGAAACCTGGCGTTACGTTGAAAAATTATTTGGCGTCATTGAATGCGCAGTCGAAAGGTCGATGCTAGGAGTATCCCGTATCTTGCAAATGAAAGAAAGGATCTGAAGTTTCGACCTACGTCAACGATCGAAAATCAGAGACGCCGTTCTACAGCGCCAGAATGTCAAAAATATGGTGGGCTGTGCACTTGATGCGCTTCAAAGACAACGTATAGACGAGAGCCATTACTGACTGGATTCCTCGGGACATCAAGCGCTCTAAAGGAAGACCACCGACCACTTGGTCGGAGCTCTTCACGAAAACTATAGAAGAGTGATATGATGCTCAGCGAATCCTTAGAGCGAGGAGGACCCAATGGGCTACTCTTGCACGCGATAGGACAAAATGAAAGTGTCGCCGGTACTTGCTCGAGTCAGTCGACGATTAACGGGACGACAGGTGATGCAGGTGCTATATAAACATTCTTTACTGATTGAGCTATATTTAGGAAGTTATTGCAGGCAGGTTTATCCGGCAAACATTTCATTATATTTAGTCGTCTTCAAAGCCAATTGATCCAAGCTATGGCTCTACATTTATTTTCTCCTCGTTGTGATTTTTGTTGTCGTTGAAGTCGGGTCTTCTTCAGAGGATTGCTGCTCAAATGAGACCCATAGCCCTTAGGGCACTACGAGTATCAAATATGATACGAGACTGCTTAAAGACTTTTCTCGCTAGATAAAAGTTTTTCTTGAACGTTTGATAGTTGTCCGAGGCCTCAAATTTCAGCCAATTTCTAGGATATGTTTGTTTCGATATGGCTGCTCACTAAAGTTTTACTAATCATTAGATAACACAAATCTCGTGGATTTTCATAATGCAGTTGGTTTTAAAAAAGGTTATCATTAAACGCTGTAAGAGCAAAATGACGATAAATTTCACGTTCTGAAGGTTACCCACCGCTTAGGTGTCATAGGTGATTTATTGATAATTATGGGTAAAGTTTATGCGTTAGAGCTATCTTATTGTTGCTTTTCAGACATTCTGGTAGTCGTTCGGAAGCTTGAATCTCGAAAATGTGAAAATGTATTTTGTCTTCCCAAAGGCAGTTATATTACGCTGTAACACTAAAAAGAAAATATCTCTTCATAATCGAGTATCTTTTGATCAAGTAATGGCAAACCCATTATACTGTTTCTAAAAATCTCAGTATGCGCATTTGCTTCACACAACGCAACAGCACATGCGCATCCCAACACTTCTTGCACTAGATTCGCTTTCTCTCATCTATATTTCTGGATTTATAATTTTGGAAGGTCCATGGAATTTCATGTAAGAGCGGAAGATCGAGTGAACTGTCGTTGAAATACTACAGTGTTCCACGAAAGATGTGAAATTTTTCTTGTTCCTACAGTGGATGAGTCTTTTCGCGTCTTAGCGTCATCACTAAATCACCCACCTGTATCCCCATAGGAACCGATGAAATATACAGATTTTTGCATGAAAGCACTACCTCTTCTTTTTCTACCAGAGCAAAGTTTCAATTTTCTGTTGTTCACAGAACTTTTCGCTCACATTTTTTCTCGTGTTTATCGGAGGGAAAAGTAGTTAAACAGACGGAATTTTGTCCAGAATGCCCACTGATGTAGAGTGATGTGCAAAACTTCGCGTCAGTTGGGACTCAAACCCATATCTAGCTCTATTCGGGAACGCGTGCTCTAACCTGTTGCACTACTAAAGCCGTAATTCTTACCGTTCTTTCTACGCTACAACACATCTATCTGCCAGCAGCCAGCCGTCAACGGTCTGGCCCATCTAGGCGCTTATCGTAACTGAACCCAGTCACGTTGACAGATACTGGATATTAGATGACCAAATTTAAATCCTTTTTATGTAACCGCTTTTAGCAATGGTTTGATATTTTTCAAATATATCCAATGCGTCAGTTATTTGACGGGTTAGAGCACGCGATCTCGGATAGAGTGAGATGTGGGTTCGAGTGCCGTCTGACGCCAAGTTTTGCACATCACTCCACATCAGTGGATATATTTAAATATCATACGACCGCCGGAAGCGGTTAACAAAAAAGAGTTCTATTTGTTCAGAATATTGCTCAACATATTATTGGTGCCTCCAGCCGTTATGTATCCATCACAAATTTGAACAACAAATTTACTTCACAGTTTTTGAGGGCTCTGATTCTAAAAAAATTGAAAAGTAAGTAGTAAGTTATAAAATTGTATATGTATTCAATGTGACAGAGCAGACATTAAGGTCTGCCAAGTTCTAAACATCTCAGCTGTTCTAGTCGTTAGGAAACCATCATCGATAATTACCAAGTCACCACCATGGAACATTTTCACGTACCTAGAGAAATAAATGCAGCAATAAATAAACTTTTTTATTTACGTGATTCATCATCACATTTTTACCGTGCGGATCGCAGCACTTTGGGTTGGAATAGCATCCGCTGATTCTCCATGAAGGTCTTCGAACATCTCACATGTTGCTTGACTGCTATTTGAGGATCTCGTCATTTCATGAATGTCGTAGAATGTTAGTGGAGAGAATTATCCTTGTAATCCGGAAGGCAACCGTAATAATGCTTTCCCTATGGCGATCGTGATTGGTCGCAAGTGAGGGTTGGGGAAGGGGTCGCGCTGGCGGACCGCTTATCACCTAAAAATAATAAATCCACGAACTGTCAGGACATTACTGACGAAATTACCGAACTGCTCGACAGATACGAGCATGGATGTGGTGTAAGTCATGAGCTCCGTTGCCGATCAACTACTGTCTATATCAAGTGATGAAAATCTAGAGGAATAAGTACTTTTAGTGGCTTAAATTTCAGTTCAATAGTTCCCTCTTCTGTCTTTATATCCTTTATTTCCTTCAATTGTGTTTATCTTCCATGTTGGAAGTATTCTTTTTTTAGTAGAAAAACTCATGGCAAGAGTTTTGTGTTTTCAAAAATCACTATAGCATATTTCTTTTATCAAATCATTTCAATTATGATGGCGTTTATTGTGTAAGCACATTTTTGCGTTATCCATCTCAAGTTCTAGTGCTCATGCAAAGCATATTTTCTAATGGCTTTTTGAAACGAAAGTTTCGAGACGTATTTTATTTTTGAAGTGGTCCCTTTGCTGCGCTGTAACAGCAGAAACAAATTGTGTTCCTCATTCAAACATTTCTCGCCGAGAAAAAACGAGCCTTTTGATCTCTTCAAAATTTTGAAATTTATTTAATAGCTCAAATCTTAGAAATCTTAGCGCTGTAATCCCTTCTCAAAATGGTTCTATCATTATGCTGTAACAACGGAAATGGAGTTATGTTTCTCATGTGAACATTTCTCGTCAAATAAAATGTACGAAGGTAATACATCTCTTCTTTTGGATCGATAGGCGACGTTTCGGCATTCTCTCATAAATCTAGTGAAATTGACAAATTCCATGGATTCTCATTTGTACTATAAGCAATTCTCAAACTTATACGAATAAAAGGATAAAAAAGATAAAGCTCTCGGCGTTGATCAATTCCTGAGGGATGCGCCATGCATTCGACTTCAATTTTTAACTTCGTTTGAGGTGATTGAATGCATATCTGGCCTTCAGTGACTCTCGGAGACCTCCCGCTGAATCGAGTCAGTGCTGCTTATCCTCACAGACAAGTCTGAGACCTGTCTGGTACTTATACGAATAACGTTACAAAATACGTTCAGTCTCTGAGAAAGGAGACGTAATGTTAAATCTTACCTCTCTCAAAACGTGAATATAACCGCTTAGATAACAGATTCATTGGAAGGAATGTTTGAAATACTATTTGAAGCGGCTTTCGTAGAGCATGCATAATGCCGCCAAATAGAAGCCACTTTACGAAAATCCGATGTGTTCCATTTTTGTTTTCACTAATAGATGTCCACATCACATGAGATAAACATCTTCTCAAGAGAATAGACTTGTTTTTTATAATCAAAATACAATACAGCTCTGAATATCTAAAGTGCGAGATTGACTTCACAAGTTATTCAGTTAACTTCACCCACCATACATTGCCCGAAGTTGTTGGGCGAGTAAGTAGAACCCTAGTTAAGGCCTCAGAAAGCTGTCGCTGAACATTAAATTCTAGTTTTTCACTCCAAGTCCTTCGATAATTACCGTTGAAATTCTCACCATCTCCTACTAAACCCGTTATAATTAGCCACTATTGAAGCAACGTTATAGGTGCGCTCTCGAATTTTAAAAAGAGAAAAGTGCCTGCAACGATATTTTGATGCAAATCCTTTGCCTCAATCTCATAGGGAACACTAAATTGAAATTTATCGCAGCCCGCACTTTGACGCGTTGTACTGCACTACGATGCCGGATCAGCACACATGTAGTTTTCCAGTATATTGCTCCTGTAATGCTATAATAGATACTAGTCAAATCGGAGTGGTTGTTTCAAAATATCAAAGTTCAAATTCAGTTTCCGCCAACAGTGGCAGTTGCCGAGAAGAAGTGCGTTCCAAATGGACCTGATGCCAAGATTCGAACTGCTCTGTTCAGCCACATCTGTCTTGACCAGTTCGCCATGATGATGTTTGCGGTCTAAACAGGTTTTTTTCTTAACAAAACAAAATTGTACCAACAAACAAGCCGTTCAAACTATGAGAGTTCCTAAGATTGATGTGTGGTTAGTGGGTATAGGCACTGCTACATTCTTGCCCATCATACATATCCTCTGCCTATCGTCCACTTTAGGGCAGACTGCTGTCACCGCATTGCTTACGATGATGTAGTTCTGCGGCTGTTTATCGTCAACTGCAAAAACTATCAGTCTTAAATAGACACCTCCTTCCGTTACAATAGAAAAACGCGAAGCTAAAGACACTTCTAAGGACTATTTTCTTTTTTAAGCAGACTGACCTGTCACTTCAATTACTATATCGCTAGTAGAAAGATATCTAACAAAAGCAATCTGTTTGTAAGAAAAGTCATCATTTTTGAAAGGTTTCAGTTCTTAAGCAATTCAAACAATGTTCCTTGCTTTCAAGGGCATTTTCTAGTAATTTTTAGAAATTGTTCGTTTTCATACAAAAACACGTTTCTTCTTTTTTACCTCTGTACATTCTGCTTGTAATGCTTCGAAAAGATGTTCAATATTGAATACCAACGGTTAACATTCCTATCCGCTGGACCATCAAGGACTGTCTGGCATCTCATTGGCTCGTAGTTGACCCTAACATTAAGCTGTCCCAAAATGTTGGAGATTACAGCTTCAGATAGAAAAGCTCTGCGACCTTGGCGTTCGAGGACACCAAAGACCTGTAACACAAGCTGTGTTATTAATTCGTAAAGTTTGTTTGAGTTTTTTAAACAAATTATTCGGAACGGTATTTGCGTTAGCACTACGAGGCTGGCGAACTACACAAAATTGGAGCTCATCGACTACGCTTAACCAAAATATTCGTGAAAAAGAAGATTACACTTGAACTATGAACTGCAGACTCACTGTTTGCTCTACAAGACGTTGTACAAATCCCTGAGCCTCTACCCTATCATGCGCGATTCCAGAAACTTTGGTAGAAATTTCAGGCTTCCCGGTGTAAACCATGGTTACAGGCAAAGTTGTAAAGCCTCTGACAGTGAACGTCCTAGTGCTCGCTGCAACGGAATTCTACAACATTTTTGGTAAACACTCAAAGTAGATCGTTGCCAGATGATTTCTCAGGCATGTCTAAACTTTCTTATTTGACATTCGAAATCCGTTCATCTAGAGCTTGATTTAAAGCAATTCTTGAGTACTGTTGGTGTGGCAGGTAGATCAAATCCCATTCAAGCTCATAAATGTACATGTAGGATTGAAATTGTTCACAACAATCTTCGGTTCACTACCTTGACCAGCAGGCACCACTCCACATCCCAAAACTCTCGAGACTGTAGCTAGCAACGAAATCATAAAGAAATTTATTGGAAGTTTTGCCATTTTCGTAATCATTTCCACTTTTGTCTCCCTAAAATTTACACACTAGGAACTCAGTTGAAGAGAAATTTCCCAACATTCCATCGGATCATTCACAGGACAGCAATGGATTTGGCACTCAACACTTGTTCGTGAGTAATGTCTAAGTGACAGCTTGTAAAGTTTCTCGATAGCTTTAGCGGCTACTATTCAAAACGAAAATTATGAAGCAAGTTTTGCTACTGATACTGCAGTCCGAAAAAAAAGACGGTAGAACGGCTGATGAAGCTAAAAGCATGCCAGATGCAGAACGAAAAGAAGGTGCTTGGATAAGATCACTCAAACGGAGGTTTTAGTGAATGCAACAATTCCCCAAGTGGGGCGGCCTTAATTCTTTTTCCGCCCTCACGATGCTCAAATCCCTACTCCCCAAAAACAAAAGTTTTGCTATAGGCAAACTGCTAGAATTACAACTACATTTCCAAAGAAAATCTGGAATAAACAGTATCGTTTGACATAAAAGAGCACAAAATTTGCTGCGAAAAGTTTTTA
Organism: Parelaphostrongylus tenuis; assembly: GCA_019055375.1. Taxonomy (NCBI): domain Eukaryota; kingdom Metazoa; phylum Nematoda; class Chromadorea; order Rhabditida; family Metastrongylidae; genus Parelaphostrongylus; species Parelaphostrongylus tenuis. The sequence goes on along the minus strand of JAHQIW010006968.1, from coordinate 20,274 downwards.
TGAACAACTTCTTAAGAACCAAAAACTGCTTCTATTGAGCTTCTAGGCTCTGATTAACTTCTCACAGTGCATTTCCCTATGGAATCTTCTTTGTTGACGGTGATTGATAACCAATTCAGCACTTTCTTCAGAATTTCACTAAAAGATTCAAAAGCAAGTGAAGACTAATGATACAAAGAATCCGCCAATAGAGGTAGCAGAAAGAGGCACACTCAGAATCGATTAACGAAAAAAGCATCAGGTCTAATCGTGAGGCAGAATTGTCTACACTTTGATGAAACTGCTGTTTTATGCAAATGTGGAAGTACATTGGATGTTTCCAGGTACGCGACTGGCTTGACATTGAGGTGAGGTTCTCTTACTCGTCTTTTGAAACGTTCCAAGTCTCTGATAGAAGTGGATGTTTATGAAAGTGTCAATTTCACGCAGTCTTTCCACGATTTGCAAAGGAAAAATTTTGTTATCGTGCATTTTGTTCTATCACATTTCTCCAAACCTTTTGATTTAAGAATCATCTAAAAGTCAAAATTCATCTCCTTTAAAATGAGCGATCAGCGCGGCTTATCACGTACCTCAGGCTTTCAAAATGATCCGTGAATCGACTAAACGATAGACATTCACTATTTGTCTATTCATCAGATAGTAAGTATCCTTAGGTAAAGAGTTTGGGCAACTGTGGTGATAATATTTGAATCAATTTAAGTGCTAGCATAGAAAGCTATAATGCTCAACAATGATGCCGCTGAACTTAAGTCTTCATCTATTTGAAGATTTTTTCAATTATCCATAAACTTATTTTTGCTCCAACAGTTTGACAACATTGCTACTAATGCTGAATATTTCAGCCGTGATACTGTAGAAATGGTTAGCTTAACGATCTACAGCTAAGAATTGTGATTAAAAACAATTATTCCAAAATTTTATAGATAAAATGGTCTAATTTGTGGAGAAAAAAACGGGCAAACACGAGCGTTTTTCGGTAATAGAATATTTTTCCAAGAAAAAGTACTTAACTGAAGTGAATAAAACGAAGAATTTGAAAGTAGGAAAAAGAAAGGTATCACGAATTACCGAAAAAAAAGTGTACGCACGCGCCTATTCTTCAGCGCACACCGCTCTTCATACGGAATTTCAGGATATGCCTCCATCCATGGGATATTACCCTTGAATATCGAAAGAAGTAAGGCTCCATCACAATCCAAGCTGTTTTGTGAATGAGGAGAAATTGAATGCACCATTGACGCCGCTGAACTAATGGCTCTGCTATGATATTTTTTAGAACGAGTAATGGAGCTGAAAAAGTAATTTCGTGCTTTAGCAGTTCCGTGTTGCTACAGTTCCGCGTTATGTGTTCACTGTGATATCATTTCCTTGTTGTTTGAGCTGAACTGCTGCTCGAACAACGCTTCCACTGCAGTATTTTTACTGCACTCTGAATACAGCACCCTATTAAAGGATATAAGGATAAAGCTCAAAATGTTGATCAATCCCTGAGGGACACGCCATGAATTTGATTTCAGTTTTTAAACTTCGTTTAAGGTGATTGTGTACATAGGTGATCTTAAACAATGGCTCGCAGTGGTGTAGCGCTGTATCGAGTCAGTGCTAATTATCCCCTAATTAAGTATGGTACAAATTAACTGGTCCCGAAGGGATGGATGCCTTGATGACCAATAAGCGCGAGGTCGCTTCATCGAGCTTGTGTGCGGCGCGGCGCACCTCTAAACACCGCGTCGTATGCGCTTCTATACTCTGCTATGGCAGAAGATTATAATAAATGCTCTGGTAAACTGTTCTGTCAAAAGTAATGTGAATAGAAATGTTCCGCACTACTAATATATGTAGTGTGTTGTGAAGTAGGCGTCAGTCATTGACAAATTCAAAGTTTTTGGAAGCGGTAAAGCTCATTTCTCTAAAACTCCTTGATTTTATTATTCAGGGAAAGGAAGAAGAAAGATGATTATTTTACTAAAATTATCCGTGCGGCAGTCTCCTAATGGTATCACACGATTACTCAAAACAACGTTCTCCTCAAACTCTTAGTTAACCCGGACTTGTATGAGGGCAAGCACCTGCGTTCGTAGCCGTCCGAACGGGGGCCCAGATAAGGCCCAAAATAACCCCCACCGTCCGCAAAGGGTTATTGACTCTACAACTCCAAATCGTAAGCTTGACTGATCACTGTTGTTTTATTATTGATGTTGTTACTTAATTTCGGGCGACTCACCGATTAGAGTGACCACGGGGCATCTCAGGAAAGTGCGCTAACATTTTACTAAGATTATAAGATCTATAAAGCGGGGGGTTACTCATTTCCTATGCCAACCGTTGTTGTGCTCAATTCTAAATCTCTTTCAGATGTTGCAGTGCCTTCTTGGACGAATCCTCAATTAGTCCTAGCTTGGTTTCTACGTGACCGTACCAACATTGACAGTGAACTACGTGAAACTGAGGCACCGGGCTCAACAGGGCCAAGAACACACCTTCACTGACGACGGACGCGCTATGGACACGGTCTCGCTTTTTGTTTAATTTCACCCCTTTTATTTGAGAGCCCAGCTGTCCCAGTGATAAAAGTGCTCTGCGACTCACTCATGGTTGATCAGTCGATAATACGATAATGCGCTCAAGGCTCATCAAGCTTTTACCTCTACGGGGTTGATAGATCGGGGTCAGACTTGTTCGGGAGGATAATAGTACTCACCTGATACATAAACAGGCATCTACGAGTCTTTGTAAAGGCTAGATATGAATTAGATCGTCCCAACCAATCTTAGATAAAGACAAATTTATGTCACATCTTCCAGGGAGCAGTCATGCTGGTAGCTTCAACTTTTATCCTTCTTTCGTTTAACAATAAATCCATGCTCTTTGCGCCATCATAAATCTTTCATATCGCGTCTGTATGTCCCATTACGCTACTTTTCCTTGTTCACCGCCTTATTAGATCTGCTTTCACGGTTACTTTAACAGACATAACATTAGCTATACTAAGAGTAGCAATATTCATCAGAGTAAGGTTCGAAATATACAAAAATTTAAGCTCAGCTTACGTTCTTACTCTACTGAAGCTCGGCCACTATTCATAGCTTTGAGCTGGTACTGTTGGTGAGTCAATTTTATTAACTGAAAGTACTTAGAATGTAACAGTTTTATATAAAACTATGCTAACAATTTTTTACACTTACATTTTTCTTTGGATTATTCGACTCACGTTCATCAGTCGTAGTGTGGCTTATGTTGTATATAGGTGCCTGTGGCGCAGTGGTCAGAAGCGCTTTAGATCATGCACATGATCATTGGTTGAATCTCGCAGTCAAGGCTTACCAACCCTTCTATCCCTTCGGGGTCGACAATCTTACCAGGTTATCTGAGAGGCTAACACCACCGACTGGATATACTGGTAGGCTACCGAATATCAGTGAAGGCCAGATGTTCATTCAATCACTCTAAACGATGCTAGATAACGGCGAATGCATGGTCACACTCGGGTAATGATCAACGTCAAGATTTTTACCTCTATTCCACCGTTTATGGTAATGTCTTTGAGTTTTATGCTGTGACTAAGTTAACACACTTTGCCTAATAAGCATTCATTGTAATTCTTAAAACATTTCATATAGTTTGTGAGAAGGTTTAGAGCATTTTTGAAGTTCAGAGCCATACGTACGTTTCGGCGGTGTAGGTCACTTCATCAATGTGGAGCGCGAGTATAGCTCTGACATACCAGCCTCGAGAAGGCTTGAAACATCTTTACAGACTATGTTGAATACTCAAAGCGAAGTTCAAAAGCAGTCGATGAGATGGATTTCTGAAATCAGTGTTTTAGTAGGCGCCATCGACGTAAATGAGATGTCAAGCCATTTTCAACCTGATTGTTACAATCCTAAGAAGGCGAGTCACATATAAGCATATGGATCTGCCTTTCTCATGGAGGCCTGTTATTAAAGTTGTCATAAATTCTTTGGAGGATTGAGAAGCATTCGAATTCTGGTATCTTATTGAAAGGAGTTTTTTTGGAATGAAGCTTTTATGTAAAGCGATTGAATTTGTTGCTAGATGAGCGCTGAGATTATGCAGTTCCTTCAATGCCAACGTTAAATTCTGATACTGTTTGTGGAATAGTATTCTTTGTTAAGATCAGTTGATCTTGTCTTCATTATATCATGCTTACTATCTCTAAGGCATTAAGCAAACTATTTTATCACAGTAACGAACCGTTGTGGCGAACTCAGCAAGACAATTCACATTGTTTTATTTCCCTTCTCTGATATTTTTTGTGACCGCATGCGGTAGCTTTTCCTACCGACACTGAAATTTCCACCAGCAGTTGAGATGGTTATTCATTGTTGATCATGTTCCCCGACCAATGGAGCGTAGTGGATTCGGCTGAACAAACTAGTGAGTAGCATTATATCATTGTTTTGACGAGGATAGTGAAAAACTGCGATCAAATGGCTGAAGCTCCCCAAATCAGAACGTATTACGTACATGTAAGAGTACTACATATGAGAAGGGCTATACGATCTCTGTGAGATGCTTTTCTTGAACATTATTAAAAATTGCATTGCGAAAATGAAAATCTTAGGTCCTCCTAAAAGTCCGACTATCTCTAAACCTCATTATCATTGAAGAAATGTAAAAATTTCTCATGAACTGTCCTTTTCTTTATTTAATGCGTGGGTCCTCCTGTACTCCAACTACACCAAGGCGACCATGTGGTCCAAAAGGATTTTGACGAGGGACTGGTTTTGTCTCATGGTTTTCCTAGATGATCCTCCATCGCAGTGAATCACCACTTCTTCCATTAGATTCGTTTTCACGACGCATTCTTTTTCTCCACAAAAATCGTTGAACAATCGTATGCCATTTTGAATGCTGCTCAAGGATCTCGATTTTCTTTATCAGTGTCGTATAATGCTAGTTGAGATGACTTTCAGTGTGATGCTGAAGATATACAAGCTGAGGCGTCCTCATGTGGATTTAAAGAGGAACTCAAGGAGCTGGGCCTCACCTTGCTTTTAATAGCGTTCGGCAATGTCTACTCCGCTATTCATCGATTGCGCTTGATCAATGCAGAAATATAATTAGACTTATGACTAACCAGACCTATGAACGAGGCCATATAACTTTCGATAGCACTTAAGACACGATCCTCTCCCAACAGTTCTTGTAATAAAGTCCTAGGCGGGAAGCTCACTGTTGAAAACTCAGTTTCTCGAGCATATTTTCCTTTTGAACTTCCAAAATAGCTATAAGATGGAAAACCACAGACAAATGCTAACCCTGAAGAATTGAAACTTTGTTTCTGTTTTGCTACTGATGAAACCATAATACTGATGCCTACGTCTGAAAGTGAAAAAACCACAGTAGACCTTGCTATCAGGATGTTTTTTGTGTATATCATACCTTTCGTTCGAGTGTTTTCTGAAGATCGCGCTCAAATTTCAATATATTTTATGATTATTTACTAAGTCAGCATACGTGTGGTCTGTTATTGGGCTCTTGTACAGCTCGATACATTTGTTTCGACCTTACAGTCTTGTCAGTCGGGCAGAACTCCTCGTCTTCAGCTAATCCTATCGGGTTCTGAAGGCTTCTGATCCACTGATGGAACTGTACGGTCGAAACACCGTGTATCGGGCTGTACAAGAGCTCATTGACAGACCACATGACATGTTGGCTCAGATAATAATTATGAGATATATCTTTCTATTCGAGTGTTTTCTCAAGACCACAGCTCAAATTTCAATATGCCTGATAATTAATTTGAACCACGCATGTCAGTGGTCTGTTGAAATGAGCTGACTTATAGAGCCCGATACACGTGTTTCGATCATGCGACCTCGTCAGTCGGGCAATTACCGTTTCGTCGAAATATATCTTTCTATTCGAGTGTTTTCTCAAGACCACAGCTCAAATTTCAATATGCCTGATAATTAATTTGAACCACGCATGTCAGTGGTCTGTTGAAATGAGCTGACTTATAGAGCCCGATACACGTGTTTCGATCATGCGACCTCGTCAGTCGGGCAATTACCCTTTCGTCTTTTTTGCCAGTCCTGTGTGGCTGCCCATTCGCCACGTTAACAGTTATTGGCGTCGAACATTTTACACTCTATGTCCAGGGAAATTATCACCGAGTACAGAGAGTTGTACACTCGATAGCTCTTGGCTAGTATATTCAATAAATCATATCTTTCGTTTCGAGTGTTTTCTTAAGACTACAGCTAAAATTTTTACTATGCCTGATGATTATTTTGAGCCATGCATGTCTTATACCCATACTCTTAGTGTGGGGATTCAATGGCACATCAAACACACCATATATTGCATAGCAATATCGTAGCACAATCGATTAATGTATATAATTTATTCATCATTTAATAGACCACTGACATGCGTGGTTCAGAAACAATTATCAGGCATCATGAGATATGTTAAAATTCAAACGTGGCTCCAAGAAAACACTGAAAACGAAAGGTATGATATACTGACGATACCAGCCAAGAGCAATCGAGTGTACAACGCTGCCTATTCGGTGAATTCACTTAACAGACAGTGTAAAATGTTCGTCTTCACTTACCTCTCTATAGGGAGAGTAAAGGCTCCCGAGAGAATCGCCTAAAGACCAAGGGTTCTGCCCGACTGGCAGGACTGTAAGATCGAAACACGTGTACTGGCTGTACAAGAGCCCACTAACAGATCACATGACCTGGCTCAAATATTAATTATGAGTTTTATTATGTGTTCTCGTTAGATGTCGCAGTAGAGCAAGAACACTAAATTTATTACCGGGAACTACTAAAACTGCCTAACAACATTTTCCAAAGTATGCGCCATCAACCTGCATCCATTTCTACCATCTTTCAAGCAGCACCTCAATACCACTTTGAGCAAAATTTTTGGACCCTTCTTTAGGCATTAAATTTGTCCATATTTGCCCCACAATGACCACATAATCAAACCTTCATTGCATGTTGCTATTTTACGAGTACGAATTGCGACGTTGTGCACAGATCGCCTCTGAAAACATCAAACGTACAGGTTTTCGCGCCAATGTTTTTGATTCGTGTCCTAAGATTTCAACCACTACCTCGAAGCCGCGGTTGTCGTGTCTTATCCTATGTGTACCTAGAGGTTTATTTGGATCTTTCTTTGCTTTTTCGTTTAGGTGTTCTTCAATACGGATGTGAAGTAGTCCGCCTGTGTCGCTAAGATATTCGCCACCACATGTCTTACAAGAGATAAGGTATATTGTAACTACGCTCATGCCGTCGCCGTCTCTACCGTGGAGACAAATAACGCAGTTCTTTGTATTGCATAGACGGTCATACAAACGGTTTTGGAATAACTGACGGCGAAGTTTTTCAGGATGAATTTCTACAATTCCTACAGAATCTTCTAGATTACTGTTTTTTAGACACTTTTTGATAGCGGTACTTACTTCGTCTTCATGAAAGGTAGTTTAAGAGGCATCTTACTATTTAGGTGTGGCACCCTGTTGTTCCCAATGTGAGGCCTTTAACTCCTTTTTACCTAGCGTTAGCTGATGTTTTTTTTTGTACCCATTAGAAATGACTATTTGCCGCGTTAAGTTTAGCAATTCCCTTCTTTCATCGTCTCAAAATCACCAAACTTAGAGCGGCAAATAGTCATTTCTAATGGGTACAAAAAAAACACCAGCTAACGCTAGGCAAAGAGGAGTGAAAAGCCTCGCAATGGGAACAACAGGGTGCCACACCTAAATAGTAAGATGCCTCTTACACTACCTTTCATAAAGACGAAGTAAGCGCCGAATTAGAAAATGCCTAAAAAGCAGTTGTCTAGGAGATTCCGTAGGAATTGTAGATATTCCCCTATAACAGTGCGTTGTCAATTAGTCCGAAACCTCTTGTATGACCCGTCTACCCGTCTATGTAATACAAAGGAGTGCCTTATTCGTCCCAACGGTAGAGACGGCGATTGCATGAGCGTAGGTACAATATATCTTATCTCTTGTGAGACATGTGGTAGCGAATGCATTGGCGAATCAGGCAGACCACTTTATTCCGCATAGAAGAGCACCTAGACGGAAAAGCAAAGAATGACTCAAATAAACCTCCAAGTACACATGGGATTTAAAGCACAATAATCGCGACTCCGAGGTAGTGGTTGAAATCTTAGGGCACGAATCAAAAACATCTGCGTGAAAAACCCTTGCAACCTTTCTGGATAAATATCAGAGACTCACCAATGAACAAAAAGAGAGAGTGCCTTAACATCAACAATCACATGGTACCTTATCTCATTGATTTTCTAGCCTGGGTATCAGCTGACACCTATTGCCAGTTTGACCTACCGACGTAGAGGGCGGATTCATACGTCGTCCTGCGCTAACAAATTAGGTAGTCCCTGGACTAGATTGCACTATGAGTGGTTTTCCCTGAATCAATTATCGCTTGTGATTGCCCTAGATTTTCATTCCTACAGTACATAACAATATCTTTAGTTGGGTCGACAATTAAATCACCTTCGCTTTGCTGATGATGTCGCCCTCATAACACGAAGTATCAGCCAAACGGAACTAATGTTTACCGATTTCGACAACGCCTGTGGAAGGACTGGTCTTCAGCTAGATCTATACAGAACGATGTTCATGGAAAGGAACGGATGGGTTTTGAATGCTCCATTCGCGCTTAACTAAACGAAAATCTCCAAATGGTCTAGTGACGTCTATGTAGGACGTGAAATCAATATGATGAACGACCTAATTCCAGAGTTGAGTAGGAGGAAACGAGCGGCTAGAGGAACGTTCAAGAGCACCGAAGATGTAGTGAAGACAGCAAAAAACATCTGACTATGTGCCCACCTTTTCGGCTCGAATATTATCTCTGCTCCAACGTATGTAGCAGGAAAATGGTCACTACTTGAGCAGGATGAAGAATCACTTGGCGTTATTAAAGGCTCAGTCGATATGTCGATGCTTGGAGTATCCGGTATTTCGTAAATGAGAGAAAGGATTTGAAGTTCTGTCTTACGACAACGATCGCACCTTACGATCCTTTCTACACATCGGGATATCGAAATTAAGAAGGGCCGAACACATGATGAGCTCCAACGACAACCGATGGGCGAGAGCCGTTACCGACTGGATTTCTCGGGACATCAAGCGCTCTACAGGAAGACTACCGACCCGGCGGTCCGAATTCTTCACGAAAGGCATAGAAGAAAGATATAATGCTCAGCGAATCCCTTGAGCGAAGCAGACCCATTGGGCTACTCCTGCACGCTGTAGGGAAAGATGGAAGTGTTGCTAGTGCCGCCTCGAGTCACTCGACTATCAAAGGGAGGACAGGTGATACAGGTGATACATAATAATATAAGTAGCGTTACACTGGATAAAACGTTCAGGCTTTGAAAAAAGAGTATTTGCGAAACGTTAGCCTTAGGCAACTAAGAAGACCTATCGACCAAAAAGAAGGACAATGGATTGAGAAAAAGATGCCAACCTTGTGAAGCTCAAAATAAAGATTGGTTCCTAAGCTTTTCTTCTCATTTCTACTGTTTTGTATTTCCAACATGCCAAGGTTTGAAGGAAGTCGGTCTTCGGAGTTGTTACGAAGTGAAACTGTGTTACTGAGAAGTCTGGAAAGACGAAACGGGTGCCTGTCTAGCGTTGTGTGACCGCCCTAACTAGAGCTCATAACGAGGTCAAATAGGTTATTATGTAGATTATCATTGTTTTGTGCGACGTCTATATAAACGGTCGAGAGGAGGGTATCAATGTAGAGTGAGACAAAGCTTCGACTCAGAGAACTAGTCGAGTGTACTTTTGACATTCTCGTTCTCAGTGATTCAACTTCCATCGGAATGGTGCAGTATCGATGTAGGTGATTATTAATCCAATATAGGCTGATCGACGCTCCGTGATTTTTTAGGCACGCTTTTTACTGAAAGTCACCTTGTTTTATGTCTGTGAACTTCAAGAATGGGAGCATGAGCTCGTCTCGGGTTCATCCATCATCGAGTCGGTTAGCAGTATTCTGAAGAAGTATTAAAATGTCAGCGACGTAATTTCAGGTTTTTTTCCGTCACCGGACAGGAATTTGTGGAGAGATCTTTTTCGATAAACAAGGACTTTAACTGGAATGTCAGTAATCAGTCAAAAAGTTATATCTCGAGCAACTGCATCAAATATTCTTTTCAAAAAAGCCTATCTACAGCACAATAGCATTTTATAGAAAGTTATCTTTCACGTGGACCGCGTGCTTTTAAGGTTATCACGTTTAAATCTTGCTAGAGAAAGTTTTATCCCAAATAGCCATTAATAGTGCTAATTTAGGAAAGTTCCAAAATTAAATGTTTTCTGAAAAGGTTTTTTAAAGCGCCGTAGTAGTTAAATAAAATTGCGTTCCACATATACGTTGCACATTACCGTGTGTTATCGCTCGTGTTTCTTCAATAACAGAGCTCTTTCATTAGATTAGTACTAATCGTCTGACTGCGTAAATTTCGTAGAACTCAACATTTGCTGCTGTGGCAGAGGTACTGAGATTATTTTTCACAGGCACCACGCGTTATCGCTACGAATTCTCGTCGTCTACTTCGAAATTTATTCTCCGCTTTCCAAAGAATCTGGAATGCTTTGAATTGAAGTTAAGGGAAGCTAGGTCACAGCAACTTAAGCCTAAACACGAAAGGCATATGAGCGTGTAGAAGAAATCTTATAGCATCAAAGTCGTTTGTTTTACCCTAAGTTTTTCCAAAGTGGAGAAGAAATTCTCAAGTCAACAACAAAAATCAAACTCCTTATGTGAGCTCGCCTGCATGATTTATCGATTGCAGCCATCAATTTGCATCCACCACACTCCCTAGTCCACAAAATGCCCGGCGCTTGTGAAACTTAACCTTATTTTCTGTGCTACATTGAAGTGAAACGCTCTCTTAGGAAATACCGCTGAGCGGTTATCTGTAATTTGAAGAAAAAGACCTGTCCTGTGAGAAATTCGCGTGTACAAAACACATGTCTTTTTTTACTGCAGTGCTGTAAAAAAGACTTTTTGAAAAGCAAGTATGTTTTTCAATTCGGTACTTTTCCGTTAGGTAGCACGGGATGAAGAAACAATTCTTTTGCTCGACCAGAATTTTTTATAAGAATGTTGGTAATCATTCAAAGGCCTAACTCTCTGACTAGTAGCATACGTGGCCGTTTTTTAGAAAATCTTTTTGTGACGTTTCAGCGAAGAAAAGACATTTGTGTTTCACAAGCTCGCAGGACAGAGCTCCTTCTTCAGACTATTACTAATCATTCGATAGCGTAAGATTTAATGTTTCCAACGCTATGTTTATCCTGGGAAGGCCGTTTCTCTGTAGTGTAGCAGGGATACAGGATTGTCACAAAATGAGGGCATGTGTTTTTTGGCTAATCTACAAGCTCAAGGCGGTTGCGCGGGAAATCTACTCGCTGTTCAACACATCGATCGGATCGATGGCGCTGATGCGTTACACATGTGAAGTGCGATTGTTGCTACTCAATTGAGAATATTTTCTACATTTTGAAAGAAGCTTTAGATTAAACGCATGACTTTGGTACTATAAAATTTCCTCATTACGTTCATAAACTTTCCGTGCTTCCAGCGAAGTAATAGCAGAACTGCGCAGTCTATGTCCAACATAGTTTTATTTGAAATTTTACACCATTACAAAAAGGTCTTTTCAAAGAACTGGCAAATTTGGCACACACCAGCGATTTTAGTTTACGAATGATTTCTTACACTCTTATGAATGCTTTCAAAACAATTGCGAGTGGTCTAAGGAAAGAGTTTTATGCTGTGAAAAAACGAGCGATAACGCGCGAAAACGTGAAAAAAGTGCAAAGCGTGAGAGCCGCAATATTATTCCTAGTTCTACGGCACTGTATAAAGGCCTTTTAAAGGAAAAGTACATAGCGCGGTTTCCTGAGATTTAGGCTTTCGAGTGATTGATTAGAGTATAATATGAAGTCTTTATCCAGCAACAATCTTCCTTCACACTTTTCTGTCCAATAACGCAAGAACGTAGTTTTGTTATTTATGATGAGTGTGAATATCGCAGTGATCTGTGATGTAGTGTATCAGGAAGCATAGTGTTGACTCATTAAAAACGATGGGACTCATTCGAATGCACACGGACCTCTTGGACTTCTGGTCACACAAAACTTTCGGTACTTATTTTATAGCTTAAACAATGGTTTCAATGGTGGTATTGCTTTCTGAAAAAAACCTTCTTGTGTTCTGTAGCATTAAAAATAATATTGTGTTTCACACTTGACTCGAACCTTTTGCTTTGCTAGGATCTTTGAATGGGTTTTCGTTGAAGTTTCGGAGGGCGACTGTAGTATAGATCTCGGCTAGTAGGAAACTAGATTTATCTTTTTAAAAGTTTCATAGAGCGCTGTAAGTGCGAACATTTTACACGTGAAGTAGTTGGCCCATCGCCTAGCGTTCTTACGGGGTCCACCTGGCAGTATGAGTTGAAAGTAAAATATAGTATCTATAAAATGGTAGCACAAAACCTGTTCTACATTTCTACCACAAATAACAAAGCAATCTTCCGAAACAGAGACGAAACTCCAAATATATGACGAAGATCATGCTGTTTTGACTCGGCGGTTAATCACTACGTGTAACAATGTTCAAAGGGGGCGCGTTTTTCGATATTCATTTCGGAACTTTTTTCCGCTTTCAACAGATTTCTATGCTCTCTTTGGAATTGTGCGCAGCACAATCTATCATGGATATTCATATGCCTTTGGTGCGTATTTCTCTGAGTGCGAAGCGTAATTATTCCGCCTTACGAACATTTTTACAGAAAACAAACCCAGTTTCAGAATTAACGTTTCTCACGCTATCGATAAAGTGGTAATACTCTGATATATGAAAATCGAGAAAACTTATTTTGATTAGCTGACGCAAGGTTGGTAAACTAGACGTAGCAATTCGGCTAACGTTTCGGCGACACGCCTTCTTCGGGGCTTATGTAGTATCAGTTTATTTGATTGATTCGGAGGATCTTATTTATATGCTGCCTAGGTCAGGTTAAAAGGTCAAACGAGGAAAGGGCGCGAGATCTCGCGTGATGGTGATGCACTCGTCCTTCCGGTTCATTTCGGGGTTTGCTATAGCCGAATTGCTGCGACTATTTTCTAATCAAGACGAGTTTTCTCGATTTTCATAATCAATAAATTATGCCGAGTTTTATAGAACGTCGAACTATTGAATTGTTGCGATATTATTACTCTGTTGAAAAGCATCCTCGGACCTTGGCCGAGCAAGAAATGCGCGCCGAAGGTGAAACGTAATGGATGAGAAGATGTTCAAGTTCATCATGACAGCCGAGGCCTTCCATGGAAACTCGCAATTCCACAAGCCACCACCCTCAACTGAGTGTGGAGCCTCTTGTGGAATACCAATGGAGACCACCATATCAAAAAAGACCACATCAAGTAAGTTGTTGTTCCAAAACCCTTATTTTGCTCATTTCATCACCTCCTTCGCTCAAGATTCCTTTTTTCTTGGAAAAAAAACCTGAAAAGTCTTTCCTGAACGTGCAAATAAACTCATGCGATAACGGCTACATTACGAAGTGGTACCGAAAGCCAAATAGTAAGAATAAGGTGGTTCACTACTTCTCTTCTCATCCTTCACACGTGAAAAAGACGTTAATAAAATACATGCTCCGAGCAGCCACAGGTGTGTGTTCTGGAGGAGAGCAGAGAGTAGAATCTGTGACAGGGCTTGGGAAATAGCCATTTATGATGGCTTCAAACTTGTGGCTCTTCCGCAGAGGAAACAGCACGCTTCCCAACAAAAAATTCCATTGAAAAACAAAGTCTCGTTCATCCCTTCTTTCGTTTTAAATGAGATAATACAGCTATAAAAACGTTGTTTGAAAAGAGCAGTATTAGGAATATCGCTAACGATCATTAAGATATCACCGAATACTCTAAGGCGCCAACTAGTTGGCAACAGCTAATATGACCGTTTCTGTGTAATGAAAGATTGCAAAATGTGTATTAACGTCAGAGACGATAACTAGATATGCGTAGGGACAGCTTAGCTAATCTCTCGCAAAACGTGCGGCGGGAAATGAATTAGTGATAGGGATAGGCCACTCGATGTCTGCATAGAAGAACACCTAACTGGCAATCGTAACTCTAAAGCAAACACCCCGCTATACACACATAGGGCACAGATGCTTAACGGAGTGGATTTTAACTTCCTTACGCAGGAATATGAATTAACGCGAAAGATATTAGAAGCGTTATGGATTAACACAACCAACCCAACTATAAACCGCAGGGAAGAATGTCTCATAATCACTCATGATATGAACCAGAATATAAGATTGTTGCTTTGACGAGTGATGTGCATTACGAGCCCATGTGATCCCCGTCCGGCGAGGTCGAATAGAATTATTCTGTGAAAAATATGTAAAAAGCGGTATGCTGGGAGCTGATTTTGTGCTCGATGCGGTTGAAATCTGGGTCTGGTGGTTTTTCTTAAAGAGTAATGCAAGTGTTTAACTGACTGCATTGCAGTCAACTTGATCTTTCCGGGCTCTCAAGAAGGAGAGATCGCCGAAATCTCAGTATGTTTGAAAAGCTTCTTGAATAAAGAATAAAGATTATTATAACACTCGTGCTTGGCTTGAGAAGATAATAAGGAGAAAAAAGCCACTGAGTTTGGAAACACATTTCGAAAATATCGTAAGTTGAGTTTTAGTAAAATTATTGGTCAAATTTAGAAAGATGCTTTCATCAGCAATGATGGCTGAATATATAATCGATTTATCCAATATCATCAATTTAGCGCTATGAATAGCGAGTTCTCGCAGATCACCAAGAGACGTAAGAAGAGACTTTATCACTCTGAAAAGGTAGATTTCTCACTGAACGAGCGAATGTGTTTGCGATAAATTGTCGAGAAATTTTCGTTTGGACATAACTGTTTTGCATATTAGCAAATGTAGGGATTAATCGTTTTCTTTGAATAACTATCTCTTAAACACCTTTTAATCACTAAATTTTTAGTTGGCTCTAATGTAGAGCTAACGACTCATAACTTTTCAAAATCAGCTTTAGTTTTATCACATGAACCTAGCTATTTCTGGCCTGATATTTTACTACCTCTGTAGAATAAGCAAAGAGAAAAGTCAAATGAGTATCTTGTTTATTCCAAACAATTTCCAGTAAATCGTATTCTAGTTGACGGTTGCAAATGCGGTGATGAAGTACGATCTAAACGGACTTGATGCCAACATTCGAATCGCTCTGTTCACTACATTTTGCCACATATCTCTCGACCAATTCGCCATTATGATGTTTGTGGTCTGCACAGGTTTTTTTCCAAAACAAATCTACATGAAAGAAAAAAAACATTTCATACCTTGAGAGTTCCTGCGATTGTTCTGTGCATAGAGGGAATAGCTGCTGGCATCATCTGGGGCATGGTTAAATCACACTGCATATTTATTAAAGTGCACAAGGAAGTCACCGTGCTGTGCAACGATGACGCACTGTGGCGGCGTCACGACTCGTACAGCTGCAAATGACTTATTTATTCCTGTCAACTCTGTGTTATGTGAAAATTTCGCTTGACATAGAGTGTAAAACGTTCGTCTTTGATGACTCTCTATAAGGGAGTAGAGCTCCCGAGAGAACTGACTATAAAAATATCAAAAGGCGACGGGTTCTGCCCGACTGACGAGTCTGTAAGGGCGAAACACGCGCATCGGGCTGTACAAGAGCCCTTACCAGACCACATGACAAGCTGGCTCAAATAATAATGAGAGGACTTTTTTATCCTTCTATCTATTCAACTTTGTGCCATTCTGAGGATATATATGCGATGAAACATAAGAAATCTCTTACAATACCCTCAATCAGTCTCAGTTCAGAGGGTCCCAGAAATCTGTGCTATCACGGCCAAACTTCTGAAACTGCTTATTATGAGTAAGAATATACGCTGCTCAAGATTAGTAATGACCGTCTGTAAATAAGTGCTCGAATATTATCGCACTTATGTGTAAAAAAGTTGAAATTGATAAAATATGAGCAGTCCATACTCTTCTCGACACACGGATGTCTTCCAAAAAAATTTGTCGTCCATACTTGCTTCTGCATCGATAGCCTCAGGTTTCACTTGATAAAAAGCTTTTATACTGAAGGGAGTTAGGCCGAGATCTAAGTATTTTTCGTCTCCTTATTCACAGTGGTTTGAGTAGGAAGGATAAAACGACGGCAAGTGATGAAGGAATTAAGCTAGGCATTCCATATATACACTAGTAGCCCCTTTTTTACACAGTTCAACATCGCATTAGTATTCTAGCACTTATTTCACTTGATCCGTCTTCTCACTCAGATCAGCTACGGTAGTCCACGCATTTGATTTTGACTTTCACTTAATGTTTCTTCTTCTTCTTCGTCACAGTTGTCGTTTAATCTAATCAGTTCACAGGAACATTCTGGGAAAACCTTCATATAATAATCCTAGATTATAAGTGCTTTTAGTCGTCAGCACTATAGGTTATGTGAGATCTCAAACATGTTTGGTAAAATTTTCACAAATTCGTAGAGATACGATCCTTTTCTGGCACGGGCAGGATAAAAAAAAGGGTCCTACGCTTAGTGAACTAATCTGTATTCACTATTCGAGCATACTAATAATAATCTAACTTGACATTACTATTTGGCACCAAGAACAATAGTAGTACATAAATCTAACAAGGACTTTAGCCCTCGAGCATTCCGACAGCGCAGAAAACAACTAATTTCGAAACTACTTTCTCACAGCAAACCAAATACACACTTATTTCTTATATTCGATGTTTCTGTAACAATATGGAGATGACTTCGTTGGTCGAAGTGCTCCTTAGCTTATATGTGGACTTTCTCAAGTCCGAAAGTTGAAAACGTACTCTTAGAATCTGCCATGATAACAGATGCTTCTTTGCACTCCAAGGATCATAACTGATCTGAATCATAAGCTGACTCAGAATGTTTGAGATTATAAAATCAGGAAGGCCTGCGCTGCCACCTTGCTGTTCGAGAACATCAGTGACCTAAATGAAAAACTTCTCATTAACTGGTATGATTAATATGGAACGTCTTTAAATCAGTGACATCGAGATAAGTGTCTATGAGACAAATCGTTTTGAGAACATGACAGCGGAGAATTTTTAGGAAATTTATGCTTATTTTCGCACAATTTCTGATCTTGCAGACAGAAAATCTGTAACCTAAAAGATGCGAACTTACTGTTTGCATCACAAGACGCGATACAAATGAACTATCGGCCTCTCGAGTAGCTGCAATACCAAAGAACTGGGTACGCACCATGAGTGAGTCGGAGTAAGTCATAGCCAAAGGCAAACTAAAGCCAGTCACAGTGAAGTTCCCTAGTTCTTTGCTGCAACGAAATTTCGTTGGCCTTATTATGGAAATTTTGAGAAGTGAGCACTTCGTTGGCTTATTTAGGAACATTTACGCTTTTTTTTTTTCTTGCTGTTTTACTTACATAGCATTGTATTATGAGTGGTGATGGAACATAAATATATTCCCTACTAAGTTTCAAAATTAATGATCGAAGCTGTAATTATGTGTGCCACTATAGGAATTTTTATCCTTCAGCCTTTACCTGTGGCATCACTCCACTCCTACGACACTACCGGAGGCTGTGATTAGCAGCGAAACCAGGATGGTCGGTACACCTCGTCATGTTCATAAAATTGCTTCATTTGCAGTTTCTAAAAGGCACATCACATTATGTCGACTCGATTCGATAAAAATTTTCTCATTTGAATCAGAATATCATAAGGCACAACGCATGTGTCCTTTGGCACATTTAGTTAGCGTTGTAAGTGAGAGCAGATGTCTTTCTGGTTTCGTACCATTATACAAATAAATATCGGTCCCCAACATATTTATTTTCAAAGCGCATTTTTTAAGTGATTTTGTGAATAGACCTTGCTAGTCGAAAGCAGGAAATTGATCAATGAGGTAAAATGCTGTCAGATTTTACATAAGAATCGTAAATTGTGAAAACAATCATCAAGGAAATATTTCAGTAAATTGCTTAGGGTTGCTTAGTGGCCGGGAGGGGTGTAAATTGAATTCTCCACCGTCTCATTGTGTTGGTGGGCCATAAAATCTATCGGCAAAGCACGTCATTACAAATGAATTTTTTGAGATAAAACTCGTGAAGGACGATTCGGTGTGGTCAAGGAAAGTCACAATTTTTGAGTTAAATCTTTGTGGGCATGAAAATTTCAAAGAGCCGAAATCGACATTCACTTAAGCCTTAATGTATTCACTAGCGTCTCCACACTTCCGAATTGTTTATGAAAACAAACAATTGCCAAATTATATGGCACAGCAGGTACATGAGAAATCTTCTCTTTTAGAAAAATTTGTCAATGTGTCGAAAGAAAATGAATGGACGTTCCAAATAACGCCTTAGAAGTGACACTATGCTGAGGCTTCTTAGTCACCTTTTATTGAGCATGTTCTATGTTTCAAATGAGGGGAATGTCCATGAAGCCGTTGTCAGTTTCTCACTGTGCTCCGCAAGGTTAGGCGGCGAGACAAATTTGATGACACGCCCACATTTTCGCATGGAACGATAGATGTCATATACATTATCATTCACACAGCGATTTTGGCAAAAATCTTTTCGCTATAAGTTATAACTTATTTCTGGCAATTTTTTGAGAACGAGCAACTCAACATTTGAGGTTCTTATTCTTGTCGCACGAGTCAATTTATTCAGGCAATCTAGCGCTTCTCTGAAGGTAATCAAGATTTTCTCTTTCAGTAGAAAAGACAATGTCAAAGCAGATATCTCTCAATCTTGAGGAAAAGCATTATATAAGCAGTTTGCGCTCAATACAATCCCAACGTTTTCGTTAATCGATAGCAGTAAAATTTGTCCGTCCGTTCGCAAAGTGCTACGACAATTTGATATTTGATTTCGGAGTACTCTATACTGATAGCTACACTATTGGAAATCAAAATACTTCCTAAAAGCTTTTCTGTCAATATTCGAAGTTTTGTTACAGAAGAACCGACGAAGAAGGCTGTGGCAGATAGTTCAGCTCAAACGGAGAGAATGTTTCACCCGGAACGTAACAAGTTTATTCAGCCTGTTTTACAGATGACAATCGAAAGCATTGTCAGAGCTGTGATTGTCTTAAAGAAACTTCTCGATGAGCGTTGAATACATCTAAGCCAGTAGTTCCCTGTCGAAGCAGTTGCATGTCCGTTCTAGTTGAATTGTTAAGGCGACGATTAATTTCGGCACACACATTCTTCTTACGCCACCAGTATGACACTGCTATGAATATGGGGTAAGTGTCGGCCTTGCATAAGAATGCAAGCAGTTTCTATCAGGTTAAAACTTTAGGTCCTACAGATAACTTTATAAAATACGAAAGGTCATTTCGATAAAGCGTAAGAGTTTCGCCCCTCTCCAGCTCACCATAGTAAGGAGGACAACTTTACAAGGAACGTCAATTGACAGAACAGAAACGGCTTCAAAAGGATTGAAAGGTTATCTCTAGGCTAGGTCTACCATTCTACATGACTGTGATCTTTTTTGAGAATCATCTGAACGAAACAGTTTCACACGACTTTTCTTGGTGGATTACTAAAGGATTTTTCGCAAATTTGCCTTCAAAGTTATATCAACTTCTCTGCTATTTCATTCCAGAAAAACTGACTTAGCATGAACTTGGTAACTCACACGAGGATAAATACTGTAAAACGAAAGACTCGAAACTGTCTCTGAAGGAGATGGAACGTCAAAACGATGGCGATAATATAAAAGAGCAGACGAGTTGAATGAAAAAAGTACCAGGATAGATGAATGGTGCTGAATTTTGCAAAAAAGTGACCAGTAGTGTATTCTACGGCTGATAAAGCTCTGCATAATTTGTCGATTTGCCGCCAATTTTGCACTTCAACAGGGCCCATATAATAAAGCAATAAAGCTGAGATCAAATAGCAATTTTTTCATGGAGAAGGTGATAAATAAGGAAGACCTGCTGAGAAATCGAAGAGGAGGCGGTAGGTAAGGCAATCTTCTAAAGCAGTCCAGATGCCACGAAGTTAATAAGAGGTCATATTGTGCGAATTTCAATCTTTTTCGCATAAGTGAGATACTACCAGCTCCTTATCGGTAAAATCTCATGATTCGTCCAAGTATCTAATTTGCTATTCCTAATGAACAATCCTTAAACACGATCCCACTATAGATA
>JAHQIW010006967.1:0-86489 GCA_019055375.1 Parelaphostrongylus tenuis | reverse complement strand
TAACGACATCCTGGGTTATTACATCACAGCACTGCTTTATGGGCGGCTAAATGAAAATTCTTGTAGACTATGGCCATATATATATTTATAAATACTTTATATATATATATATTTATATATATTGGATATATTTATATGTATATATATATATATATATATATGATATATATATGTATGATCTACATATTTATGCACATATATCAATAGTTACCAGTCAACTGGATTTGGTGCCGTGTATGTATACTGACCCAATTCACCTTGCTGGTTATGACAGTTATATCGCATTATATCGAAGATAGAGCGCTAGCGAAGGCGGTCACTATAATCCTGACTTCTTCTAAGGGTCAAAAAAGTTTCACCTCTTTGAAAACGGGTCAACCTCTTCTTTCAAAAATGTTGGGGACATTCTTCATCAACACATCCCATGTTACCTAAACCCTGCCGATATCAATACCAGAGGACCAAAGATGGAGAATCTATTGAAAGTAGTGTCTTGGTAGACGGTCCTTACATTTTTTTCACCAACGATGAAGACACATAAACCCTCTGTCGACGCCATAAATTTTGATATTGTTAAACCAATGTTTTTAAAAAAATTCTTGTCAATATGCTATCGTACATCGTTTACTAACTATCGAAGGCCTGAGAAACCAGACGCAACAGAAGCAGAAGCCATAGCAAAACCACTTGATCTCACCTGTTTTTTTTGAAAATTTTGCGCTGTAGGCTTAGAAAGAGTAATATTGCAAAAAATGGGCACCAGTAGTGTGACGGATAAAGCAAGAGCTCCCAAAAGAAGAGAGGTACGGGTACTAGTCCAGCCTGGCGCGAAAGTTTTGCATATCACTCTATATCAATGGATATATCTGAAACATCATTCCACCACCGCTAAAAAGCAGTTAAGATAAAAAGAACTTTCCATTTTTTTTGGAAAATTTTGACTACTCACCAATGCGCCACCCAATTTTCTCAAAGTTCATGCTAAAGCAGTCAAAATCTACCCTACTGAAACATTGATGTGAATGGTTTCTCATGTTCTCCCTTAGAGCTCTCTGTTGGTCGATTAGGGGGAGCCGGCAAAGTTGTGGATAACTTCCAAGTAAGTGGAGGTCTGAAATTTCTTGAAGTTCGAATAAAACGCAGCATAACAACCCATTTGCTATTAAGATCCTATAACGAGTCATGCTTTCTGTTGGAAAAGGCTGATCTTCAGTGTGATGATACACGATCCGATACTGAGTAGGGAGCAATGCGAAGTAAAAAAAGCTAGTTGATTCCGAGAGCGTTTGATCTGATTTGCTGAAATCTAAAAGAACGAAGAGTGGTGGAAGAACAGGTGTCGGTAGTGGAATTGGTTGAGGATGCGCATCGCAACAGGTGAAATGTGGTTTTCGAGTCCCACCTGGCGTCACAGTTTTGTACAACATTCAACATCATTAAACATAGCGATTCCGTTGGGCCTCCTGTCTTTTTCGCCCTGGTAACTGTTCTGAAAGCAGCTTTACATTCTTAATAATTCTGTTTTCTGTATTCTCCTTCTAATTTTCGTTGTCTCTATATTGAACAAACGATAAACGGAGGTCACACAGATAAACCAGTTTCCTCTGCTAGCAATTGCTAGAACTATGAGTCAGCAAATGCTTGTTACTTTTTAATGAATCAATAGATGTTTGAGTGGTTTTCATTTGCCTCAAAAGACCTAAGTTTCCAACTTTTTTTCTCTTACAATGAATTCAGTATTCCTTGTGTGGCGGAGATTGTGTGGGCACTGGATGAATCAAATCGTGTTCATTTACAACTGCCCAATCTACCTTTCTCAAGTCGACTATGTACCCTACGGCTTTCTTTGCACCTTTGTGATAGTGCTTGTTTCTTCAAGTTCTTGTTGCTAAGTGATCCCCTCGAAAGAATAGGCACGATTCACCAATTTAATAACGTTCATTGTGAGTGCTCTGATAAGACCACGCTCAAATTTCTAAAATACCATAGTTGTTATATGAGCCAACATGTTATGTGGTCTGGTAACGAGCTGTTGGGCTGCCCGATATAAGTGTTTTTTCATTGGCAGCTTCGTTAGTTGGGCAGAGCCCTTCGTCTTTAGCCAATCGTCTCGGCTGACGAGGCCTCAAGGCCGAAACACGTGTATCGGGCTGTGCAATAGCACTCGATGCCTAAGCACCACCCCTTGGTTCAAGTCAGAATATTAAGCGCCTGTAAGGTGTTAGGTCTAAAGTAACAGTTATGCATTCGTCTAAGCAGTTCATTTTTGAATTTTCAGTGTCTATTCAAAACACTTAAAGGGTTTTCGCCTTGGTTCTTTCCTCTCCTCTTCACCTGTATACATGACGAGCCGTTTGATACATGTTTTTGATGCGCGTTTTTTAATGTGTAATGGATGAAAGAAGTGGTGAACTAGTATAACATTGCTATTTGATTTACGGTGCCATTTTGCCATATAACTGCTTTTTAAGAGTTTTACATGGGTGTTTAGAAATGATAGTCAATCCTCTTTTAGACTTTCTCGAGTGAGTTGAATGAACTATGATTGCCCATTTAGGACCTTAAGACATTTGACTAATTTCTCTTGTGTGGAGCAAAGAATGGAACAGTCATCTATGTATCGGCAGTACAGAAGGAGCCCGCGAGTGAGGTGCAGAGCTTCTACTATGTACGTGGACGGAATGGCTAGGTTTGGTGTTAGAAGCGGACCCCATGGCTAACCTCCTCACTTGTGAAAAGTATTTCGCTGACCACTTAAGAAATGAGCGGCTAAGACGCTTCCCCGAATAAGCCATTACCTGTTGGATTGAAATACTAAACATATTGATTTTTAGTTCACTTTCCATGAGCTATTCAAGAATGGCTTGCATTGTAGAGCCGTTTGATGCATTGGTATGAAGTGAAGTAACATCAAATGACTTCACCACATATGAGTTGCCTAGCTGCGTGCATTACAGATGGTTCAGGAAGATTTCCGTATTAAGCAAATGAATTAAGATGAACTTAAGAAGTCAAACAAATAAGAAAAATTACTGTTCTATACAGGAAACTGACTGTTGTACTGCTTATTAGAAAGCATCGACGATGTTTCCACATCGGATAACTTTATCAAGTTCTCGTCCATGTAAAGGCGGGAGTCTGAATTTCATTGGAAAACTTCAACATTGTCTTTGAAAACACTCTCCACCAGCTGGTTGATCGCATCGCGTGCCATGCAAAAAAATCAGCATGGTACCTAAATGGGCAAGAATATACATTACAGGCTCACAGTGCTGGCCCGCACCGTGGGGCGCGTGGCGAGCTGCCCATTGTGCCAAGTACATGCGACACAGACCATTGGGAAGAAGATTGATAGCTCCGTAATTTTCCACAACATTTCACAACGGTTTCATTCCCTTTTTAGCTCATTATGCATCATATAGCATCGTGTGTCATATCGTAATACCGTAACACGACCCATTTATTTACTTAATCCACTAATTCACTATTTTGTTTCGTATCAGAAAATGGTTAATTGTTAATAAGTGGGACTTCTTTACTATAATAATAGCGTATATAGAGGGACCTTCAATTTCAGTTGCCACTAAGAGGTCTGTTGTGTGGCATCGTGATAGGGAATCGAACTAGTAACCTGATCGATAGTGCGCATCGCTAAGCAGACCTGGTACATGAGGACTGCTCGCCGCCACGAGCGAGTGGAGCGGGCTAGCGCCGTGACCGTGCAGTACTTAAAGCTCAAATGTGTTATTGCTGTGCATGAGTGTACATAGATAATTTTTAAACAGGTTTGGAAAGGATATCCCGCAAATTTCGAAGATTTTGGCCCCAAATGCTGACAAGTTTGAGCTTTAGTTCGCGGACCCACAGGTTTGCTGAAATATATTGCTTTTTCAAAAGATCGACTGTTTTTGAAACCCCCAAAAAACATTCAATATAATTCCAAAAAAGAATGATTTAAGCTCAAAAAAGGGGTTGGTAAGCCCAGGGTCATACACCGGTGTTTCGGAGGTTCGTCCTCCTCATCAGTGACCCCCGCCCCACATTCAGCCCTGCATTGAAGCAAGGAGGGTGGCGTATGTGGTGATGGCACAGTGTACTATGACACTGTACCATCACCACCTCTCAGTCGATAGATTTTTGCTGTTAGATCAAAACTATATCAAAAGATCGACTGTTTTTGAAAGCCCCAAAAAACATTCAATATAATTCCAAAAAAAGAATGATTTAAGCTCAAAAAAGGGGTTGGTAAGCCCAGGGTCATACACCGGTGTTTCGGAGGTTCGTCCTCCTCATCAGTGACCCCCGCCCCACATTCAGCCCTGCATTGAAGCAAGGAGGGTGGCGTATGTGGTGATGGCACAGTGTACTATGACACTGTACCATCACCACCTCTCAGTCGATAGATTTTTGCTGTTAGATCAAAACTATATCAAAAGATCGACTGTTTTTGAAACCCCCAAAAAACATTCAATATAATTCCAAAAAAAGAATGATTTAAGCTCAAAAAAGGGGTTGGTAAGCCCAGGGTCATACACCGGTGTTTCGGAGGTTCGTCCTCCTCATCAGTGACCCCCGCCCCACATTCAGCCCTGCATTGAAGCAAGGAGGGTGGCGTATGTGGTGATGGCACAGTGTACTATGACACTGTACCATCACCACCTCTCAGTCGATAGATTTTTGCTGTTAGATCAAAACTATATCAAAAGATCGACTGTTTTTGAAACCCCCAAAAAACATTCAATATAATTCCAAAAAAAAGAATGATTTAAGCTCAAAAAAGGGGTTGGTAAGCCCAGGGTCATACACCGGTGTTTCGGAGGTTCGTCCTCCTCATCAGTGACCCCCGCCCCACATTCAGCCCTGCATTGAAGCAAGGAGGGTGGCGTATGTGGTGATGGCACAGTGTACTATGACACTGTACCATCACCACCTCTCAGTCGATAGATTTTTGCTGTTAGATCAAAACTATATCAAAAGATCGACTGTTTTTGAAACCCCCAAAAAACATTCAATATAATTCCAAAAAAAGAATGATTTAAGCTCAAAAAAGGGGTTGGTAAGCCCAGGGTCATACACCGGTGTTTCGGAGGTTCGTCCTCCTCATCAGTGACCCCCGCCCCACATTCAGCCCTGCATTGAAGCAAGGAGGGTGGCGTATGTGGTGATGGCACAGTGTACTATGACACTGTACCATCACCACCTCTCAGTCGATAGATTTTTGCTGTTAGATCAAAACTATATCAAAAGATCGACTGTTTTTGAAACCCCCAAAAAACATTCAATATAATTCCAAAAAAAGAATGATTTAAGCTCAAAAAAGGGGTTGGTAAGCCCAGGGTCATACACCGGTGTTTCGGAGGTTCGTCCTCCTCATCAGTGACCCCCGCCCCACATTCAGCCCTGCATTGAAGCAAGGAGGGTGGCGTATGTGGTGATGGCACAGTGTACTATGACACTGTACCATCACCACCTCTCAGTCGATAGATTTTTGCTGTTAGATCAAAACTATATCAAAAGATCGACTGTTTTTGAAACCCCCAAAAAACATTCAATATAATTCCAAAAAAAGAATGATTTAAGCTCAAAAAAGGGGTTGGTAAGCCCAGGGTCATACACCGGTGTTTCGGAGGTTCGTCCTCCTCATCAGTGACCCCCGCCCCACATTCAGCCCTGCATTGAAGCAAGGAGGGTGGCGTATGTGGTGATGGCACAGTGTACTATGACACTGTACCATCACCACCTCTCAGTCGATAGATTTTTGCTGTTAGATCAAAACTATATCAAAAGATCGACTGTTTTTGAAACCCCAAAAAACATTCAATATAATTCCAAAAAAAGAATGATTTAAGCTCAAAAAAGGGGTTGGTAAGCCCAGGGTCATACACCGGTGTTTCGGAGGTTCGTCCTCCTCATCAGTGACCCCCGCCCCACATTCAGCCCTGCATTGAAGCAAGGAGGGTGGCGTATGTGGTGATGGCACAGTGTACTATGACACTGTACCATCACCACCTCTCAGTCGATAGATTTTTGCTGTTAGATCAAAACTATATCAAAAGATCGACTGTTTTTGAAACCCCCAAAAAACATTCAATATAATTCCAAAAAAAGAATGATTTAAGCTCAAAAAAGGGGTTGGTAAGCCCAGGGTCATACACCGGTGTTTCGGAGGTTCGTCCTCCTCATCAGTGACCCCCGCCCCACATTCAGCCCTGCATTGAAGCAAGGAGGGTGGCGTATGTGGTGATGGCACAGTGTACTATGACACTGTACCATCACCACCTCTCAGTCGATAGATTTTTGCTGTTAGATCAAAACTATATCAAAAGATCGACTGTTTTTGAAACCCCCAAAAAACATTCAATATAATTCCAAAAAAAGAATGATTTAAGCTCAAAAAAGGGGTTGGTAAGCCCAGGGTCATACACCGGTGTTTCGGAGGTTCGTCCTCCTCATCAGTGACCCCCGCCCCACATTCAGCCCTGCATTGAAGCAAGGAGGGTGGCGTATGTGGTGATGGCACAGTGTACTATGACACTGTACCATCACCACCTCTCAGTCGATAGATTTTTGCTGTTAGATCAAAACTATATCAAAAGATCGACTGTTTTTGAAACCCCCAAAAAACATTCAATATAATTCCAAAAAAGAATGATTTAAGCTCAAAAAAGGGGTTGGTAAGCTGATTTAATTTGATTTAAGCTCAAAAAATGGGTTTCAAAAACAGTCGATCTTTTGATATAGTTTTGATCTAACAGCAAAAATCTATCGACTGAGAGGTGGTGATGGTACAGTGTCATAGTACACTGTGCCATCACCACATACGCCACCCTCCTTGCTTCAATGCAGGGCTGAATGTGGGGCGGGGGTCACTGATGAGGAGGACGAACCTCCGAAACACCGGTGTATGACCCTGGGCTTACCAACCCCTTTTTTGAGCTTAAATCATTCTTTTTTTGGAATTATATTGCTTTTATCTTTTTCATAATCTTTGACATTTTTTGACATTCCTTGACGTTATAAAATTATTGGGAATGCATATCAAGGCATGGGATAGAAAATGGACTTTTGCCATGGAAGAAGCTACACGTCCGCACCTGTCATTACTTGTTTTCAATTCGGAAGGTGATCATGAACTCTTCGAGCGAATAATAAGAGCAAATGGTGTGAGTGGAGCTTATCAAGTGCCATCATCGCTAGGCGTGTGTCGACGATTCAATAAAGTTATATCTCCTGAGGGTAAAAGTGACTTTTCCTTCGGTTCGAACTCCGCCCTCACGATGTGAGATTTGATGAGCCATCGTCTGAATGCGACACGTCTACCCGTGTTGTAGAACTGACGATACGATCATGAGGTTAGTACGATTTTTTTTTACTTAACACATTGGGTAACGCTTGAGCAGTTCTCGTATCACTGGCCGCTGTGCCGCGTTTCTGTACACCAGGCTGACTGTAGTGGTTGCGAACACCAAGACAGATTTGGTAGCTAATCGATGATCTTGCTGACTATTCGAATTCTTATTTCATTGTGTTGTCGATCAATTTCTTTCGCTTTGGCACTTTTGCTACTGAGTTATTAATTCAAAGAAACTAACTAATAAAGAAACGTAATCACCATCATTATCAATACAATAATTTTCTGAAAAAAGATTAGATCTCTTCCTTTCACAGATAATGGGGCTGGCGATCAAAGAAGTCGATGAGATCACTTCTGGACTGGATGCAGTTTGTAGATTCTGTTCTCCCTCAGATGGTGCTTTGATGCACTGAATAAACGATGATCCCATAGAACAATATCAAAGCTGTTCTGTGGATGTAATTCCGTAGTTCGGTTCGGTTCATCCAAAATGTGCCACGTCGACTTTGCAATTTGACTTGGACGATCACTGTATGATATATCCATCGAGAAGCACTTTCTGGCCGCGCATTTCATTTAGATGGCTAACAATAGTTTTACGGCCGCATTCAAGTGCCTACCCAAGCTGCTAAAACAGTTGTCAACATGCCACGGTCTTATGGCAATAGCTCGTTTGAGATAGAATAAAACTCAATGAAACAATAGTGGGAAAGAAATTGTGGGAAAACTTAATGTATGCTCAATCAATCTCAAAAGAAAGAGTGTGAGCGGGGATAACATTCCATGCTATCAAAGAGGACTAAATTTTTGTGTTAACATATTCAATCATGGATAATCACGGGATTTTGCATATATATATATATATATACATGTATATATATGTATATATAAAAATATACTTCCACCTATTTCAGGCCTTAAAGAATCAGGAGCTAGTAAAAACCATCCACGAAATAACGTAAAATTATCAAAGGTTCACCTAATTCGTCTCCAGATAACCTTGTTAAATCACTACATTATCGTGATTGGTAGATGATTACTGCACAGAGGTTCCTAGCAGAGTGACTAGTCATCAAGACAACACTGATGACAAGACTCATTAAAGTTTCACGAGAGTACAAGCAACCGCTCTGTCTCACTCTCATCGATTAAAGAATGCCTTTAATTCAGTGGAAACAGAAGCGGTTATAGAAGCTCTGGATAATCAAGGCGTCCCTACTCGATACATAATGATTCTTCGTGAGCTTTACAAAGATTTCACAATCAAAATATCTTATTCTACATCAATATTACCATTGACATAAGAAGAGGGGTTCGACAAGGCGACACAGTTTCGCCAAAACTAATCACTGCCACCCTACAAGACGTCATGCGAACATTAGAATGGGACGATATGGGAGTGAAAATCGACGGTCGACAATTAAACCATCTTCGCTTTGCTGACGATATCGTTCTCATAACACCAAACATCAGCCAAGCGGAGCGAATGTTGACTGATTTCGATAACGCATGTGGAAAGATCGGTCTTCAAGTGAATCTAACGAAAACAATGTTCATGAGGAACGGATGGGTTTCGAATGCCCCATTCACGCTCAACGGAACGACAATCTCCGAATGCTCCAGTTACGTCTATCTAGGTCGTGAAATCAACATGATGAACGACCTAGCTCCAGAGTTGAGCAGGAGGAAACGAGCGGCTTGGGGAACGTTTAAAAGCATCGAAGATGTAGTGAAGAGGACAAAGAACATCCGACTCCGTGCCCACCATTTCGACTCGACAATTATCCCTGCCCTAACGTATGCAGCAGAAACCTGGTCGCTACGTAAGCAGGATGAAAGATCACTTGGAGTTATCGAAGGCGCAGTCGAAAGGTCGATGCTAGGAGTATCCCGTATCTTGCGCAAATGAGAGAAAGGATCCGAAGTTCCGACCTACGTCAACGATCGAAAATCAGAGACGCCGTTCTACACGCCAGGATATCGAAAATAAGGTGGGCCGGACACGTGATGCGCTTCAACGACAACCGATGGACGAGAGCCGTTACCGACTGGATTCCTCGGGACGTCAAGCGATCTAAAGGAAGACCACTGACCCGTTGGTCCGATTTCTTCACGAAAGCGTTAGAAGAAAGATATGATGCTCAGCGAATCCCTAGAGCGAGGAGGACCCACTGGGCTACTCTTGCACGCGATAGGGAAAAATGGAAGAGTTGCTGGTACCCGCTCGAGTCACTCGACGATCAACGGGACGACAGGTGGTACAGGTGATACAGGTGACTAGTCATCTATGCTTTCAGTAGACAAAATGCAGATTCGACTCCCTTTTAACAATCTCTTGCTCTCACGCAAAAGCCAGCTCGGTTACCTTCGGAATTATAAGAGATTTGACACCCCCAACATTCCATAAAATTTAAAGGAATGACGAGTTTCTCTCGCAACGGCCGAGAGAACGCATCAAATGTGTGCAGACGTATGGGGTAGCGACTGGGAGGAAGCAAGTCGGATGTCAGATGTACCGGCACCAGCGCGTAAGATATAATGGCAGGTAGCGTAGAAAACATGAATGTTAACGAATAGCTACACTTGTTCCCAGCAATAAAGTCTTACTGCCACACAAGAAATAAACTAAGGAAAGTAGTGTTAATGGCCTCAATCAATAAGAATGTTAAGATAGGAAGCGAATTAAGAAAATCGTGAAGGAATGGTATCCTCGTCCAGTGAACAACTACCATGCCTGCTATCGAAACTTATATATGTGACGAACTTACTGGCACGGCAAAAAAGGTGTGAGTTAAAATAAATAAAGTTCAAATAAACAATACATGATAAAAAGCCAAACTTTCGATCAATTCTACTAAGAACAAGAGACGACCGTTGGCTAAAGCAATGATAAAGTGAGCAGAGCTCTTTCTTCAATTTTGTCTAACGTTTCAAAGCATTTTTGTGCTTTTTATATTATTATTTACTTTCTAATAAATTTTGTTTGTCCAGATGAATGTGAATTTGCTAATACATTCCCTTGCGGTAAATTCACGTAAAACACAACCATGGTTGGTTTTAAGTTTCATTATTGTGATTAGCTTTAAACGCTGCTGTCGCTTTGCAAGAGGAAAAAGATTTGTGAGAAAATACAGCGCTCTTATTTCCTCACTAACTGTAGGGCAGTAGCAACGTTTACTTTCAGTGAAATTCACCCGCAAATCATTGCAGCATTATCTTCACTCTCATTGAAACAATAATGTCGATTATAACTTTAGGAACATGTAGTTTGTTTCGCTGAAGGCAAGGATCACCTAGTAGCGATTACCTCATCGTTAGCACTTAGGAGAACTAACAGACTTGAACGTGATGAGATAATGTAGGATCTAACTCTATATCTTTGTATGATAATTTGTATATTTTGATAGTGACATTTTATTTTATATTTATTGTAGTCTTCATAGTGCTAATCATCTCCGTTGCGTTTTAGAAACTGTAGTTCTCGGCACAGCGGAACACCCAATCAATGAGCCAAGAGCTCGAGCATCCACACTTGACAAGGGAATCGAAAGCAATAATTCGTACCTGCAAAACACAATTCATTGTTGTAAGCAGGGTAATAACAGATTGAGTCTCGCCTCCAGTATTCTATAGATTCTCGATACTTCATTTTCCATGAATGAACTTTTTTGGAAATGCCATTGAACTTTGAAGACCTAATAGTTTTAGTCGCTAGGGGTCACATGTGACCTTTATAGCTGCCGAGAGTCCCATGTCTCTTGTTCTCTTCTTCATCCGCTGGCTGAAAGATTGCCTTGCAGTATCCCGTAAATCTCAATTTTCTTACGATGACAACGTCTTGTTGTTTTTCATGGACTGATATTACTCTATGTCTCTTTTGAGACATGGTTTTTCTTAGAGTCTCAGAAGGGTTTTGGGATTTGCTAGTCTACATGATTTGATGGGATTGATGCCTATAAGAAAGCTGTAAAACATTACGTCCACGGATCTATAACTATTTGTTATTCAGTGACTTCTGGACAGTATTCATGATAACTCGTTTTTCTGATGCTATGGCTTTATTTTATTCGAAATGCTTCAATTTGGTTTTTTTGCTCAATGCTGAGTGGAAGATTTGAAAAAGAAGAAGAATATACAAAGTGCTTGATTCGTGACGACGATCTGTGATGTGAAAAAGTAGAGAACATTCATTTCTGAGATAAATTCTAATGTTAACGTTCATTTATTAACCACTCTTTTGCTCATGCTTAGGAATAAATTGAAACACATAAAAAAGAATTGTGAGATATGGATGAAAAGTTGTGTGATCGCGAGCTCAAAGTCCATTGAATCTTTTTGCGCTGTACTGACTGACTAGAACGCTGTTTGCATTACCAGTAATCCTACGTGGCAAAGCATTCCGAGAAGTAATCGTGGTAACATCTGCATAATCGTTAGGATTGTAAGCTAAGAGACGAAAGCGATCACACCTACATCAATGGACAGTTAACTCAAAACAGGCATCTTCAATCTGTCGAATTATTGCTAACAACAGTTGTCTGTTTTATCATAACTATTTCGAAGCGATTTTTAAATTTGATACTTACAATAATAGTGTTTTCATAATTAGGAACTACAGCAAAAGTAAGAAATTTGCAGTGTTTACTTTACATGGACATACACAAATGCCGCAAAAGTGTGAGTCGTAATGGAGTCACGAAAGGTATATTGCGCAAACGGTCTCAAAGATTTCATAATGGAGAACAAGTTTGATAGCGGTGCGGTGAAGGTCGTAGTGGTCAAGCAGAAACGCAAAATGAAAAATCCGGAGGTGATAGTCCATGATGTCCAACCAAAACAAAACTGAAGGTTATAAGAGACTCCATAATACTCGAATACAACTGTTTCGCTCTGAGAAACACTACCAAACCTTCCCTTCGCTTCATTCATGCAGGAAAACGATTCGATTTGCAAGTGATTGTGCTATGATCAAAATAGTGAATCGTGTTTGACAACCGAAGAGTCAAAGCGCCGTGGCTGTGCAGAGATAAAGCACAGCTGTTATTACAGAAATGTCATAATCAATTGCCTGTATTAGCAACACCTTTTTACTTGCGGAAATTCGACCACAGAAAGGTGGATTGTTACAGAAGCAATGAATTTTTTTGAAGTATAACGTAAGCATACTAATTAGCTAAATAAAATCACTAAACATCCAGCCGAGGTGCAAGGCCATAGTAGGCGTAGCAAACTTCAAAGATTATAAGAATGACTTCGATTAAGCGGGGCGATAGTAATGGTTATTAAGGTATTGAAAGTCATTTCGGAACTTTTTCATTTCAGTATCACTTCTTATTATGTGAGATACTTGCTGATCTTACTCAAAACACTTTTCGTTGAGTATTGTGGTGACACTTATAAAAACGGTGAGATATGCGGAAATCTTGGGAAATGATGTTGCTTCAAACGAGCTACTATCTTTTCCGAATAAGGGCAGATTTTTTCAATAATATCAAATTTGTTCAACATAGCAATTCCATTCAAAGATGGAAGCGCTTTTAGTATTTCGACCATGCTTTCCTTGTAAAGTTGATTCATTTCAGTGTATTCATTATCATAATATAGAGGTTTCGCACACAAGGAGGCCCTCTCTTTTATGAATAATAAGAATTTTAGT
This sequence comes from Parelaphostrongylus tenuis, assembly GCA_019055375.1. Classification (NCBI taxonomy): domain Eukaryota; kingdom Metazoa; phylum Nematoda; class Chromadorea; order Rhabditida; family Metastrongylidae; genus Parelaphostrongylus; species Parelaphostrongylus tenuis. The sequence continues at coordinate 73,479 of JAHQIW010006967.1, read as the reverse complement.
TGCCTGAAACCGGTTGACAATTGTCGTAAATTCTGTAAAGTAGATAACACATTACGCAAACCCTCATTGGCACCATAGTAACTATAAATTATATGCTAAATCATTCGAACTTCATGAACTAAATGTAGTTCATATGGTGCCAAAATCAATTGCCTACTAACATAGGTTATTAATTTATTGTCATCGTAGTGAACTTTGATAGCTGCACCAATAAGATCACCAAAACCTCTCCGACTAAATTCAATTTTAGCTCTACGAGAACATGGCACGGAAAGGGAAGACGGACTGGATGCGCCATACTTCTTGCTTCAATGTATGTGAAAGTGATTATTATTTTTTTCCCAGTAAATTTCTGCGTTACTTTTCTACTCGCTTGCCTTTCCCATATGATGATGGACAGTAGGCCATTTTCGATAAACGTGTTTCGGATCTGAGTTTTGTACTGCTGAGTTGAGGTTTGGGAGTTTGAAGGGAAGTGGACTGGACTACGTGAAGTCATAGCGATTGGGAGAAGTGGCAACTCTCAAACAAAACTTTGACCATATTGAATTTGAGTAATGAAGAAGCTATGCTGACCTTGATAGGTCCTCGCCAAGTCATCGTGAAAGCAAAATATGCATTCACTCAACGCTACAATGTATAATTAATTGAGTCTAATGACAACGCATCTATAAGGAATTGATGTATTCCAAACGTTCGTTGCTTGTGTCCGAGGATGCTCAGTGGAATGCAAAACCTCGCATCACAAACGCAAGTTGAAATCCCCTTCCACGCTTAGGAGAGCGTGTGGGTGGAACGCGGGCTAAAGTACTATCAAGGATCGAAATTTTTACAGTCCACTTTTCGTAAGCTCAGTATTCTCGGATGAATACTTGTAACATCATCACTTTGCTATGGTAACAGTGAAATGAAGATTCACCTGGTTTTATGCATCTTTTGCAGCTAAAATTTCTCTTCGGTATAAAAAAGCTCTTTGTATGGAGTTCAAAAAGTAGATTTCAATCAGGTTCATTTAACAGGCAGAGAGGAGTGAGGTATTAGCAAAAAAAAAAGTTTTATAGAGCAGTTTCACGAGCAATTTAGAGCGGCAACTGGTTCGCCATGGATTCCATTTCGTTTTCACTTTCGATTTTTCAAAATAATTTGCAGCTACTATATACAAGAATAGAATACTCCAAACGCTGAACACTTCAGCAGTCATCATTCTCCAAAAAGTTGCAAGCCTTATGTTGTCTGGTAAGTCAGCATGATCAAGAAATAGGCTGACAACTGAACGAAGACTATCAATTATTATTCATACGTCTATGTAAAAGTAATGTCACTTCTGAGTGCCAACATTAAAATGTCATAACTAACCTCATAAACAGAGTTATTAATCGGGATAAGAGCACTAGTTTGAATGCACAGATCTGAAAGGAAAATGGCTTTCGCCGCTTTACGGGATGTTTGTGGGCCGAAATATGCAAATTCTTCTAATGTCACTTCAGTAGCAATTTAAGTGACAGTATTTGCCCACCATATCATTCAATGATTTGCTTGAAATATGCACGAAGATTGGAAAAAAAATGATTTACTTACGTACAGTGCATGAGAGTAGCAAAATAGAACAGGAAGCTTCTGATCAAGTTAGAGCAAAACTAGTTACACAACGAAGTATAGCACTGTTTTCTACAACAAAGTACAATAGTGAAACAGTGGACAACAACTGAGCTTCCAAAAGGGTAATGGCAGGTTCTCAAAAACCTTTGGTTCCCAGCCTTGCTCATATCTCAGCATCATTTCAACAAATGGTATCAACATTTTTCATATGAAAAAATAGAAGAAAGGGCTAATGCGACAACGTATACACGATTTAAGATGCAACAAATGAAAGGAAGAATACAAACACGACATGGGCAACAGCAGAAGGAAAGGAGGATGTGAGTGTGGGGAACAATCGACTTCCTTCGAAGCGGTCCAATAATATGTAGAAAATGATCAAGTAATTTGAAAAAGTAATCAGAAATTTTCTTTCAACATGTTTATTGCTTCCACTGCTATTCGACTTATTCCATATAATCATCGAAACAACAAGATTTTTGAAAATTTTGTCGCCTTATTCGCAGTGATCCACCTGTGTTGGTGACTCAAGTACTGATCCCTAAAGAAATGGAAAGCCAAACGATTATTAAGTGGTACTGGGTTTTTCGTCAATGAGATCGTATGACTTTCTTTTGGAACTGGACAAACACGTCAATTCGAAATGTTTTAGTCTGAATTAACACTAATAACCAATTACGATAGTTAGCACTAATTCGGCGACGCAATGACCGCCTTCAGTAATGCAGTAGGTGCGCCCTAGTGCAACCCACCTTTTGAAAGATGCATCCGTTGCTCTGAATAATTTTACTCTTCCTACCTCCGACGCGTGTTAAGCAGTGATTAGAGGTGTTCTGCGTGGTTTGCAGGAACGTTGGCTCGATCTCGCGCTCATGGCACACTAAGCTATTCTTTCGTCGGGGGTCGGTAAATTGGTACCAGACTGATCTCAGGTATGTCTGGGATTGCACGCAGCACTGACTCAATACAGCGGAAATTCGCCATGAGTGGTTGTAAGGACAAGATGTGACCTCAATGACCGTTAAAGGGGCTAAAAATTAAGAACGAATGCATGGCGCATTCCTCGGAGATTGATTGACGCCCAGAGCTTTATCTTTTATCCTTATCTGCGACGCAAGAATCTTCCCATACGAAAATGTATGCGTAGATGAGAGCTTCAAACTGCTCAAATGTTTCCATATGAGCACAGCAACACTTCGCTGTCTGATGTGGCAGCGCTATTTTGTTCAAACGTTGGGCAAGGTGTAGATTTGCCCTACAGAAGGAATAAATGTTTTCAGCAACAGTCACTGGAGAAGAACTTTTCTATCGTGCACCCAATCTCCACTTGATAAATGAAGATAAAATCAGGACACTTTTCTAGCAAAACATATTTGCATCTGGTCAATAAACCTGGTTTTTGTTGCCCTTGCGCCAAAGTTTATGAGAAGACCAATATCATAACACACAGATCACTCAAACGTACCAGCACCTCCTTCGATATAGTAAAGTGACATCGATTATGGCATCTCTGATGCAGTCCTTGCAGAATAGTTGTGGGAAGAATTTCGGCTGATCAAGACAATCTAAATTTGCGTGTATAACATTCACCATTAGCTGCATTACTATGACATAAGTTAACTAACATGTTCATATCTTCCTGAATAAACATTTCTTACAATCATAATATTCCACGAAATTGCCATTACGTCTTCGCGAACCTCAAAATGAAAGGGTGAATAATGAAAGCAATTTTCATTCTCATAAAAAAGATTATCTCAACATTTACAACTTGTCGAATGAAAGTGTCAAGCCATGGAATGCGCACGTGTTGTTAATAGAATTTTGAGCACTTGACTGGCTAGCACATCTTGCAGATTTTTCCTCGCCTTTGCATTTGATTTGATTCCCAAAGAGTTCGGTCGTGTGATAATCACTTTTCGTCATCCGACGTTGTGTGAGCTGAAGCCACAATGCCCGCAATTCTCGATCCAAGGCGTCGGAGACTCTGATGACATTTTGAAGTTCATAGGGTAATAGAATCGCGAACTTAACTAAGAATAACGCAGTCGACTTTTCAGAGCCCTTCATTACTTATAAGGCTCAGAGAATCATCCTAAGGCGCCTTAGCGAATAGTTAGTACTTGTATACAAGCAGAAGAGTAAAACATTTCTAGTTCAACACGACCTCCGAAGTAGTCAATTCTATGTTCCTCAGAAACGTGCAGTAAGGTGTGTGTTTTTGATCGCTAGCGTTCTCCATTTCAAAGTCTTGCATAATAGCTAGACAATGAAGAACCTTGAAAACGCAGCTTAGGCAATATTGGAATCAAACATTCAAAATATCGCGCCAATCTTATACATATGGTTGATTATGGGCGTCTCATGATGCTCCCAAGAATGCTACGCAAACCATGGAAATGAGCACGATTGGTTTTCTACACAACAATGCAGACCGTCACGATATCATCACCTTATCCCATTCTGTTCGCTGTCTTTCATGTGAAACATTGTCACTGATATCATGTTCAACAGTAGTGGCAAAAAATTTGGGTGAAATGCAGCGATGTATGTGATAAGGTTTTTAAATAAACTTACTAAGACACAGTACATTATAAAGTCGAAACTCAGAAATGTCGTGAATAAAAGGTCACATTTTGTTCGCAGAGTTTGAGCATATGAAATTTCTTTCAAATGGTCAGCTAATGTTCTATAGGAGAATGAGTGAAGCTTACCTGCATGCAGTCTTCGTCGACGACTCTATGAATACTACAGAGGGTCATGTTGCTATCCGCTGCTGACTGCTCTTATATTCCAGAACCGACTGTGTGCTTATTGTAGCGCATAATTCAACTTTTCTTTCATTTCTTTGCTTTTCAGAAAAGGAACCGATCCGCAAGAGGCAGTTCCTATTTGTAATGACGAAAAAAAAAAGAAATACGACATTACTTTGTGACTTAATAAACTTACGCGCTATAAGAATTTATTCCAGTGTATCAGTGAGTATGCAACACTTCATGTCTAGAAGCAAAGTCCCACAGCAACGGCACCACTTCTGTTGTCACAAGACATTGAAACATATTGAAGAACTTTTGCACTCTCTCAGGGTCAATCAAAATGAGAAAAATTCAATTCTAACGGCTCATTTAACAAGAAATGCGAGCGACTGATCTATCGTTTGCTCAAATAAACATGAGCAAAACTGATTTCAATGAAAACAATAAGAAATTTCTTACTATATCTATGCTCTGCTGCTTCGATTTCGCCTATCGCAACTAACCCCCAGCCTCTCTCCCATACTCCCCTCTATGAGAGTGATTTAATCAACTCTGAAAGTTTTGTGGAATAGTGTTAATGATGTCAAACGCTGTCTTCATAAAAATAACTGGAAAGTTAGGAGAGTATGTACTGAGAATGGTTTCCAATTATACAGTGAGACAAATCTTGCCAGTCATCAAGTCCTTTGTTGATGCACAATGCTCTCTAGATGCTGCTTGTAATTCCATCCTGGTCGACTGTATATTCAACAAAAAAGACATGTACAAATAAAGTCGCTTCAATGAGTCATCCTCTCACATAAGGATGTGCGAAGTGTAGCGTTTCATGACGCATTCGCAGAAAAAAAAAACATTATGTGGCCCATCACGTCTAAGCTACAGCTACCTGGATACGAGTTTGCATGCAGCGACGTGTAGACAGACACGTCCTAGCCGCAGCATTTCCTTGAAGTTTGTCATTGTATCTTTTGATTTCTCAACCAGTACTTACCTCATATCTGATTAGTGGTGCATTTGTGGTTCGGCGGTCGAATGCTTCTCTGCCACACAGGCGAGTACCGGTGTACAAGCTTCTATAAGAGACAAATGAAGTGACACAAACAGCAATCGATAAAACTTGTTAATACAGTAGAAGTTTGGCTTAAAACATCCAGGCAGGGTATTATAAAGGACGAATTACTGAAAATCTTAATTATTACATGGTACGAAGAATCAAATGTAGAATAAAGAAAGTACTTAAAGCAGCATAGACCTTCTTGTAGTGAATTTACGGTATATTGCAAGAAGGAAGTAATAGGTGGTGCTGGAATTGGAAAGAGCTGGGGGCGAGTGGTACGTGGATGAGTGACGCTTACATGACAACGCAACTGAGAAGCGCTTAATGCGCCTTCTATATGCAATAGCAACTATTGTGTTTTTCCATATCAAAAAAAAGTCCTATCATTGATACTATAAACTTCTGTTTTACTGTGATATAGTACATTTCACACTGCTGTGAGATTTGTCAGCAAGGGATTGTTTTTTCGAATCTTTACTAAGAGTAATCGAAAACTGTGAGTTGCCAGGTCCTGGGCATCGTAATGAAATTAGGTTATCGATTGACTTATGAAAACGGCCATTTCGATTGAAGTAGAGCGCCACTAACCACTGCGTCAACACGTTCTGGTCAATATACATCCGATGCAAAATTGTAAGTATACCACTGGATTTAATCGTACAGGAGACTTAAATGATCAGGTACTATCCCATTTGGGCTGAGCCATCTGAGACCTTTGCTGAAAGCGTATTTTCTGCTGTTACCTGACGAAAGTTTGATTATTTGATAGCTTAAATGAAGCAAATTTTGAAGGCACATTTTATTTCTCATACTGCTTGTTTTTAATGCCGTACCAGTCACAATGAGATTTTGTTTCACATTTGAAGATTTCTCGCCTGACAAAAGTTTTTTTTTACAACGGAATTTTAACCATTAGATGGAGCAAATTCTTCTGATTGAAAAGATATGATATAGCTCTTTGGTACTACAGCTGCACACACACCCTAACCGAGTGTAAGTGCTCACTGAGCGTGAAACCCGATATTCTTTCGGCTGTTGCAAAGCTCGTAGAAGTCCTTCCTCAAAGCCAAATACACCATTATGATTGAAAAAAATTTTTTCTGTATAGCGATCAATAGTTCAATGCAACAGAACTTTTATCCGGAAAAAAATATCCGATTGAGAAACAAAATCTTATTTTGACTGGTACGGCGCCAAAAATAGGCTATTTGATAAATTAAGCATGTCATTGAAATTCACTTGATTTGAGCTATCGATAAACTACAGAAAGGTTTTGCAAAAGCAAAAAATACAAGTGGCGTCGCCATAATAGAACAGCACCGATTATCGCATAAAAATCACGCTGCTGTGACCTCTTCCTGTATCTAACTTCATCTTTATGATGCAGCATTAAGCAACTATCGTGACGAGTGGACTCCATTAGGGCTACGCCAATTTGTGAGAATTCGAAATATGTCTATAAATAGGTAACTGGCAACAAGTAGTAGTAGGTTCAACACATTTCATTCACATTTTTTTTGAGAAGGAAAAACAAATTTGACACGAAATTAACCTCAGTGCTTAAAGCCTTGTGTGCGAAAAAAGTCTGACTACTTGATATGCAATACTTTTTGTCAGAGTTAGCACACGTACTATCACCTTTGGAAACAATTTGATCTAACATTTACTTCCCAACCTCGATTAATAAGTTCTCTACCGACAACGACGAACAAAGAAAATCTAGAGCGCACACGAACACCGGAGAACGCGCTGTTCTACTTGAATCGTTAAAAAATAAGATTCATAGAATGTAATCCACTTGTAGTGGCGACCCGCAAGACTGGTCATTGATACGGGGAAGTTCAACGAACCGTTAGCTTTTACAGCACTTTCCGTCAGTGGATTTTAAATACTGCAGCCAAAAGAACAATCTAAGTGCAATTCTGACTTATCAGATCGGATGGCACAGAAGTCGAAAGTACATGAGCAGTATAATGAAGAAACAACAATATTAATAGAGCACGTACAAAACCTTTGGAAAGTGGGAGACCTTTATCAAGTATTTAAGAGGGTTGAGGAAGTTGATGAATTTGCGGAAAGAGGTAGAGTGAAATGATGGCGAATGTCTGAGGTCGCCCTGTGGAGCCTCATGAGGTTTGCTGTTGACGAAAACAAGATGTACTTTGGTTGAAAATGGTAGCAATTACACAAGATGAAGCATGGCAAAAAAGTGGAACAGAAAGAAAGGTGTAGACGCAATATTAAATCATTTAGATAGAGTGCCGTTGTACCTTTTTCTATGACGTGCTTCGAGGAGGAAATAATACCCGTTCTGGTTTTTCCATGGAATGCCATACTCACAAGGTTTATGTCGGCATTTGCTATGCAAGTGAACTAAACATATCACTTGAGGGCTGATTGCCGAGACGGTGCAATGAATGGCTAGGTCTACTCAAGGGTAGCCGTGAAAAAGAGCTCCGCTACATTTATTAGAACAAAATGGCTGACTACAGTTGATATTTGCAGAATGGGAGAATTCAGTGTAACTATGAGATATAGTATCGCAAGTGATGTACATAGTTCTTTCCTAGTATCCATGAACAGACTGTGAGATTTTGATGTCGTCTCAGGTAGAAAATCTGTCTTTCTATGGTGATGAGATAGAACGCCTATCTCAATCGATGACCAAGCAATTGTTGTTTCATTGAAAAATCATAAGCCAAAGAGGTTATTTGTTGATTAGCTTGCAAGATAAAAACCGTGGCTTCATCGAATGTGCACATTGTGTACCTTGAGTAAGTAAATATTTTTCTTAGCATTTTGGGTTAGATATTACTTTACAGCATTGTCCAGCGAGATATAAGGAGAGAGCAAAAAAAAACTATTTAAAGCAGTAGATGACAACTAGGAGTCTTCAATCGTCAACTAATTGGTGGTCGAATTTTCAAGTCCACTTACATGCAGCCATATGTTAGGTACACAAGAGATTACGTTGCAGTTCCAGATGCAGGACACACGAACTTTCAACGTCTGGAGAGTTTTTCCCAAAAGAGTCATGAAAATGTGGAGAGGAATGCAGACTATTGGGCGGAAAAGTAGCAGAAAAAAGAGTAGAAGTGTGGCCAGATGGAAGAATTTGAAACTTTCGCTTGTGGGATTTGTTCTGCATTCTCCCTTCAAATCGTATATAGAGGAGTCAAGAATTCGTCCTTCGATGGGAATCTTGCAGCCACATGTAGTAACAAAATTAGGAAACGTACTATCTCTTCAGTGGCATTGTTAATAAATTTATAATAGTTGGGATTGTAAGCTTACGCAATTTAGATACTAGTGGGAGTGCCTATTGACAGTTTTTTCTTGACACGTTGGAAGTGAACGAAGACATTTTGCTCGCCACAATCTGCAACAAAGTAGCCATCGAAGATTTCATCAACAATGAAGGCAGGGACGTAATTAAACTGCCTTCTGTGAGCGTAAATTATTTTGCGATCGTTCTCCATGCTACTTGTCCAAGGGTGGTGTTGTTCGTACGATTGACAATAAGAAGAACTATTAGGTTGTCTAAGGCACAAAATAATTTTACATTCAGTCGGCAAAGATGAAGTTTTGGAAATATGGAACTGTGGCAATGAATGGCTACGAGTGACTCCTCCACCGTTCATAATCGACGCGTAAGGCACTTCCTCACCGATGTAATGCGATTGGTAAGAGAAAGCTGCCAATGTTTGCCTGAGTGGAGCCGCAACTGAAACCAAAGCGGAGCTATGTTTGAGCTATCGAAGTTGACCAATATATGAGTTTTTTCTTGTAGTACCTTACTCCTGACTCGAACGAATCAAAAATTTAATGACGGCCGACCGTCTAATTTCATGAGAGTTATCATATTATACCTTTCTTCCGAGTGCTTTATTAAGACCACGCTCAAATTTCAATAAATCCTTTCATTATTATTTGAGCCAACTTGTCATGTGGTCTGGTAAGGGCTCTTGTATAGCCCGATACACATGTTTCGTCCTTACAGACTCGTCAGTCGGGCAGAACCCGTCGTATTTCGATATTTTCATAGTCAGTTCGCTCGGGAGCTCTGCTCCATTACAGGAAGCTATCGAAGACCAACGTTCTACACTCTATGTCAAGCGAAACTTTCACCTAACACAGAGTGTTTTCGCACTCGAAATAAAGTGCAAAACGTTCGACATTGAACATACTTGACATGGAGTGTAAAACGTTCGTCTTCGATAACTATCTGTAAGGGAGCAGAGCTACCGAGAGAACTGACTATAAAATTATTGAAAGACGACGGATTCTGCCTGACTAACGAGTCTGTAAGGACGAAAACACGTGTATCGGGCTTGCCCTTACCAGACCACATGACAAGTTGGCTCAAATAATAATCATAAGAGCTTCTTCTAAATCACTTTCCCTTATTTATTATTAAGTCAAAGTCGAGCATCCGCACATTTAGCGAACCACAGAAAAGAAATATTTTTTCTTTAAGAAATTATATTGAGGGAAAGAATGCTTATAACTGTAAGCAAAGAAAGAGGGAAATACTTTGCTGATCTCCGTGACTATAAAAAATCAACATTTTGGAATCACGTAGTGCTTCTTTCGAACTATACATTCTTTGTCAACAAAGATGGTTCTCTGAAAAAAGAAGTAATCTACTTTAGTCCTTCTTACTACTGCGAAACAAATCGATTCTGGTCTTCACTACACTCCTAGAGCTACGCCTTCGATAAAACCCGAGCAAAATTAGTTTTATCCAAAAAAGCTAGAGCTTTCAGGATTAATTTATGGCTCCAGTGTTAAAGGATCGGAGTTGAAGGAGAAGTCACGACGTCCTGTACAACTGGACGTTTTGCGGTAATTTCTAAAAGCAGTGAATCAATGAAAAGAAGTCACGATAGGACGTCTGCCGTTCTCAGATTGTCCAAGACTTGGTGAAGCTCTCCAGTAAGACCACAGCAACAATGAAATCACTAATGTAGGGATAAAGCAAAGATTTTGAAATTAAAAGCAATGATCTTAGAAACCTTGCATTAATTGACGAATAGATAGAGCTCCTTTCCACTGAGCTCTAGTAATTTCATTTGTCAGAAACCAAGAAAGAACATAGGTCCTCCGAGGTGTGTTTTCATGCTTTGTAAAAAAGCTCGAATGTTACTTAATTGTTTGAGATATCATCTGAGACAGCTATACAGTCCTTTAATAAAAGGCATGAGGATATGATTTCAGGGACCGGCAAGAAAATTCGCCCTATCGCTCGAAACAATGTGCAGTTTTCGAGAAAAATCCTAACTTTTATAAGAGATTTGGACAAAAACTTTGGATATTTCAAAGGTAAATGGGGTTGCTGCTTAATGAGTCGAATTTACTTTTGAAATGTTTGAAATTTTTTTTCTTACTGAAAGTTGTCTCCTATTGACATGCGTATACATATACTACTGGCTTATATTTTTTGAATAACACTTGATCAAGAGGCAAGATATAACGTTTAAGAATTATCACGATGAGTAACCAGGTGGAGAGAGTGGCCGCTATGATACCTACAGGTGCCGATTCATTCTGGTGAACTAATTCAGCTCCCAGAAACTTTTTCTCAACTCCTTAAACAGTCAATACCCTATCAAAGGTGGATATTGTGGTAGGAGTCCGGCATAGGAGGATGTTTCAATAGTAATTTCTTGAGTAATTTCTCACTCTCAGTTAAAGAATGTAATTGTTGGAAAAAGTGTACGCCCGAAGTGTGGCACTGAAGAGGCCCAAAGAAGCCTCCACCTCCATAAACTGGCACTGCATGCAGACTTTTGTTTTTTTTTTCCAATGCTGTAATGACTTATGGGTATTGTATGGAATGTGAGCATATCAAAGCCACAAACTGAATAGCGTAATATTGCCTGTGTAGCACACAAAATCTTATCAGATGTTGCATCCTTTATGACTGCATAATAGACTACTATATGGATCTTCATACACACATGAGCTGCACATGCATCAGAAGTAAAGGTGGATGTAAGGGAGATAATGGAGAAAAAATAAGCAAGGGCATAAACTCTTTTAAACGGAGAGAAAAAGCGATTTTTAAAACGAAAATCACAACAAAACGAGACGGAGATAATTATGAACTTATGAAGTCATTGGTATACCAAGCATTTGTCAGCAGAGCGTAAAATTTGTCGCCGTCTGAACGCGAAATTAGGCATCACCGCGAGAGCGTTAGAATGCCGTTCTCAAAGACTATGCTACTTTCGTTGAACATGTATTGAAATCGATGCGTGTTTCTACGGATTCTATCGCAACGCAGAATATCCTAGACGATGCTTCGAATTAGTGTTAGAATTTATTCTACTACCTAATATCGCGACAGAACCCTGCTAAAAATACAAGTAAACGAAGAAGACACTATCTACATGAGCAGCATGTACATAAAAGTGTATGTGGGTGAGACGCTTGTAATAGAGTACTCGGATGAGTGTATAGATACTCATTCGAGCAGAAATATTCGTATTCATAATTAGGATTGGGGAACGATAGGAAGACGCGCCACAAATGTTTGAGCGTACGAAGAAATAATTCTTGCTGACAACTGAGCAAAACAGAGGAAAACAGTGCCAGGAAAAAAAGACACACAGAATGGAAATAGTAGCAAAAAGGAATGATAAAAGAAGGCAACTTTCTGATAAAATTCCAGTATATCCATTCAAAAAAAAAACATTTCGCAGCTTCCAAATCCTTCGACTCTAATCAAAAATAAATAAATAAATAAATAAATTCGATGATAGTATATTGCAAAAATTTCGTACTTGATTGCTAAACTAAAGAAATCTCAATTAACACTCAGGAACACTTTAGGACATCTTAGTCTTTCGAAGAAAAATCAACTCAATATTCGAAAAAGTTCCATCGGAAATAGCCAGATATATTTCGCAAGATTTTCATTCTAAAAACACTTCTAGAGATTCAACGGTTTGCGTGGGATGTAGTCGCACGAGATTTGGAGTGGATGCTCTCTGAAATTTCGTTCTATAAAAGTCCCTGTTGTCTTTTCTCCTAGTCAAATCAGTACACTCGTTAAAGTCTGTTCGGTCGATTTCGCGTCATAAAGTCAACTTCATATTTAGGATTTTGTTTTTGCTGAATCATACACTAGCATTTAGAAGAATAACGAAGTTGTAGTCAACGCTGATGTCTATAAGACATCACTGTTAGAATATAAACGATTGAAATTGGAAAGCAACAAGGAAAAGAAGCAGCATGGCATACAAAAAAATTTTAGGAATAGATGGTGTGCAAAAGCTGTGCATGAAGGTTTCTTCATTTCCAAGTCAAAATTCTATGCAAACGGTAATAATGTACTGAGACACTAAGCTAAGAAAACGAAATGCACATTTCATTGATTAGGAGTCCTTACAGATTATGCCAACTTTAAGAACTAGTTTTTTCAACTTAAGCGGAGCTCCCTTACAAAAACATGTCGACGTTCCATGTTCAATCACTTCAGTAATATAGGAAAAGCCGAGGCTGATCGGCAATTAGAAACACTCAGAATAGCATATGTATATATATATATATATATATATATATATGCATGTACATATATATGCGTATGCATATATATGTGTACATATGTGCAAATGCATAATAAACACATGCGTGCACATGTAGTAATACATATATACATAATATATATATATATATATATATATATATACGTATGTATATATATGTACATACATTTATACATAGATTTGTGTCTACAAGATGCTTGGTCATCTCACGAATCCGACTATCTCGTAGATCACAATGGCGATTAAATCAAACCAAAAAGGTATGGGACGGATACATACATCGTATTAGCACGGATCGATTGAGTACTTTCCTTTGAATCAAATGAACGTGCGGGTTGAACACCGTGGTCAGCGACGTTCTCACGTCGCACGTGATCGCAGTCTGAGGCTGGATCCCATGCCACAGGTAAATCATGTTACTCCTCCGTATCGGCAAACCGATATGAAACTTGACTGTGAAATAGAACTGCCTTGATACATAGATTAGTTTTCAAATTTTGAACGTATACGACAGATATGCACTCAGTAATATCTATATTGTTCAATGAAGTCAGATACATGATGAAACTTCCGAGGATAAATGAAAGCCAAACGCTTTACTTTTGTGTGAAGCTTGCATTCCAAATGTCATCCCATCATTCAAAAGCTGGATTTGAAAAAATAAGCATGTCTGATAGCTTCTAGAACGGGTGATGTGCTAGCCGAGCACAAGTTCAGTCGAAACTTGAGCAATCTAAGCCTAAGTACGATAACATTCGAAAGTTTAAGTCTTCAAGCATCAGAATTACATGTTTTATTTATATCTATTGCCAGAGCGAGGAAAAGTCTTAAATACAATAACAAAAGTCGCACTCCACTAGTGAAACGCGCCTGATGGCGTAGCGGTTCATAGACGCTCACAAACCATAGCCGATAGGCAGAGCTGTTTGAAGCTTAATCTCATTTTTTTCTGCTACATTGCAGTAAAACGGTGTCTGTAGAAAACAAGCACAGTGCTGGGATTACCAAAACTTACACTATCGAATTATTATCAGTAGTCCAAGAGAAAAGTTGCGTCCTACAAGATGGAATCGCAATAAAAGCGACGCCTGTAAAACATGATTTCATTTTGAAACATGTAGCACTGTAAGGAGGTCTTTTCTGAATTAAGAGGACATTTTTGAGTTGTGCGAAACTTAGACTTTCAAATGATCGATTAAAGTCTATTGAGTGGCCTTTGCTCAGCAAAAGAAGTGCCTCAAAACATCCGTGACTTACAACGGAAATGATGCGTAATAACTTTGAAAGCTGTTCATATTCGGAAAATTTCAGTCGGAAAAAGTGTTAGAAATGTGGGCGATAAGTAGTTATGATGTAATGTTGTCAGCTCTGTGCATATACCTCCAAATCGCCCTCTACCCCAATTTACAACAATTTGTTTTGTTTGTCAGATATACAAGTAGAATTATGAGTAGCTTTGAAAAAATTATCGAATGTACTACAAGGAAATTTGAGAATCAAAATTTGAATTTTAGGGTCCACTGATACTAACTATTTAAAAATTGAGTAGCAAATCAACTAAGTAAACTGAGCGACCATACTGATACGAATATTGATAAATGGATTCGCGTATGGATACAAGTTCATAAAATGCAATTAGGTGCCAAAATCAAGAGATTTAAGAGCAATAATCGAAGAAGAAATCAAAAAGCAGTTAACAGGCGCTCATTAGTGACCAGAAATTTTCGGTTAGTTTGTTATAGCTTCCAGTAAAATGAGTGCTATGAAATGCCTACTCATTATATAGAAACGTTTCGATTCTCGAGATTCAACAAGATCCAAGAAGTCTCGCCAACTAATAGGTTCGCAGACGTTGTTCATATTGCACTGTGCTTTAGAAGTTGACCAAAGAGAGTGGAATATACAGTACTATGATTTGGGAGAGAACAAAAGAATAGTTTGACCAATGCCTAGTCAGATATCAAGTTAAATGCAATTTTTAGTATTTTATGTCCTTCAGATAGTACGTTTCATCCCTCATCATGGTTCAGATTTTGTCCCAAACAGTGTTACTCAAGTCGAAAAGGGCTTTATTTTCCCATTGAGAGGCCCGGATATGAAAATTCACAACAAACAAAATAAAGGTTCCGAATTTGCAGTCGTCGCGTAATTGACCCTTCAAAAGGCGCCATGCCCGCAGTCGGTTATGAGGTCGGCGAATGCCCGTGGTGACAACCTTGAATCAACTCATCTGCACTGGACAACCAATAGATGCCATCAAGCGTCTCCATACGTGAAAAACAGTGCGTGCGGCCATGTCTATTACAACATGAACACTTATAGCCGAGTAATTTAGGCATGTAAGGAGGAAATACACTATTCACCCGTAGTGTCGACATCTATTCGATATCGTAGATGATCAGAAAAGTTTATTCCCAGCATTTTCAAAAGGGTGACGTGGTGTGAGAACCTGGTGTACTGGATGCATCAGGAGGGCGGTAATGGGAATGGTTTAGCTCAATACGTTTGCAATGAGAACAATGATAGATGATTTTTTATGTGGCGTTTTTTTTTAAAGATCCTAACACACCGTCGCATAACAGCGTGAGATGGCACATCAGTTGCTGGTCTAATGAATGTGAAAGCGAGATGAGAAGTGGCGCGGCCTCAACGAGAAAAATATGTGAGTGTATTTGTACCCTGAAAATGCAGAACTTTCGATGCGATTTCATTTACAGAGTGAGTTTCGACAAAGCCTCGACATTTCTGAAGGATGAAGTTAACTCGGATTAGTGAATAGCCAAGACTATGGCCTTTGGATAATACAGGCCAGTGCAACATTGCTGTCATTTGAAAGGAATCGTTGATATGAATCTATTTGTGATTGGTGTATAATTAGTGTAAGAAGTTTCACAGTGAAACGGACATAAGGAGAGACGCTGTTGAAGATCCACGATCTGTTCACTAAGAATGCATGCAGTTAAACAATGAGAAAAGCAAAAGTATCAGTGGAGACATGAAGTTCGTATTTAAACGCTGATGTGTTTTTGGTGGAAAAAATTGATCAAAGAGGCATTATGGTGGTAGATCAGAAAGGAAAAGACGCTACTGAATACACCTTCCCATGTCAGGAAGATCTTCACCAATCATAAGTAGGGATTTTTCTTTCAATAATCACGGGCGATATTCATCCTTGAGGGTGGAAAACACTGGCAATGTGATAAAGCGCAGCACTTTTTGTCTAACGTAATACGGGCAATGGAGACGAGGATTTGGGAAAAGTATAATGTTTTTCGTCGCATCCCAATAAAAACTATGAAGCTCTAGAAGGTCAGTTTCAAATCTATCACCTTATTTATGGAAGATCCTTTCTTCCTTGCAAAAAATCTCAATCTTATCTTAAAAACGAAGAATTAGATGTGAGAAAAAATGGGAAGGGAGCGCCGCATACGAGCGGTTGTGATGCTCGTCAGGGTGCGCGCAGAATCGAGCTCCACCACTCCGTTTCCTATGATCTGGCAGTCAACAATTAACGCCTCATGGATTACCCAAGCCTGGTTATCCTCGAGATTTCAAGAAGGGTCGCTTGACCAGTAATCTACGACGTTCAAGAGGAACAAAAAAAAAACGAACTGATTACTATAGTAATGGATCAGTACATTGAAAAAAAAAGAACATTGTGAAGGTGGATCAATGAAATAAGCAAAGACATACACATATAAAAAAATGGGTAACTAGAAACGTCAGAAATAATTACTTTTAAACAGGGTTTCCAATTTTGTAAAAGAAAATGAGTACAAACCTCTGCAACCCTTTGTCGCAAATGCCGAGTGGTGTGAGCCGAATCGCCTTATCCGAGACGTAACGGATGTTCTCCTCTAGTGAGGGGCACTCCTGAATGAGAACCTCACTCGAGAGCACCCATATAAGGAGTTGGTGCAGCTGGGCGTCCGCTAATAACTTACACGGACTCTAACATTTCCACAAAGGCCGCACGCGCGTTTGCGGCGCGGTCTTCACATTCGGGCACGCCTCCATCCTCATTTATTGATTTTTCGCCAACAGTCTTTGATTATTAGGATTACGTAATTTCGTACTTTGGAAAGGTAGAAACGTGTGAATGAAGGGCCCTTTTCTGAGGCGCAAAAAAACACTGTGTTAAGCGACCTCTGAATGCAATAAAATCATCTGAAGGAAGCTTAGTTTGATGCCTCCTGAAGGACTTGAATGAACAAAATAAGACATGTTCGTTTTTACTAGCTTGGAGAACGTGATCAGGGCTCTTCGTCTTTTTAAGCTCCTTGATATTGCAGGAGCCATTCACAGCGTCCGCATGGAGGTAACTCGGAATTTATGTACAAATAAGACAAAATAATCATTACTAAACGTGACAACATGAAAGTTTTCGTGATTTTATTTTCATAAAATTGGAAGACATACCCTCTCTCCTTTTTCTATATCCAACCTGAAATTGAGATTGTAACGTTATTGTGATAGTGGAGTTAATTTGATCCAAATGTTGTCAAGAACTACATTTGATTTGTCGTACTCATGAACTACGATGAGAGTGTTTTTGGGCTTCTATGTATGACTTCATTGTCTAGAGAGTGCATAAAAAGTTTTCATGATTTTTACGTATGTTAACAGTGGAAAAATACTGTAGGGACAAATAAATTTGTACAATTAAGAATAATTACCTTTATAATTGTGGTCAACTGTTATAGCAATGAATGAAAAGGCTTATAACAAATTTTCAAAGTTGTCTCTTCCAAGCTCCATACATTTATGAAGCCGTATGCGACTATTTACAACAATGCTCTCACACGTTTCCACCGTGATACTGTCCCAAGGTCGTGTAAAGGCCGTTTTGAGCGCTCCTAAGCCAGTGCATCAAGTAGCCGAGACATTTTCTCCCAGTATAAAACACACGGAGTACTCTACTGGACTGAGATCCGGCGACCTTGACAACCTAATATCCTTGATTAAACTAGTTTAAACTGTCACTAAGCATTCGATGGCGTGAGTTTTGAAGACTCCCGCTGGGCTTGTTTTCTGGAAACACCTTTTTTTTTGTAGTACAGAACGGAAGATGAAATTGATTCGCATACACCGATGTTTTGCACTTGTAAAGTGCTATTTCTGCTACATAATCGAAATTTTCTTTTCCGCCTTGAAATAAACTCGTCATAAGACGCGAGACTGAGAAATTTTCTTCGCATGTTCATGTAATTTTCAAGCTTCCACCGAAGAATCAGTTGAATTGTGCTGCCCATGTGATAACTTAATTTTACTTTGTAATAAAAGGGTCTTTTCAGGAAGCCAGAAGCGTACAGCGCTAGCCAGAGATTCAAGCTTTGCAACAATTGCTATCGCTTTTATAAAAACATCTTGTCAAACGAAAAGGACCGGTTTACAGTTCTGTGCTACTAAACGTCGAAGAACCGACATTCTAAATTTTTTGAAATTAATTTTCACCTTTGTTTGCTCTATCGGATTTAGTTAAACTTTTCAGTGCGATATTTTCTCTTTGACCAGACAGAAACTCACTACTTGATAGTTTATTTTGTAATGACGTAGTGTTGCAACTCCATATCCAATACTTTTGAGTGATATACAAAACTTTCGACTTTGAGCGGAAATCGGACGTGTGTTTCACTATTTGCTATGACGCGTGCTAGTCATTACTCGCCATTTAAAGGGCTAGGCACAAATCAACTCCATACTGCGGTCCAAAGTTTCGCATATCACTCAATATTATTAATTTAAGCAGATATTTACATTTCCTAGGTGTTCATTCAGGTTGTCTACAACGATTTAATGTACTTATAACAAGATCCGAATCAAGAAAGTGATGCAGCCTGGTTAAGAAATTGGCCAGATAGTGGCCTCTGTACCAGTTGCCATTGCTAGAGCAATGAAACATTTTGCTGACATATTTTTTCTAGGTTTATCTTCTTAAAACCCTGCACAATTTAGCCCTAGATGAGCTTACTACCTCTTACGGTATGCTTAGGCTGCTGCTCATGAAGCCCAGTTAATCACTTCTCAAACGCTTACACTGATTTATATGCTGGTTATCTTTATTACTTGGTAAACAGTTTCCTAAAGAATTAGCAGAAACTTATATTTATATGGAAGTCTGAACTACAGATGTCTTACACGTTTGTGGCAAGACTAATTTTTCTTGTGAATTTTTAAGACTAGGAGTTTGCGGCATCATCCTGTATATCCTGTTTTACAAACCTCGAAATACGAGGTTACGATTGATATTCGGGTTAGTTATTAGTGATGTAACAGTTTCAAGGTTCAAAATTATTTAAGAGTTAATTATAGCCAAATCCATATGGTATCCAATTATAAAGTTCAGTATCCTAACTTTTTTTAAGCCACTCCTAAGTATTTAGTGCTAATTTCGTCTTAGCTTTGATCTTAGGCTTAGTTCCTTCCCTTAACTCTTGTTTTGTACATTAGCATTTATAAGACTCGTACTGTGATTTCTGTATTCAAGGGCTAGTGACGATGGTAAATCAGCATATTCATTTGTTAGCTGTTATATTTAAAGACGTAGTTATTCCTGGTTATACGGGACGCGATTATGATAGTTCGCTTGCGCGTCAATAGGTGCTGAGCCTGCAGGTACGGAAGCCTTCTTCAGGAGATCCAATATTACGGATTGCAAAGATCGTAGTATTTCCTCCGGTCAATTTATTTTCCATAATCCGCACTCCATAAAAGTTTGCGAATTTGAGTTGGAATTTTGTTATTGCTTGAAGATCGCTTATGTTTGAAGCACATGGGCTGGTCGCCGGGCAGATAATTTACAACCTTTTTTTGAAATAGTAGAAGGTAAGTTGATCTAAAATAAGTCTGGTAGCAACTCCTCGACCCGGAGAGGGGGAATGGTGGGGGCTGTTATAGCCCTACGAGGACCAGCGCTGATAGGCAGGCTGTGTCGAGCAGTCGCCGTCACACAAGATGCGTCTGCATTTCCGAGTGACGCGAGTCCGCCATTACAATAGCTGGGTAAAATTTGACGTCAAGTGGCACAACACGAAAGGTGAGGCTTGGTCCTCAGGGCGATAGGCCGGGAAGGGTCTCCATACACAGCACTCTTTTCCTAAAAATAGTTTCGTAATTGGTATACAGCCTCAAACGTGTAGGATATTGTTACGAATTTGGCATATGAAGTGCAATCTCCTAAACTTTACGAAACGGGAGATCATCAGACTAATCACATTTCAAAGCCAATTATCACGTGCAATCGCAGAAACTATTAGCGGTGATCAGTCCGCTGGGTAAAGCCGTGCATTCCATTCCATTTATTATCGTGGTAGGTGAACGAATGCATATGTGGCCTTTACTGTGGCTCACAATGGCCTATCGGGGTATTGAATCAGCACTGCTATCCCTCTGGATAGGCTTGGCACTGGTTCACCGAAATAGGCGAGATGGAAGGCTTAGTGAGCCATGAATGCAGAATCGAGTCATTATTCTTCGACTGCTCGACCATATGCGTGCCATAGAACGCCTCTAACCACTGCACCAGCAGGCTTTTTGTGTAATCGTAAAATGTGGATTTAGAGATTGGCACTTAACTTATTCATGTGACTTTTGTTGTTATTTTTTCAGTCAATTTGTGAGAAAGTTAGCAAAAGAGCTATATTGTAATTTCTTCACTAATTTAGAGTTAAGGTTTCACTTCAAAAAACTTTTTCCTTATCCAGGCCGCCCTTCCATCGTTAGCCACTATGACTAGCGGTGCATGTCCAGTTTGCAGTCCTCGTACTTCTCCTGTTTCCTCTTCGCCTCCAAGTGGTGGCTCCTCGTCACCTGGTATTCCTATCTGTCCAAATGATACCAGTGTCTCCATGACGATACCAGCGTCCGTATTATATGTGCTAAATTCTCCGCTTTTGCCGAAATCTAACGAAAACAAGGTTCATGAGGAACGGATGGTCTGATGCCCCATTCACGCTCAACGGAACGAAAATCTTCGAATGCTCTAGTTACGTCTATCTAGGTCGTGAAATTAACATGATGAACGACCTAGCTCCAGAGTTGAGCAGGAGGAAGCGAGGGGCTTGGGGAACGTTTCAGAGCATCGAAGATGTAGTGAAAAGGACAAAGAACATCCGACTTCGTGCCCACCTTTTCGACTCGACAATTATCCCTGCCCTGACGTATGCAGCAGAAACCTGCTCGCTACGTAAGCAGGATGGAAAGATCATTTGCTGATATCGAACGCACGGCCGAAGGGTCGATGCTAGGAGTATCCCCTATCTCGCAAATGAGAGAAAGGATTCGAAGTTCCGACCTACGTCAACGATCGATAATCAGAGACGCCCTTCTACACGCCAAGATTTCGAAAATAAGGTGTGCCGGATACGTGATGCGCTTCAACGACAACCGATGGACGAGAGCCGTTACCGACTGGATTCCTCGGGACGTCAAGCGCTCTAAAGGAAAACCACTGACCCGTTGGTCCGATTTCTTCAAGAAGGCGATGGAAGAAAGATATGATGCTCAGCGAATCCTAAAGCAAGGAGGACCCCACTGGGCTACTCTTGCACGCGATAGGGAAAAATGGAAGAGTTGCTGGTACCCGCTCGAGTCACTCGACGATCAACGGGACGACAGGTGATACAGGTGAAGTCAAGTACAGCCCACATCTATGCGAAATTCAAGAATTGCTTGAATTTTTATTTCAGACGAGCTGGAGAGATAAGGATAATCCTCATAATTAGAATAACAGCAAAGTAAGACAGTGATCAGCCAAAATTCTCTATCTAATCACTTTTTTTAGCAGTGCTATGACGTTGTAACAGTATATCGAATAATCTCGGGTTTGATGCAAAACTTGGAACCTCACCAAAAATTGAACCCGTGCATCACCTTTTCCATGGCGAGTGCTGTCCAAGCACTACCGGGACTCGTGTTCTCCTATCACTCTGCGGTGCAATAAAAAAGCCTAAATCGACACATCGTGTCACAGAGAGGGTGACAGAAAAGCAGAGCCCGAAAAATTCAGTGGCCAGTACGTGCCGGCGGAAGGTTAGGAACACGCGTTCAACTCCGCCGAGGTGCGAAGTTTTGCACGTCACTCAGTATAATTGAATATGTTGTAAAGGATAGAATTGTTTAGAAACTTCTTCAACATGTGTTCAACTCTCGAAAGTTGCGATATGCTTTCATTTTTCCGTTGTATCTCATATTCCAAAAAAGTAATACTGGATGTGAAACCAGAGGATGGTTGAGGCTATGGATTTTGAGTAAACACGTTTTTTCTTAGTTATCCTAATATACGGACATTTGGGAAGTTTTTATATTGCTAGCAGGATATCTTTCTGTTTCAAATCCTGGTTTTTCGGTGATCTTGCCTTGGTAGAGTTTATAAATGATATGCCATTCTGCGCTATAAGTTTTCTTTGTTTCGAAAAATTTTTCAGCCTCGTCTTTCCTTTGATTGTCAATGCCATACTGAACTTGAGCTGAGTGGCACGTTTTTTTCATGAAATTTACTGTCTGTTAACCTCAGCTTGTTCTTTGATAGGAGGTCGGGTTGCCGAGACGAAGAAATAGTCGTCGGCCTTGGAAAAATTTATCATCTGCTTTAGATGAATTTCATCATGGTATTGACAATCGAAGGAAAAACAATTCAAGAAGTCGAAAAAGCCGCGAATTTGTCGGTTTCCCAAGGCTACACTTCGAACCGCAAGTCAAATTGAAGAAAGTCTTTTCTGTTGTCCACAATTTTTTGGTCTAGCCAGCGTCAGCGGTAAACATGCCTACGACGTCATCACCATATGTTGCTTCGTCTACGATGGCTACCCAAGGGCAGTCATTGGAAAAAAGGAAGACCGGTGGTAGATGTTGGTGAAAAACAAAGCGAGGACGTCCTCGAAAAGATAGACGTTTGGAGAAGTGAGTTCATCAGATTGTTCCCATCTTATCTCATTTCTTTTTCTACGAACACTTCCTTCGATGAGTGATATAAACCTCTTTCAATTTAGAGTTTGGATGGGGAGCTGTGTGAAGTAGTTACGAATGGCATCGAGAAGGTTAGTAACTGTTCATGTCATCATCCTGTATAAACATACTGATAGTTTGGCCAGATTGTCTTTCTAGAACACTCGTGTAGTGCTTAGTTACAACTCTTCTATCTCAATCTGTTTTTCAAATTTTCAAGTACGAAGCCTTTTCCTCTATTTTCAGACCGTTAGTAACCAAAATCTCAACGACTTCGACATTATAGTTTTCTGCTGTTTTTTAAGAAAAACCTTGAAGTAATGTAGTAACGAAAATAAGATTACTTTGGACACTGGCACGCATTTTTTTGCTCGGCTAGTGTTTTGCAGATAGTCTTTTGGTGAATTTCCAGTAGTTCAGCGATAGCAGAAATGTTGGTGATTCTGAAGCTAAATGTGGATTCTGAAAAAGTATTCAAATGTTCGATGAGCGAAAAGAGGCTAACGTTTCGTACTCCTAGGCCAGTGTGTTTCGAGATGCACGGCAATGCGAGCCGAGTGTGAAATTGAATTTTTTTTCACTGCTGTAGCGCAGTAAGAAGACCGTTTTAGAAATTAAGTATGTACTGAGTTGTTTCACACAACCCGCGTCCACGCAGGAAATGTTCCATAGTGGCGGAAATCGGAAGGCGCGTCATCTGGTAGGATGAGTGCAGCAAGACCTTGATTTCTTCCACTTCATCAGACTTTCTCTTAGTCTCCTTTGGGGTGTTACTTTTGGCACTGTCTTGCTGAAAAAGCGTGCGCTTTAGAAGGGAATCATATCTTCATATCCTTTGTACCACTAGTGCTCATCGGATATGTGTTCTTAGGCGTTATAGCGTCGACAAGTTGTATAATTTGGGTCGAAACGATGTAAGATACTGTAGACAATAATGAAGTGAGAACTGATTATTTTGAGATTTGATGTTTACCGTCTTAGAGCGCATGATTTATTGAGTGTAACAAGCAAGATTCTTTGCAACGCCGGTAAATGTTGATTGACATTGATAATTAACGCGGTGGGAACCAGGTTGATTTTGTGCGTGGCGCGCGGCGAGCGAAGCTCGTGACGATGACATTGTGGCAAGTTTCCGATGAAATTTAGAATCTTATCATCACTGAAGAGAGTTTAATATGAGTAACAAAAAAAATACGATAAAAGAGACTTAAATAAGATACTTGATACTGATACTGAGATAATTGATATATTTGGTTGGAACATATCAAAACAATCATGAAACAACGAAATGTTGATCAAAAGTGGTAATGCACGCCGTAATGCAACACGATTTCAGCGACATTTCGGAGAAATTTTTCAAAATTAGTAGACTTAAGAGGTTGAAGCTTCTATATAGCTGCAAAAGAAACCTTGTGTTCTGTCTTATAAGTGAAAACTTTTTATAAACCCACTTATGCTCTATATGAATATCGCTTTATCGCCGTAACCTGGAAATCCTGCCAATGCTTTTTTTCCAAACAGCATATTTTTGGAAGGGGAACCTAGATACTTATGTGACAATCATATTTCGGACTCTTATGGAACGATTTCATGCTTTCTTGCTCACATTTATCCACATTTCACCCACGTTTATCATTGAAAACCTAAATCGAGATCAATCACCTCTATTCTCTGCTACGAATAGCCGTCAATAGTCAGTAATCAGTATAGTGTCGTCATGATAGTCGTATACCTGTTTGTATTTCGGAATCAAATATTACGAGCTTAATGTCCTAATTTTGTGGAATCTCATGACTTATACCTCAAAATTTTCATTGTGACAGTAAGTTGTAAGAGAATGGAGTTTGCCAAAAATGGTGTTGCACACTGCATGCAATGCCACTGACTCTCCCCAATTTTCCGTTATCAGTGTATTTCAGCAACCGGGACCTTTATAGAACACAGAAATTGCTTTATTCCAATCCTTAAGAGTCACCAGTGTTTTCATCATCTTATATGACACTATGAACACCATTTCTCATGACAGCGTTTGTCAGTGGACAAGGGCTCTGATTCAATGTTCTATGCATTCCTGTTTAGTTGAGTGGTCTCAAGACAAATTATCGTACTTTATCAGGTTCCAATCCTTCCAAATAACTTTAATAGAACCATCATTAGCCGTTTGTAGCTTCCCATAACTAAATAAGGGACCTGATACGCCACCTGCTTCCCATGGATATCATTCCTTCCTAGCCATGTGAGTAATTTATCTTTTAAATAGTTTGTTTTCCAGTATAACTGATTCCGAAATATTCATAATTCTTATATAAAGCGGTTAGTCACGTACAGTTGAAGGGAAATACTCTAACAGTGCATTGGATTATTATGGCTGACGTATCAGAATTGAATCATGTGGTGGATTGGTATTTGTGTGCGATTCACGGAACGTGATTACTTCACATTTGTTAAAAGTTATGCTGATCAATGATATTTCAAAAAACTGAAGTGCATTTTGTTGATTATTGTATCGTTATTATGATAGGCAGTTAGAGAACTGTATGATAGATGATGAAGTTCTTGTAGATATTGTGAAGTTGCTAGGTATAAATTATTTGGCAAAGCACACCTGAAAAATTATATTTTGTATGAGAGGGATGTTTGTAGATGGAGACTTACAGACCTTGCGTGGTAGCATGCTCACAAACAATGCCGAAGGGGAGATGGGTGATGAGACTGATGACAGCTTGAAAGAGAATACAGTGGGTCGGTCAGGTAAGGCTACTCACCCAAAACCCTACCCTTTGATGACGACAAGCAGGTGCTCAAAGCGACCTAATTCTCACATGCAAGGAATTGGCCAACTTTCATGAACTGCCTTTGACCAATCATTACGAAGTGGTTGAAGGGCAGGCAGATATCTGTGACGAATAGAAGATAGCTGGTTGGAAAAAGACTATAGACTAGTGCTGTGAAAAAGGGTATGAATATTCTTGGTGGAGGGTTTTCAACATCAATAATATTTGTACTCCATTTGCGCATTCTTTTCAAAAAAGTGTCGTGAATTATCTAGCAAGTGAGGGCAAAGATAGTTCAGTAGATCAAGTAAAGCAATTGCAACCTCGTAAACGCTGTGCTGAGTGCTACAGAAGGATGACCACTGTTTTAGGCTCTGCATATGCTGCAAATCATACTCGTAAGATTAATACTAGGTACGCTTACTGTAAAACGCCTTTTTGTCAAGATTGTTATAATTCTGTTCATCAACTCTGCAATAAACTCCCTATACTCAGCTCTTGTTGATCTCATTTATTTAGCTTACGCGAATATTGCTGATTGTGTCATTATTGTATACTAGTAAACGTACTATGTTGTCAAAATATTGTGAATAGTGCAATGAAATTGTAGCAAGTGGCTAAAGACAGGTACTGATTTTTAAAGTAAATTGTTTTACGCAAGTTGTTGAATGCTTAAATAATGCTTTCAACAAAATTTTTTGGCATAAAAAATATGTTTAAAATTCTGGTAACGAAAACGCAGAAAATGGGCTTTTTAGATCCACGTTTGCAAAACCTTTTGAACGAAGCGAAAAAAACGCTAAAGGGCTCAACCTTCCCAGGTATGCAGCTTTTTGAAAGGCTTTTTGAAAGGTAAAAATTTCTGAGAGATAGGTATTCCTTCTAATAAAATTTTGCTTGTAGATTTCTTTTGCCGTTGAAGTATACTTAGAATTCAGAATCCATTATATGAGATTGGGAAACGTATGCGGTGGAGGCGAAACAGCGCATTCCTGGAGCAAAAAATCAGAGTTTCAAAGCTGGTGTCGAAGATTCCTAGAGGGATGCTCCATGCACTTGTTTCAAAATTACATACTCGTTTGACGTGATTATGTGCATATTTAACTTTTGCAATGACTCCTGTGGCCTACAGAGATATTGATTAGAGCCATTTGTGCTCCTAGAGAAGTTCGCCACAAATTTACTGATCCGAAGAAATGGAAAGTTTGTCGAGCTATGGTTGCGACATCGAACCAGTGACTTCGTGCACGATACACCTTCGACACTTCTAACCACTGCGTCACACAAGTTCTTGAGCACAAAGTCGTCTTTTTTTGCTGGTAAAGCTTAACATAAAACTTTTTTTATAAATAAGGTGCTGTGCTGAATTTTCTACTTTTTGAGCTGTTGAATAGTTACTAACAGTCTAATGAAAGAGCTTTGCTGAGTGAAAAAGGAAAGAAAGTACTAACACATCCACACAATGCTACTGCATTCCATTCAGTTCGTAGGGATTAGTAGACTTTTTCAAAAAGGCTGGTAGGTCTTTTCACTAAAACCATGTTTTCATGTGTCCCTTCAGTACTATTCTATCTAATCCAATCAAAAATATCACTATATAATAACAAAAATTCCAACATGAAATCCGAAAAGGGACTACGACTGCAAAACCTTATATTTTATAAGTGAGGAAAACGTGGTATGAAAGTTGAATCACAAACAAAGCATACCATAATAGTAGGCATTTTCAAGCTATCAACGGCTATAAAAACATGAACAAAAAAAACTAACTAATGTTAACTAACTGTTAGAAACGTGTTCGTTCCTGGAAAGGTGTGTTCCTCTTGTTCAAATATAGTTTAATTCTTTACAAATGGCGTTCATTCTATCAAAAAACGCATGTATATTTCATGAGTTTCTTTGAAATTATTTTTTAGATGTTCAGCGCGGCTGACATTTTTGAGCTGCTAACTGCCTCGTTTTCAGTAAGAATTAAAGCGAAAAAGGTCGTAAGAAAGAAAGTATAAAGCTGTCTTGGAAATTTGCATGGCATTTAGTAGTCAAGGACTAAAGGAAGCGGACTCACTATCATTAGCCTTGATGTGTATTTAGAGAGTGGACATAAGACTTTTTTTGTTCGTCTTATTTTTTTTTTGAACCCATCAGGACTAATCTTGACCAAGTCCCAACAGAAGATTCTTTAAATCGAGTGTTGTCTTGTAACGTCATTTACACGGATTCTCAGATTTCACATCCAGGTTTGGCTGCTATGATAAGACCTCGCCTTCATAGAACGTATCACTGGATGTTGGCTCAATTGACTCTTTCTGGATTTTCGAGGTAGTCTTCGATACGCCCCGTAGCTGCGCTTTCTCTACAAAAGAAGTCACCTTATTTCATGTATGCGCGGAACTTCTTTCAGCCATATCTGTTACCAATTTACCCATTTCTGAACGCATAAGGCTCTTGCTTTAAGAAGAAGACTACAATAGTACCTGCATCACACAGCACCACTTTCACCGCAGTCTACCTTTTTTCAAATCAATATGTTTTAATTGAACATTGGCGAGCTATCTTGAACTATCACCGATACGGATAGGAGGTAATAGCACGCAGTGTTGAAGCTAACCAACTTATCTGGTCGCAGCATATTCATTTTACCTGGTATTACTCCAGCCAACTCAATCTTTTTCTTGGCTAGCAAAATCTTGTTTATTTCGCGGAACCTTCTGCACATAGTAAAGAGCACAAAGTTAGTTGGTTGAGAATCACTTTGAATCTGAATTTTGATTGTATTTCACGTTAAGCTGATTTTACCATGCGCAAATAGTTACTGGTAAACCTAGAACTTGAAAATCGTTGTGTAGAACGAATCCAGTCACTTATGAACCGTATTCTAATAAAATATTACAACCTTTCGTCATGAGCTGTAATCTAATAAATAGGTTTCCTTCGATATAGGCAAAATTGTATTGTTGATGTGATTTGCTGTCGCCGTATGGCAATCATATCAGCCAGTTCATCAACAAATATCATATGCTTGGTTGTTAGAGAGTGAATTTAATGATATACAGTAGCAAGCAAAAGCAGAAACTAAGAATGTTCTTGGCCTTCGCGATGCACTGTTTCGCAGTGGACGAAGATGCTTCGGTGGAAAGCAAAAGAGATCTGTATTGTCATTGCTATCTACTTTATTTGAAGCTCACTTAATCATTTAAACATTGACACTTTTTTATTGCATATTGCACAACTTCAATCATTTTTCCTTTCTCAGCAATGCTGAGTAGTGCGCAAAACGTTAAGGCCCAGGTAGAAGTTAAATCTGCGTTTCATCCTTTCCGAGGGCGTGTATTAACCGCTGCACTATAAAGGACCTGCTGTGCTTTCACTCTTTCTGCTTTACACCGTATCTATTCTATCAGAAAAAAGTCAATGTCTTGGCCTGGTATGTACATTTCGACACTGAACCCACTTAAGCTGCCAGGTATTGGATAACTACAATCGAAAAACTATAGATCGTAGACGAGAGTTTGACTCAAAATTTTCCGCCATTTACCATTCGTTTCTTTATGTTCTGACTGTCGTGAAGAGAGATGATCCGTCCTGTTTTCGAATACAGCATTTGATCTCTAAGCTAACTCCTCTCACTGCAAATTACAGCCAGTTTGCGCAAAAAACTGCAACGTGAAGCAGTCATTCAAGGCTTATTCTGAATTCATATTATTCTGGGACCCATTTCAATAATTCTTGCCAAAGCTATCGTTTTTCTCGTTTACAACATAAACTTCCAAGCAGTTTTTGTTTTTGAAAACATGTTCTGTTTTAGTGTGAAGAAGAATACTCCCCGAAATTTAGTCTGTGACAACAAGCTTAGTGTTGAGTGCACCTGCTCATTTCCAATGAATGTGTACGTGATAGTATTTTTGATACAAGCAACGTCTCTAATGAAATTAAAATATCATTCAGATTTTCACTATATCCACGTTGATCATATTTGTCCAGGTCAGTAGACATTTTATTAGCCCTAAAGGAAAACCATTGTTCTCATTGACTTGTTCTGAGTTCTATATTTCAACTCTTGCCTATACTTATCAAGACAGGGTAAAGTTAAATACGATTTTTCAGGAGATGAAACATCTAGAATTTTTCCGTCGCCTTCAAACTAAGCTCAGCTTGTGAACAGTTTCCTTTCGACTGGTTCATAGTCTCGTTTGTTTCTCAACGTCATCGAATTGATTTCTTTACTCTTGTGATACTTTTGAAAGGGTAACAATGTCATTTGTGAATAAAAGCAGGAGAGAAATTTTCTTACCAATTCACTTCATTTTTTCGTCTCAATGGAGTAATTTTATCGAGCACCACTGTAGTGCGTCATAGAAAACTTTCACAACACGGCTCTATCTAACAGCGTACCGTCCCACTTACAGCATCGCAATGAAATCAATACTTATTCAGTAACCACTGAAGACTCGACATACGCTTCAGATCATCGTTCTGTTCCTCGGCTCACGAAGTGGGAAAAGTGTTCAAAATAGGCTCAAGGGATCAAAAAATATGTTTGTAAAAAGCTGTAATCACCTCACGAAATCCAATAACCACCTCCCCACGTACACCATAATATGCGTGCAGTGCGTTATCAGATATCAACTGAGATAGTTGATTTAATGGCCAAATGAAAAAAATTGTACTTTCGCTCTTCAGCGATTGCTGCAGTCAATAGCCGGTTTGTGCAGACTTAATTCGCACCTTATTTGGTCAGCAAAGACGGAAAGAAAATCGTCGCTCATTACGCTTTCCAGGACCTTTGTGTAGGCAAAGTAAGGTAGAAAAGTGGATAGATAGCATTTGGCATACTTTTCCAGACAGTCATAAAAATTTTTGACTGCAATGTGTATAGTTGAATTTTCCTTACAAAAGTCCGTTTTGATTCCATCAGAAATATCCTTTATACAGTACTGGTAAAAAGGTATAAAACGTTGTGTGGAGAGAAACGTCATTTGCCTGGTAATTTAAAGATCAGCCAATGTTGTCTGGTCCATGTCAAAACTTTCTTTTCACTGCTCGAAATTTCTTCGCTGGTTGATTAATCGTCAAGTTTTCATGTACGCCGTTACACATTGCAACTAGAATGATACAGTGGTCTTCGGCTTACGCATAAATTAGTTGGAATTTTAGTCAATCAAAGCTGTCTCAGACATTAAATTTGAACAACAACTCAGACTTTGAAAAAAAAAAGGATCGTCGTGCTACTCTAATGAAGATAGTCAAAAATGGCGTACCAAACCTCCGAAAGGGCATAAGACATTCTAGCAGATTATAAAGAAGCGAGAACTTGAATTAGTCAATTGGAAACTGTCGCTATAGAGACTCCATTGTTTTAGATTGAGAAGAAAATCAGGATTGCGTTGCACAATGAATGCTCATCATAATAAGCAAAGACTCTCATCTAGCTTAATCCAATTTAATCGGTGAGTCTTGCTGCAGTCTTTAAAATGTTCTCTCGGTATTGTTCTTTGACTCTTATGGTCGACCGCAGTGATAGACTTGCATGCAGTTTTCTAATTATTCTTCACTGTTAAATAGGATGTGTTTGATGTAATAACACCAAAAAAAGAAATCTTGACAATTGTTGTCGTATTACTCGAACAAATTGTCCGTTGGAAGCTATTCGGTAAAGGAATCGTTATAACCACTAATTACTTCTCAAGCCCACGTAATGTGGCGTTATAGCAATTTTATCACAAATCCTCCTCTTTAAGCAGCGCACAACTAGAAATACTTTATCATTTTTCTTTGTCAGATTATTACTGACAAATATTGCTGTTTTTGGAATCATCGCCTCAAACTCAAATGTCTTTTAGTATGAATAATCTTTTTTGTTGAAGAACCTTATGATAGAAACTATCTGGCGCTCTTAGAAATGGTCACGAAAAGTAGATGAGCGATTCGATTGCTCCGAGGAAGGCTCAGATTAAAAGTACATGAGGTAATAAAAGCCGCAATCTCTGTGTAACAAATTCTATGCGCTTTTCTCAAGATTCTCTTTAGGAGGTTGAAGAACGCAGAATTAAGATTGGGAAAACTGCCTTTATAACCACATAAACCAAGATTGCTTGAAGTGGAATCGTGCCGAAGCCTTATATAAGACACTTCCATTGTTACTCGTTGATTTTAAAACACGAAATTGTGAAATGTGTAATCGTAACAAGACTTAAGGCTCATAGTAGCTTACTTTTTTTACGAATTATTGATGAATCGCTTGCATAAAAAATTTTAGTCGTTTTTTACGCAAAATAAACTCAATTAAAACTTTTTAGGCTGCACTGACTCTACTTTTTTCAGCAGAAGAACAAGTTAAACGACATCATTGGCAACCGTTGTCAAGTTGAATCCACGCCACCTCACTCGAATGATACCTAGTGCACTGGCATTGTGTTGTGCATTTCTGGTAGCATAAACCATTGTTAATGATTGTTAAGTCAAAGCTTACAATATATTTTGCGTTTTTTTCCTTCAAGTTGTAAGGAGGTTTATTATGGGCACGGTTTTAATCCACACTTGCTACTGTGAAGCTGAAATAATTTTATCACAGCAGAAGTAAGAAGACAATTTGAAAATCAACTGGCATATAAAGATCCACGTAGCTGGACTCACGATCTACAAAATTTGCAATTGAAAGAGTTCTCATTTGCTTACACGTTGAACAAATGTAGCAACCAAATAAGTGTAACTACTGAATTTACATGAGTTCAACAACATTTTTAAAAAAACAGCCAATTTAGCAGATTGCGTTCTTTGATTGATTCAGGCTCTCGCAGAATCCACGACTGAAAATTGAATGAATAATATCTTTCTACCTCACAGGAATTTATGACACAAGCTTTTAAAGTGAGAATTCATGTTAAACAGAGTATTTACAACCCCCACACCTCCATTCAGAATTAGAATTTTGCGCACGATTCAAAAATATTAACTCGACATTGCTCCATCTACCTTACGTAATTAGGACTCTCTGCATAGGAGTAAGGAGAGCTGATGGTATGAACACGTGTTGCTTGTTACTATTTGTGACAAAAAAAACGTGAACAAACAAATATCGCTGAACTGCAATTAAAGTACTAGGTCTTTTAATGAGCTTTGACTTCAGAGCAATAAACACCAACCTTATCAAGCAGAAGTTATTAGAATTGCCTTATACATTCACCTGTCACTCGTCCCGTTGATCGTCGAGTGACTCGAGCGGTTACCAGCAACTCTTCCATTTTTCCCTATCGCGTGCAAGAGTAACCCAGTGGGTCTTCTTCGCTCAGAGGATTCGCTGAGCATCATATCTTTTTTCTATCGCTTTCGTGAAGAAATCGGACCAACTGCTCAGTGGTCTTCATTTAGGGCGCTTGACGTCCCGAGGAATCCAGTCGGTAACGGCTCTCGTCCATCGGTTGTCGTTGAAGCTCATCACGTGTCTTCGCCCACCATATTTTCGATGTCCTGGCGCGTAGAACGGCGTCTCTGATTTTCAGTCGTTGACGTAGGTCGACATTTCGGATCCTGTCTCTTATTTGCGAGATACGGGATACTCCTAGCATCGACCTTTCGACTGCGCGTTCGATAACGCCAAGTGATCTTCATCGTGCTTACGTAGCGACCAGGTTTCTGCTGCATACGTTAGGGCAGGGATAATTGTCGAGTCGAAGAGGTGTCACGAAGTCGGATGTTCTTATCCCTCTTTACTTCATCTTCGATGCTCTTGAACGTTTCCCAAGACTCTCGTTTCCTTCTGCTCAACTCTGGAGCACGGTCGTTCATCATGTTGATTTCACGACCTAGATAGACGTAACTGAAGCATTTGGAGATTGTCGTTCCGTTGAGCGTGAATGGGGCATTCGAAACCCATCCGTTCCTCATGAACATCGCTTTCGCTAGATTTAGTTGAAGACCAATATTTCTAAAGGCGTTATCGAAATCGGTCAACATTCGTTCTTCTTGGCCGATGTTTGGTGTTATGAGAACGATATCGTCAGCAAAGCGAAGATGGCTCAATTGTCGACCGTCAATTTTCACTCCCATATCGTCCCATTCTAATGTTCGCATGACGTTTTGTAGGGTGGCAGTAAATAGTTTCGGCGAAATTGTATCGCCTTGTCGAGCCCCTCTTCTTACGTCAATGGTGATATTGTTGTAGAATGGAGAAATTTTGGCTGTGAGATCTTTATAAAGCTCACGAAGGATCATTATGTACCGAGTAGGGGCGCTCTGGTTATCCTGTGATTCAATAGCCGTTTCTGTTTCCACTGAATCAAATGCTTTCTTCAGATCGATGAAAATGAGACAAAGTGGTTGATTAAGACCACGCTCAAATTTCAATAGATCCTTTCATTATTTTTGTAGCCAACATGTCATGTGGTCTGGTAAGGGCTCTTGTACAGCCCGAGACACGTGTTTCTTCCTTACAGACCCATCAGCCGGGCAGAACCCGTCGTCTGTCGATCTTTTTATAGTCAGTTCTCTCGGGAGCGTTACACTCCTTATGAAGAGTTGTCGACGACGTACGTTTTACACTCTATGTCAGGCAAAATTTTCACCTAACACAGAGCCCGGCTGATGAGTTTGTAAGGACGAAACACGTGTCTCGGGCTGCACAAGAGCCCTTACCAGACCACATGACATGTTGGCTCAAATAATAACGAAAGGATCTATTAAAGAGTTATAGACAACGGACAGCAAGCAAATAGGGCGATAAATGCCTATGTCGTGAAGGTCTCCCTTATTGAACAACAGTACGGTCTTGCTGGCTTTCCACTGAATAGGGACCTTGCATTCTAACAGGTAGCGAGTGAAGAGCCGAGCCAGGGTGTTGATGAGAACTGGCGGCAGATTCTTCAGATATTCTGGTCTAATCCTGTCTGGACCGGGTGTTGTTCTGTTCTTCACCGACGATATAGCATATCGGATTTTGGAAGGGAGGAGCGGTGGGACGACATATTCGTCCTCTTTATACTTTCGGCCTTATACAATACTCTTCAAAATATCCGCCATCACTCTGAACAAATTTTTGCGTATCTCACTGAAAATCACTAGCGTGGTCAGAAAACTCACCATACTTCGATTCAAGAAAAGTTCTCTCTCCGACGCCAATGACTGCTGTCACAGAACCCCTCTTGCTCAGGAAATGCTCCAGCGACCGAAAGAGTTGATAATCAGACGGCGACAAATCAACACTGTAGGACGGATAATCTAGCAACTCCAACCCACTTTGGTCAACTAACTCTGTCAATTTCGCGACCTCAGCCTAGCCTTGTCTTGAAGCAGGAATGCGCTGCAGTGACGTCGGCTTGACAGGGTCCGATTGCAGCGGTCCAGGTGCTTACAGCAGCCCATGTAGATGGTGGTTTCCTCGGCTGTCAGCAAGATCCAATGAATCCGCCCAATCCGGTCCCACGAGATAATGAACATAACCTTTGGTGTGAATCGATTTGGACGTGGAGTTGGAGTATCACAATGGCCTTCTAGGAATCACTGATTCGGGCAACGTTGGCTCTTGAAAAATCTACTCTTCGTCGACGGTGATGAACCTGGTCAGAAATGGAGCGCAAAAATGACGACGGCGCAGTTTTCAGCAGTGTTCATACGTTTGCGCATCTGTGCTTGACTAAAGTGGCGTGGAATTCAGCGACCCTTCTACCACTTCCTTCCATTATGAACAAATTTGGTACCAAAGGAAAACTTAGAAAATTCCGCAAAAAGCGACACTGATTCGTTGCCTGAAAGATGGCAGGAACGTGTTTAGGCTGATGACACATACTTTGAATAGTGTTGTTGAGCAATTTCAATTACTTCTGGTTAATAAATTTGGTGTACAAGGGGCGCTCCTATGACAATATCCTCCATACCATATATTTAATTGGTACCATTCGCTACAGAAAAGTGCTAAAATGTAGATATTAGGTTGAATAAACATCAGTCTGGTCTCACTTGAAGAATTCACCTCATGATTAAGCATTTTACATTTGTCGTAATGATATAAGCGCAGCTCGCCGACCATTCCTTAAGGGGGCTCACAGCACTTTATGGCGGATATTATTTATCGCAGAGTAATTATCAAAGCAATTTATACATGAATATTTGTTGCGCTTGCTGAACCTGTTTATCATCTCATCTAATTGGACAATTCTGAGAAGGCGGAAACTTTTCTTCACAATTCGCTCCATGTATAAGACAAAACTTGGGGATTATTCAATAAAGTTCCATTGCCATAACTGCATTTTTCTGTTATCGTAAGTATGATTATATATCTATACAGCTGATTATCAATCGTCTTCGACGTTTGCGAGTAGTAGATTGGCAAAGATATTACTTGTTTTGAGCCGATAGGTCTAGTGGTATATAGGCGCCTATTTCGTCCTATTGGGACTCATCAGTAGCACCCTCCCTCGGTTAAGTCGATCCCTTGAGGTAAAATAATCCTCTAAAGGAATAGACGCCGAGTAAAAATTAAGCACCCAAAGTAGGATGATGGTATTACCTGACTTTGTGGTGACCGGCAGTCGAGCTTGCGGCTTTTAGAATGAACCATACCTCTGCTATCGACCGCTCTTTTACAGACCCGCCTAAAATGATTAAATCTGATAAGGATATTACTTGTTTCGAGCCGATAGGTCTAGTGGTATATAGGCGCCTATTTCGTCCTATTGAGACTCATGAGTAGCACCCTCCCTCTGTTCCGTCGATCCCTTGAGGTAAAATAATCCTCTAAAGGAATCGGGTGCTTAATTTTCAATCGACGCCGATTCCTTTAGAGGATTATTTTACCTCAAGGGATCGACGGAACAGAGGGAGGGTGCTACTGATGAGTCGTCTCTCAATTCATTGATCAGTTGTGCGACCAGCGTCACAAACATGCGGCAACGACGTCCCCCAGCATGTGATCTCTACTGTGATCTTGGCTCACAACTTTGAATGGTCGAACCAACTTATCCATCAGTGACTGCAGCTCCAAAAGCCAAGCCTAAAACATACTACCTCATTACTCCTCCTCTCATCCATCACATACAAGACGCGTCTGTGAAAAATTGCTCCGTACGGCTATCAGTACATGCCTAGGTAGAGAGAATTAGAAGAAATTCCTGAGATCAGTGCAAACAGCCATTTCCAACGGCTACGAAACGCTGAGAGATTCTTCGGTCTTTTGAAGAAAAGCGACAGCGTTAGGAGGCAAGCCTAATGAAGTCAAGGTCCTGTTCTCTCTCCATTTATTTTAGCGAAATAAGTGCATCTATCAAACGCTATTCAAAGGAATTGTTTGGACAACGCGGGAACAGTGATTGAAATGCTTGAAACACTCTAAAGCGCCAGCTGATTCGTAAATAACTGTATGACCGTCTTTGCAGAACATAAATTGCATAATTTACCACAACGAATGAGGTGGCAATTGCATGATTCTGGTACGGTGTAACTAAAATCCTGTAAGGTATGCGATTACTCATAATTGGCAAGTTTTATTGACCACTTTGCATTCGTATAAAGAGCACTCAATTGAAAACTTAAATGCAGACAAAGCATTCCACTGAATATGCATAGGGAATAAAACGATAGCCGAAAAATTTAGTGCGAAAGTCAAAATCCTTACACCGGAATCTGAAATATTTGCGTGGAAGACTTTTGAAACTTTCTAAAGCGACGACGAACATTTTACAATGCATGTTCGGTGAAATATCACTAAACACACAGTGTTGTACACTAAATTGCTGTTGGCTGGTATCATTAGTATGTCACACCTTTCTTTTCGAGTGCTTTTTTTTAAGACCACGCTCAAAATTCAATGTGCCAGATAACCATTCCTGACCAATTAACAGACCATCTGACTTACTTGGCTCAAAAATGAATACCTGGCATACTGAATTTTGAGCGCGGTCTCGAGAAAATATTCGAAAAGAAGGTATGATATACCAATTATACCATTCAAGAGCAATAGAGTGTACAACACTATGTGTTTCTGTAATAATTTCACCAAACGTACATTGTAAAATGTTCGTCGTCGTTAATTTTTTGTGTGGGGACTGGAGCACCCACACAGGATTGGCAAAGGGCGAAAGGGTGCCGCCCGACTCACAATCTGTATCGAGCTCTATAAGTCAACCCATTCAAAAGGGTGTGCAAAAACATTTGTGTCAGCCGGGATTCGAACCCACATTTCACTCTAACCAGGAAACTGTGCTGAAAAGCTGCATCAGTGAACCTCGTTTTGCACACCTCTCTTTCTACTCTACAACGCGTTGTATGCCAGCAGTCAATCGTCTACGTTCTGGCTTGGGCACCCGGTACTAACAATGAACCCACTTATGTTGACAGATATTGTGTATCAATAGCCAATCAGAACTCTTTTATTCTGCCCACGCTCTCCGAAAGAGTGAGTTCTGGGTTCGAATCCCGCCTGATGCAAATGTTTTTGCACAGCACTCCACATTATTGGGTACATTGTAACATCATACCACCGCAAGAGGCGGTCAAATAAATGAATTTCGAAAGCTATAAATATGAGCTTTTGGACAAGGTACAGCGAAACACGAAGTCAACCAGTGGAGATTCAGGGGACTTGCAAACGTCCACACAAGGTAAAGCCCAGTTCGCTACAGATTGGGTGAAATTGGTAATAAGAATTCTGCGTTGAGAGTTGACAACTTTCTCTAAATTGAAGTAGGACGAGCTCTGTGAACGTGATTTTGATTTTGTTGCCTGAGAGATGACAGAAATATGTTCGGGCTGATGGCGCCTACTTTGAATGGTGTGTTCGAGCAATTTCAATAACTTCTGATTGATAGATTGATGTTTACTGCTCTGGTGCGAAAACCTTTGAGAAGACCTGATATCATTCTTTACACTAGGCTTGCTTGTCTTGCACGGCTGGGATCTATGAATAGTTTTAACAGGAATTCTGATAGTCATTCGTTAGCTAAAATCTTAAAGATTTTGAAAAAGCATTCAGCTTACAGAAGAAGAGTACGCCACCGGTATTTCTTGATGAGATCCTTTCCACATGTATGACAAGAGTCCCGTTCTTTAATTGACGCATGTCGGTCTTTCTGTCTTTCGTTTCTTCACAGCAATCACATGAAATCTTATCCGACATGTTGCTCTAAGAAGTCCGTGAATATCGACCTAGGTATGGAGTGTTTTTCCATCACACGTGCAGAGTAAGGAACAATCTCTACGGTCTGTCGTTAGCGTGTTCAGCAGATCCGGTTCCGGCGACGTCATGCCTATACCGTGAACTTATGAACCCTCACAGATTCTCATACCATATATCTTCTCACGTCGCAAGCAGGTTCATCCAATGTGCAGGGTAGTGAGGCTGACCTCCTACTTATTGTGTGATTTGACCTCCTCCAGACTTTTAAGTTAGCCATGAAAACACGACAATAAAATTCTTTTTCTCAAATGTGCCACGAGTTTCATAACGATACGCAGTTTTTTTCGGGGAATGAACATCGACAGCAGTGTAAGGTTTTGGTTGTAGTTAAAGAAAGTGATTTTGTCAAGTTCTTCATTTTACGGAAAATTTTCAAATCATGAAGTATCGGTAGTTTGAGTTGCCGAACAGTATGTACATAGTGATGCAATCAAGATTTCTGATCTCACTAACCAGGATCTACAGATCACTAAATTTTTCCGTCGTCGGCGGGTTTATCAGTTTGCTGTAAAGCTCCCATCAATTATCTTCTAGCAGGAAATATATGGGATGAAAGTTTAGAGACATTCTAACGGATCATTCTGTGATTCCGAGAGCAGTAAACTAGGTCAGCCTTCTCCTGCCGTGGTGATCGTGACAAAACTATTAGTTAGCATCTGAGATTATTCTTTATCACAGACATGTCAAGTTTAATAAAAGAAACCACTTGAAATGACATACTACAACAAAATAGGCATCCTAATCATAGGCCAGTAAAATATTCCAGAACAGTACGCGTGAATTGAAAGATGACTGAAAAGATAAGCGTATATAATTAGTGTTTTTGCAAATTCACTCAGCTTACACAATGATTATCCAATTCTTCAAGTTCATTGCTCTTTATTTTCGGATTCAAATTTATTCCCGTGTCTCAATTGTGTGTCGCACCTTCACATCTAAGGCACAAATTAATACCCTCTTATACATTTTAATATAATAATATATTGCCTAGGTGTGACCTTTTTGTAGAATTTTCATCAAACAGCACTCACTTGATATCTCAAATGAATATAACTTGAATGAGCATGAGTGATTCTATGCTGATCTAACTACCCTATAGTGTTTAGGCGCTTCCTGTCGCAGCGAATTTACCCACCAGATGACTGCTGCTCTTTTCGAATTCTGGTATGGGGAACTGTAATCAATGCTCTCATATCATTGGCAATCAGATGCTTCGTCGTACCCAAGTGCATAGGTTCTTGACGAGGTGGCAAGTTTTAATGAGAAGTGCCAAGCCGTAATCAACATGAAGTAACATTCAATAATGTGAAAATGTTGAGTCAGCACAGTACACCAGCACGCTAAGATACCCAACGGTGAGTCTACAGACCCATTACCAACTTTTTTTATTTTCCAAATAAAAGTCTAATGATTATTTTTAGGTAAATCAATCTCGAAGACGAGGGTGCATTGAATGAAAACGTACAGCAATTATGTGTCTCACGAGTATTATTTGAGCCAACATGTCATGTGGCTGTTACAGGGCTGACTTATAGAGCCCAATGCATGTGTTTTAACCTTGACAGTCCCATCAGTAGGCGATTCCTTTCAGCTTTTGCCAATAATCTTGAAGCGCACAGTCCCATATACTTAAAGTAGGCAGCTACGAATATTCTACACCGCCTGCTAAGTGAAATTACCACCGAATAGTTAGTGACGTGCACTTGATGCTCTTGGCTGGTATCATTAATATGTCATAACTTTCGTTCTAAGAGCACTAGACTTTGGAATGTTAAGTCATTGTGAAATCCTGCGACCTGCAGGAATACAGTCAAATATTGCAACTTTATGCTTCCAACGATTTAGATACTTCTGCGATCGTCCATTCAAAATATTGTTACAATCAATGGTCACATCAGTTGAGTAGAGATTTCG
Source organism: Parelaphostrongylus tenuis (assembly GCA_019055375.1). Taxonomy (NCBI): domain Eukaryota; kingdom Metazoa; phylum Nematoda; class Chromadorea; order Rhabditida; family Metastrongylidae; genus Parelaphostrongylus; species Parelaphostrongylus tenuis. The sequence goes on along the minus strand of JAHQIW010006967.1, from coordinate 32,719 downwards.
ATTCGCTTTCCATTCCAATATGTAAGACTCATTGTGAAGCTCTTCAAACAAACGTCTTTATCTGGGATTCTGACATTGAGTTTTTTCTTACTCCTTGCATTATTGTCGGATGATAGCTTTGTAGAGGGTTCAATATTATTACCAGATTATGGTTGCCAATAATGGCGCTCGACCATGTAAAGCGTAGAGTTTACGAATTCCATGCTGTCCACGTACTTTACGTCTGTTTCAACCAGCCCCATCATCTTATTATAGTCCGTATATTGGTACGAAACTTCAATGCACGATCCACGCAGGCAAGTGACAGTTTCATGAAGACACAAGACTGAGAAATCCCATCACAATTATCTTAATAACAGACCCCTCATAATCGAACAATTTTCCATGGCAAGTACATGACCGCCTTTGTTCCGTGTACAAGTCAGATGGATGCACATTTCGATGCACTGGTCTAAGGGTTGTCGATCCCTCTGTCTGGTGAAACGCCTTCTCAGTATTGCAATTCATTTAACCTAAAATTCCTAAATAGGAACGATTCTCCATGAAGACACATGGCCGATAACTTAGTAGCTATCCATGTTGAAAATAAACGAAAAAATTTAAAGTAAGGAAAGAATTAGGTACGATTAAAATCCGGTAAAAAATGTATGCACGCGTCTATGTTCCAGCACAGATCGATCTTATTTATGAACGCTTTCATCTAAGGGATTTTAGGGTAATAGTATTCATTAACTTCGCTTGACGGCCACGTAGCGCAGCAGTCAGAGGTGCTTTGTGGCACACGTGATCGTCGGTTCCATCTCGTTCTCCACACATCATGTTTTCAGTAGCCCTAAAGTCGGTGAATTGGTTCTAAATTTGTATGGGAGCAGAGCTGCACTGAACTGCGACATCAGTAGGCCTTCGTGAATCATTGTAAAGGTCAGATATGCACCTAATCGCTTCCAACCGTTGTTTGATGAAGTCGATTTCATAGGTCTTTCTTAATAATTGATCAAAGTCAAAAACTTTACTCTTCTTCAGTTCACTTTAACCTTCATATTTACAACAATTTAAATAATCCATGCTTCTATTTAGCTCAGAGCCACTCCGACGTCGTCAGATTCGTCTAGGGATTAAAGAACATTCGTTCCGTTCAACCTGTAACATAATGCTGCTATCGGAGGATATGGCCTAGCGGGCTGAGAAACCCTCACCGTAACGGCTAATCCTAAGCGATGCCAAATCCTCCATAGTAATGGATCGAAGAACTAGTAGAAGCAAAATAGAACCGAGAGCGACCACCGGGCGAAAGAACAGAGGGGTCAGTAGCGTTTCTTCTCTTTACTTTTCGTTCCTAACGGGAATGCTTGACGAAAAAAAAAATTTGAGCGACAATAGACGAGACTGATATTTTGGTGGGCCACCGCCAGTTATTACATTGGCCAAGCATCTCTGATGGATTGATGAACGCCGGTGTTCATCGGCCTGCGGAGCGCGTCCTCCGCCAAGCATCTTAGAGCCTCGGTTGGCTTACCGATGCCCACTGACCCTGGAAACAACCTTAGGGATAGGTGGACGCCGGAGAGCTATTTCAACAACCTGTATCTGTGTGATCGTCCTCAAACGCTTTAGCGAGGCGATCGCCAGTTATCGAACTGCTTGCCAGCTTGTTGGGATCAGCATCGAAGACTCCAGAGGTTATTGTCCAGCCGCCTTGGAAGCGCGTTTACCACCAGCCATCACAAGGTGCGCCGGCCGACCGACCGATCGGCAGGTCAGCACATGCCCACTGACCTGCAACCAACCCAGGTGACCACGACCACCTCCGCGGATTCGATACCGCTCATACGGCCGTGGCTCGTGACGCCAACCGTAATCACCTAACCTGCGAATCAGGTAGTTTCAAAGTACAACACCCAAAGATTTTTCTCGGGCGCCGAATTCCCCATCATCGATTGGACGGACGTCATCACCAGGAGTCGAGCTTCGGCTGCTTCTATCCCAGCGTCACCCACTTCCTCTTCGCCAACTCCTCTTTTATCGTCCTCCATCGATTTGTGGGGCTCCATTGATTCATACAGAAATCTCGGAAATCTGGAAATTCGTTGATATTGCCGCCGTCTCAGCTCTACCGTCGATCTCATCGGGGAACGTTTGCCTCACAGAGTTCGTTGATGTAACTGCCGTTAAAGTGTGGTTCTCGCTCTACCGTCAGTTTATGAGACTTTATCGACTCACATGTGTCGTACAAGTACGGTTTTTTCTTTGTTTCCAGTGCCTATGGGGAAGCGATTCACGCAGTATTCTGACTAGGTTGTGGGTTAGTTATTCAATTATTATTTAAAATAATTGTACAAATTCATGCTAACAATACTTCTGCGGTAGACTGCTGAAACGTCGCGGGTTCGGCTCCCGTCTAGTGTCGACTTTTTGCGTCCCATTCAAGGGGTCGGGAGTGCTTCGCGCAGTATTTCGACCAGATTTCTGATTTTTTATTTGATTATCATTTAGATTACTTCAGAGATATTACAATGAAAATACTACTGTATCAGACTGCTACATAATTGACTGTAGAAAATGCTTAGTAGTATATTATTGTCCCTGTAATATTTGATCTAATCTCTCCTCGACTAAGGGTAAAACGCCACGGGTTCGACTCCCGGCTAGGGCCGAATTTTTGCGCGCCGTTCAAGGGGATGGGAAGGCGTCGGAGTAATTAGAAATCGTTTAACAGATCTATAGGAAACTGCTACTTAGGTGCTTTGAAAATTGACTCTATTTCTGAGCTCTGCATTTCCAATTAATTTCAATAAATAATGGCTTTTTCTATGATACAGCGAAAGCCATGAAGAGTTCAATAAATGAAAATTTATTCGACTAACGACATTTTCACGGCTTCGTCGTCTTCTCGGAGCTTTCCAAAGACAATTTTAGAGTCATGAGAGAAATTTTATTGCTTACATATCCAATAATGTCAAGTGCCATGTTAAACGTTCAACCTCAGGCGGGAATCGAACCCTCATGTCATCCCCTCCGAGGGCGCTTGCTAATCAGTTGTGCTACCGAGGTTCTCGTTTCGCTAAAAACCTTTATTGATTGCTTCTAAATGACTTTCAAGAGTGCATGGTAATTCATTTTTCCCCTAAAATGCCTCCCTAACTTCACTTAAGTTTCCTTGGAGCGTTTTTTAGCTCTTTGTTGCTCAATTTAATAGGAAGACTTACTTTTTAGTTCTAGTCTTTTTTGTGAGACGTTGAGGATAATGTTAGATTTCTATCCGATTTTTTACCAGAATAAGTACCGAAGGATGATTTTGAAATAGTTTTTCTACTTTTGTATGCATGAGATCTCGGCGTTGTGAAGAACTGAGATCGACTTCTATTCAACTAACCTTAGAAAGTGTATATCATATTGGGTCGTCCAATAAGTTTTGGCGCTAAGGCAATCAACACCAAGTTTCCTAAGCAGAAGTGATCAGAATTGCATGATTCTAATATTATTCAATCGCGCATTTTCTTGTAAATATTTTGGTATACAAGTTGCCTATACTTGCTCCAAGATGAAGCCGTCTTGGGAACAAATTCGCTTACTACTCATGCGTGAATGGACGCATGGGGGACGATGCCAGTGAAGCGGCGCTCAAGATTAATTGAGCTTTTTGTGAATTACCCGAGTGCGACTGATCTTCCAGACTCCAATCAGATCCAGAAAAGAGGATTATCAAAGCGGGCGTAAGTTGTACAACCAGGTGAAAGTATATGCTCCTGGATAGAATGAGATGCGGGTGCGAGCTCCGCCTCACGCAAAAACGTTTTGCACATCACTCTACATCTCTGCGTAGATCCTCCAGAGTGTTCTCTTTAGCTTCGAACTTAGCGAAACACTTCTTAGCCGTCCTTTCTGCAACCGTATCATCATCCCTAAGCTCCATTGATCTCGCGCACCGCTTCATTAACAATTTCTCCTACGCGCCATTCGTGGATGAGTAGCAGGCGAGTTTGCTCTCACGACAGCTTCATCCTAAAGCAAGCCTATATAGGTTGTATACCAAAATGTTCACAAGAGAATGCTTAATTGAGCTATACTGTAATAATGCAATTTTCAATCAGTTCTGGTCAATAAATTTGGTGCTCAGTGCTCTAGTGCCAGGACTTGTGGAATGACCTGGTATTTTTTCCTCAAAATATCACCTTGGTCTTTCTCAGATCTCTATAAAAAAGTTTTTTTGTTCCTCTGGTAGTTATCTTACCTAATGAGAAAAAGAAACTTAATATTAGGTCGGAGTTTCGTCAGAATGTTTGGATATTCTTTAGTTGCCACCAGATTTTTCGCTAAAATTTGCAGCAAAAGATGGCTTTCAAATAGCCTTTCAAATTTTCCAAGCCTTAGATTTCCTTATTGTGGAGGTCGGAGATCGATCTTTCACTTAATTTTCCCAAGAACAGCTGTAAGTTTCGTAAAATCCCACGTTTTCTATCCATGTTGGTTGTGTATCTACGTACGTTCCTATCGATTTTTCCACCATGTTAATGTCAAAGACTTATTTTCAAACGTTTTCCCAGTTAATTTTTTTTCTTTTTCTTTGTTTTCAGATGATTTAAAAGTTGTCTTGACAGCGGCTGAAACCACTACTGTATTATTGGGTTCATATTCTCTATACTTCAATCGATAGAAAATGACTGATATTCTCAACGATGGGTGGTCTTAATCCCACGAGGCTACATAAAGAAATTTCTGGTATGTTTTCTCGCCCAGCTGTTTCTTTTTATTTTTGACTAATTATGATTTTTTTCGAGTTATCTGGAAGGACTTAGACGTTATTTCAGCGAAAATCGTCCGAAAGTTTATTGTAAAAGTCAAAATTCGCGTTCGAATTTTACTCATCTAGGTCCATCCAGCTGGAACGGTTATTTCTCATTCGTAACCATTTCATCGTCTACTGGTGTGGGCCCCACACGACGTCGTCGATTCAGCGCTGCTAAGATCCAGTCGGTATGGTCCGCTTGAGATCTGAAATGCTTTTTTATTTTTAGATTGTCATCGATCGAATTCAGAATGGGACACATTAACCTTTTGCGGACGGTGGTAGTCGTTTTCGACTTACGTCATTTCAGCGACCTTTTCTGCTAGACAGAGCTTTTCTCATTAGTATTTGAATATTCATTCCAAGGTTCGAATCCTAGCAAGATCAGCTGTGCTTAGTTTCTGAAAACGCCTTCTGAGTGCGCTGTAGCAATGAAGATAAGAACGTTATACACTTGGAGAGCTTTGTTTACTCGGCTAGGGTCTGTGAATGGCTTTTTATCTGAATACGCTAAAAAATCCCATTTTCAGCTATTCCAAAGCGAAATTTCGTTCTTAGAAAGCGCCTTCATAGTGCCTTGTAGGAGCAACAAGAAAAATACGTTTGCGTGTAGAAAGAATGATAGTAGGTTCGTTTCCTCCATTTCTACAGTAAAACCTGAGCTTTTTGTGTTGTTTCGGTGCTTCATGTTCTTCTCTACACGCTCATATATTTTCGCGCAAATATAGCTTTTCTGTACGGTAAAAACTTTTAGTGTGAAACGTAATCTTCTTTTCGTTCTCACTGCGCTCTATGACAGCATTTTAAAAAATCAATTACAGCGTCGAATTTTTCGAGATTCTCGGGCAATCGAATGACTAATAAGGGCTTGACGTAGAGCTAAATGCAAGTCTCAGTCAAGCAAATGAAGCAAGTTAAGTGTGAAACATAAATTTATTTTCGCTGCTACTACTTATTAAAAAAGGCATAGTAGAAAATCGAATGATCTGCTGAGATTTGAGAGAGTAAAGCTTTTGAGTGGCCACCAAGTGTCCAACCGAAGAGTTTTGTCCAGTGAGAATTTCTTCAAACAGTCGTGTATCTCAGCTAATACATGTTATACCTCAGGATTTGATGGCGAAAATCCCGTGTCGCTTGCGAAAATCGGTCAGCAATCATCTGCAAAACGTTTGAGTGTATTCTATAAAATTGCTAACTAGTTGCTTTTTAATTGTGCTACAATGTTCAAATTATATATCTAATTGAATTAAATGATATGCAATGCCCTTTTTGGGGGTACCCCGGTACGGGTGGAACGTCGGTGTAACTCCCGCCGAATGTTTTGCGTAACAGTCTTCGATATTTAATTACTACATGTTAAAGTGTTGACGTTAAATTCAGGATTAGGTTAATTCTTTTTTTTGCGCAATGTGAGAAAGTTCTTCGTAAATTTTCGTATTTGTATTTGAGTATAGACAATCTCATGAACAGATCTCTACTTCATTGATCCCTTCGGGACGGTGTGCATCTAGTTGGATACACAATTTTCTATGATCCTTTCTCGCTGAAAATGACGTTTCCCTTTGAACCGTAGTATCTCTTTAGAGGCATAACTCTCTGTAGTTTCAATAAAAAGTCCGCATTGTAAAAATTCCTTCTTGTTTCGCCATAGGTGAAAATAGTGTTATGTTTTGCACTCGGCTTGCTTTTTTCTGTTTGGCTGGGGTCTGTGGATGGCTTTTTGATATGCTCATTGTGGTCATTCAGTAGTCCAAATGCCTACGACTGCGAGATCAGAAAAATTTTTTTTTTACAAATATGTCATGAAGCACTGTAAGAGCGGAAGGAATATTACGTTCCGCTCTCAAAGTCTTCTTCTATAAGTGACCTTGATTGATATTTGATACATTTATTTTTAGAAGAGCAAGAAAAGCTTGTGTGATTCTAGTGCAGTTGTTGAGAAGTTTGTTCCGTAATTGCAGAATTCAAACATTTCGAAAATCCCTTCATAAATTTCTAAGTTTCGTTTTCATTTGCTAAGTTGCTCGCTCTTATAAGGTCAAGAACTTCCCAAATATAGTGGATTAGTTATGATAGTGAAATTTGATTGACAGTTTACCTGTATCCCGTGTCGTGCCACTGGTTGTCGAGCGATTCGAGCAGGTGCCAATAAGACCTCTAATTCACCCAACGGCATGCAAGAATAACCTAGTGGGGTTCGCTTCGGTCTAGGGATTCGTTAAGGATCATATATTTTTTTCAGATTTTTTCAGACAAGTCCATGATCGGTTAGTTATGCTAACCTTGTTCCGTTTGGTGGCACAGAAATTTAAGCCTATTCCTTTCGCTAGACAAGAACTTTTCATGAGAGTGTTATCAATTATTCCAAAGCTTAAATCTCTGACTAGTGTGGTACGCTCCTTTTTCGAAAAAACCCAGCTATAACGCTGTAGATAAAGTAAAACTCTTCTGTTTTACACGCGCATATTTCTCCCAGTACAGTAGCTCTTTTTTTCAGTCTATCAGTCATCATCCGATAGCGCGAGTTTTAGCGATTCCAACGTTATGCTTGATTTCTTGAAAGGCCCAGTACAACACGGAAAATGGGATTGATTCTCATAAACCATCATATGCTTTTTTGACTATTCTACGGAATGCGGGGTGGGGAGGAGGGAGAGATGCGGCGGCTTAAGCACGACCATCGATCGACGGCACCGATGTGTTGCACTTGCAAAGTGTTATTTTTTGTTACATAATCGGAATTTTTCTCTCCGCTACAAAACAAACTCCAGACAAGACGTGTGACTTCAGTATTAAAAGATTTTCTCTACTTATTCATGCGATATTCGTGCTTCCAGCGAAGTATTAATTGAATTGTGCCGCCGATGTGAGACATAATTTTACTTCGAAGTTTACAGTGTTATAAAGGGGTCTTTTCAAAAACTGGCCACGTACCGCACTAGCTAGAGATTCAAGCTTTCGGCTACTAAACGGAAAGGAACCGACAATCCTAAATTTTGTTGTAGACTATTTAATGCTAGTAAATATAAATTCTTCATAAAGCATTGCAAAGCCGCTAATTCAAGGTTGTAAGCGCAATCAAATAAGCGCCGAATACGGAAGGGGCGCACGCGATTGCAGCAGGTCCCATTAAATCGCGACGCATTGGGGCGCAGCAGTCAATGGTGCGAGAACAGCTCACGCGGTACCAGCGCGTTAAAAACGGATAAAAGGTGATCGTCGATACCTAGAGCGTAAGAAGCTACGCTGAATAGAGAAACAAATACCGTGTGTGGTACATCATGCTTTGCAGTTAACTTCTCCATAGTGTCCAGATGTTCACCTTCTTCGTCCACATCTTCTTGATCACAAATCCGACAGCAGCACGTAAACACTGCGGTATTATCGCATGCATAACGTTAATTGAAAACAGATTTATGGATTACTATTAATTACCTTCACACAAATTCCTTGTAGACACTGTCGCACACAACCACATTGATGAGTGATAGGAGAATAAAGCGCCGGTAGTGCGTTGTCAACGCGCGCCCTGGAAGGGATGAAATGCCCGTTGGAATCCCCTTCGACGTTCAGTGTTTTGCATACCACTCAACATTATTGGATACATATTTGTAACAGGGGATCCTCCCCTTTGAGGGATCCCGCACGGTTTGTCACGAGGGCACGTGGAGCGTCCCCAGGTGGTGGATAGGGAATAGACGCGAACCAAAAGCGACCGTGTGCTTCCCAGAGACGCAGGTGGATTGGACGAAGTGAATTCCCTGCTTTTCCAGCGTCGACATGACAAAAACTCTATTTCTACGAGTTAAGTCTGCAAGAGCCTGTAGGAGTCGAATGCAACAAATAAGCTCCTCCCGCCCCTCCAAGAGAGACTGGCAAGCTACTCGTGAGTACCCAGCCATCCACGTTTAGAACCTGGTAAGCTATACGCTGGAACCAACAACACCAAAAACAGTAACAATTATAGGCCTCATTCCCCTGACCCCGAAAGAGCTCCAGATAACGCAGCGCCAAGTAGAACGAATACGGAGAGGCTGCTAAAATTCCAGGACCAATCTTACCCTTGCTCACGAATCCGCTGTAGAAGATCTATTGATTCAAGCACTAAGAATAAGGTACGACGTCATTAGCCTGGCTGAGAAGAGAAGACGCCATCCTTTTCACGCTGTTCATGAGCCCGGAGAAAAACTGTTCTTTGTAGCATGCAATCGCAGAGTTGTAGACTGCGTTGGAATCCAAGTCAAATCATATTTGACCGTGAACATTGATTTGTGTGAACAACTAACAACCCTTATCGGGCAATTACCGTTAAAAAGATGTGGTTCTATGCCGGCTTTGAGCTTCTTCGCTGCTTACGTATAACGTCAAGCTATGACGAAGACGAAGTAGCAGCGTTCTATAATCGCCTTAAAAAATTCTTCAGAGAAGATCATACATTCTTCAAGGTCATTGTCGGAGATTTTTTTGATAGACTTTTTAAATCGATTTTTTTGGGTTCTATGGCTTTTATTTTCAGAATGACTTTCTTGATTCTGTGTCTTGTTTAAGCTTCGTGATGTGATTCATACAAAGATGGCCTGCAATTCTTCAGGTGCTTTAACTGGAAAGATCACTTGTATCACCTGTGTTCCCGTTGATCGTCGAGTGATTCGAGCGGGTACCAGCAACTCTTCCATTTTTCCCTATCGCGTGCAAGAGTAACCCAGTGGGTCTTCTTCGCTCTAGAGATTCGATGAGCATCATATCTTTTTTCTATCGCTTTCGTGAAGAAATCGGACCAACGGGTCAGTGGTCTTCATTTATGGCGCTTGACGTCCCGAGGAATCCAGTCGGTAACTGCTCTCGTCCATCGGTTGTCGTTGAAGCGCATCACGTGTCCGGCCCACCATATTCTCGATGTCCTGGCCCGTAGAACGGCGTCTCTGATTTTCGATCTTTGACGTAGGTCGGAACTTCGGATCCTTCCTCTTATTTGCGAGATACGGGATACTCCTGGCATCGACCTGTCGACTGCGCGCTCGATAACGCTAAATGATCTTTCATCCTGATTACGTAGCGACCAGCTTTGTGCTGCATGCGTTAGGGCAGGGATAATTGTAGAGTCGAAGAGGTTGTCACGGAGTCGGATGTTCTTCTTCCTCTTTACTATATCTGCAATGCTCTTAAATGCTCCCCAAGCCGCTCGTTTCCTCCCTGCTCAACTCTCGAGCACGCTCGTTCATCATGTTGATTTCACGACCTAGATAGACGTAACTGAAGCATTTGGAGATTGTCGTTCCGTTGAGCGTGAATGGGGCATTCGAAACCCATCCGTTCTTCATGGAACATCGCTTTCGCTAGGTTTAGTTGTAGACCAATCTTTCTACAGGCGTTATCGAAATCGGTCAACATTCGTTCTTCTTGGCCGATGTTTGGTGTTATGAGAACGATATCGTCAGTAAAGCGAAGATGGCTTAGTTGTCGACCGTCAATTTTCACATCCCATATCGTCCCTATCTATATGGTTCGCATGACGTTTTGTAGGGTGGCAGTAAATAGTTTTGGCGAAATTGTATCCGCCTTGTCGAACCCTCTCCTTACCTCAATGGTCATATTGTTGTAGAATGGAGATATTTTGGTCGTGAAATCTTTCTAAAGCTCACGAAGGATCATTATGTACCGAGTAGGGACGCTCTGGTTATCCAGAGATTCCACAAACCGCTTCTGCTTCCACTGAATCAAAGGCTTTCTTCAGATCGATGAAAGTGAGACAGAATGGTTGTTTGTACTCTCGCAAAACTTCAGTGAGTCTTGTAATTGTGTGGATGTGGTCTATGAAACTAAATCCTTTTCAGATCACTGCTTGTTCGCATGGCTGTCCTTCGTCCAGTGTTCTGTCAATCCTGTTTAGGACGATTCAAGTAAAGAGTTATAGACAACGGACAGCAAGCAGATAGGGCGATAATTGCCTATGTCGTGAAGGTCTCCCTTTTTGAAACAGCATAACGGTCTTGCTGGCTTTCCATTGAATATGGACCTTGCATTCTGACAAGGTAGCTAGTGAAGAGCCAAAACCAGGGTGTTGATGAGAACTGGCGGCAGGTTCTTCAAGTGTTCTGGTCTAATCCTGTCTGGCCGGGTGTTGTTCTGTTCTTCACCGATGATATAGCATGTCGAATTTCGGAAGGAAGAGACGGTGGAACAACATATTGTCCTCTTCACTTATATGACGGTAAGAGAACTTGGCTAGCGAAGAGATTAAACTAGTATTGGTGGATGATTTTCTCCGTAGACCTTGTCGAAGCTGTAAGTGTTCCGTCAAGGTATCGGAGCGCAATCATCTTAGTCTTACAATTGGCGAAGCCTTCGCTTGGCTCTGCAAACGTCTTTTTCCAGCTCTCTGCAGCTTTCCGCCATGACTGTTGCTCTTCTCTCTTTGATGTCTTCTTTTTATCGCTTTTCTGGGCAGCGTTTCCCAAGTTCGGACGTAAGTTTTCGGTTGCGTGTAGCTCGTGAGATTCCACGTTGACGTATCAGCTCGAGCGTCTGTGGAGACAAGCGTCTCTTCGTGACCTTAGATTCTGGGCTTTCATATCGCTAATGTGAAAATACTCAACGAGTCGATCGTATTCTTCGTCGATGTCATCAACAACGGCATCTTCCCAAAAGCCGACTAATGATTTGAATACCTCCTAATTTATGGTAGTTGTCTGAGGCTCCGTTGTATGAATCTAGCGGCCTTTCTCGCTCTCCTCGAAAAGCGGAACGGGGGCAGCGCGAACGGAGGGCGATGGTCTGACCCTGTGTAGAACTTAGAAACAACAGCAACATCGGTCAGGCAAAACCTTCGATTTACAAAGATATGGTCTATTTCGTCGTTATGGCACTCTCATTATGAGACTCCCACGTCCATCGCTGAGTAAGAGGCTTTTGGAATTGCGAGTTACCACGGAAGGTTTGGGTCGTCATGATAAACTCAGATAGCCTCTCACCCTGTTCATGTCCATTCTAGTCCATGGGTCTCTATGTAACGTTCTCAGACGTTCTTCTAGGTCCAATTTGCGTTGAAATCTCCGACAATGCCCTTGACGAATGTATGATCTTCTCTGAAGAATTTTTCAAGGTCCATATAGGAATCTTCGACTTCGCCTTCGTCATAGCTTGATGTTGGTGCGTAAGTAACGGAGGAGAAGGTTGAAGCTGTCCATTGAACCACATCGTTTTCAACCGTAATCGTCCGATACAGGTTGTTAGTTGTTCAAACAAATCAGTGTTCACGGTCAAATTCGATTTGACCCGGACGCTAAACATGCCGATACCTCTGCGATTGCATGTTCCAAGAAACAGTTTTTTTTCTGCGGGGTCATAAACCGCGTGAAAAGGATGTCGTCTTCTCGTTCATCTCAGCCAAGCGAATGACGTCATACCTTATTCTTCTGCTTGAATCAATAGATCTTCTACAGCGGATTCTGAGCCAGGGTTCTTGGATTGTAGGTACAGATCGTCATTTTAGTCCATTCAATTTGGCAGCCTAGTTTGGCGCTGAAATTTAAGCAGCCTCTCCGTATTCGTACTACTGGCGCTGCCGTATCAGGGGCTCTTTCGGGGTCAGGGAAATGAGGCCTATAATTGTTACTGTTTTTGGTGTTTTGATTTTACGTATAAGCTTACCAGGCTCTAACGTGGGGCTGGGTATTCACGAGTAGCTTGCCAATCTCTCTCGGAGGAGAGGAAGGAGCTTATTTGTTGCAGGCGACTCTTAACCGCCTCCCATGTACTTCCCAGCCGCTTGATTGCAGGCTTATGGCTGACTTGACTCGTAGAAATAGTGTTTTTGTCAAGTCGACGCTGGCAAAAGCAGGGATTCACCTCCGTCAATCCACCTGCGTCTCTGGGAAGGCACGCACGGTCGCTTTTGGTTCGCGTATATTCCACTATCCACCACCCCGGGCTCTCTACGTGCCCTCGTGGCAAACCGGTGGGGATCACCTCAAAGAGGTGAGGCATCCGATGTTACAAATATGTATCTAAAAATGTTAAGTGGTATGCAAAACACTGAACGTCGAACAAAATTCGAATAAGTATTTCACTCCTTCGCAGGGCGCGTGCTTAACCACGCACAACCGGCGCTTGTATTGTCCTAAGTCACTGCACCAGATGTGGTGTTTGTGCGACAGAATCGACATGGAATTTGTGTGATCGAGGTTCTTATTAGCCATGAATCTGAATTGGAATAACGTTATGCTCACGATATAACCACAGAGTTTAGGTGCTGCTCTCGGATTTGCGATCAAGAAGATGTGGACGAAAAAGGTGCGCATCTGGACATTATAGGAGAGGGTCAACTGCAAAGCATGGATGTACCACACACGGTATTTGTTTCTCTCATTCAGCGTAACTTTCTTACGCTCTAGGTATCGACGATCACCCTTTATCCGTTTTTAAATGCGCTGGTACCGATCGTGAGCTGTTCTTGCACTATTGACTGCCGCGCCATGCATTGCTTCGCAGTTTACTGGGACCTGCTGCAATCGCGTGCGCCGCCGTTCCATATCCGGCGGTTATTTATTGCGTTTTACAACATTGATTTAGCTGCTTTGCAATACTTTATGGAGAATTTATATTTGCTAACATTGAATAGGCCTACAACAAATTATCGCAAACAGTGTACACGACACTCTCGAAAAAGCTTTTCATAGTGCGCAACTGCTTCGCAGTTTATGAATTCCTACACATTGTGCAGCACCATTTTTGGAAAATAATTGCTTACCTTATTGTACATTAGGAAGCACTGGCGTTGTTTCTACTGCCGATAGCCTATACTAAGCCTCTTTCGCCATAGCTCCATATTTAGATGATAATAAAATTCTTCAGTGATCTAAAAAAATCTATATTTCATCATAAAACTACCACACCTGTCATTGCGCCTAGGCAGCTGGTGACAGCGCTGCCTGCCAGGCTAAAAATTGAAGTGTTAACGAACGTGTTAATTTTCAATTAATGTGCCGGTTGAGGTGCAAACACCGTATAACCTATTGAATTGAGCGGACCCAAACGGCGTGTACGCCTGCGCATAGCCAACTCCACCTCCCCTTCCCCGATTAGTCGCCGACAGTACCACATTTCATAGCAGAACCCTCAGATACGTTTTGGACAAAATCGCGTGCGATATTGCAACGAGTGCTGTAGTCGGCGACTAATCGGGGTACACGAGGTGGAATCGTTCCCCATGCCGGTGGACACGCCTCGTTTGGGTCTGCGGAAAATCAGTCGGTTAGTACCAACAAGTGTCCAAATGTTTTCTTTCCTAAAATGTTTATTATCTGGAGCTGATTCGGCACTTCCTGGTAAGCAGCGATCATGGCGTGTACAGTTGCCCGTAGAGGAGTCAATAGGACAGCACTATAATATCAACTAAAAGGTATTTTGAAGAAATTCTCTTCAAGAAGACTATGCGACTACCTGATTTTGTGATTAGTGAGATTCCAGACCTTGTATCGTGTATATTGTGATAGATCTTAAGTTTGTTTTCTTACAAAATTACTGTCGGATTAACCTGAAGCTCATCAAAGAACTTTTAGAGATACTGACAAAACTACGTAATGAGGAATTGAACCATCACGATAGTAGCGTTAAGTATGACGGTCTCAACGTAATTATGATAGAATGCAATTGAATTTTTTGAGATCTGTTTATTGTAGATGTAGAACAAACTCGTGTCATTTTACGATCCTCCCGTTTGGAAAAGACTGTTTGAAGAAATACGTTTATTTAGGCACCAATGTTTGATGTCTTGAAGTGGTTATCCAAACTGGATGTTAAGGTGCAATCTACATTGCGGAAAAAAAATCTGATTGTGTTTTACTGTTTAGATGATTAGTATTTGCATAAAAAACCAATATACGGATCCCCGTTGATTTCTCCACGCAAAATAACACTGATGAGTAAATGTTTCGACTAGGAGGGGTCCACAGATCATACCTCTACCTTCACTGTGGAGTGATCGGTATAATAGTGTATTCAATAATGCTGAATGACCAAGGCTAATCGTTGCACTGCTTTGTTCCATTATCACCATGTTAACCGCTGAGAAAGGAACTAGTTACAAGAATTCTTGCCGAGTGATACCTTTCAAGGCAATGGTCCCAACCCTCATTGGTTTTAACCCTCAGTGTGTTGCGTGTAACAATTGCTAATGGGGATTAGACGCCATGTTGTATCGCAACACGCTGGATTTGGGAAGCGCAAACAGTTGGGTTCATGGTTTTGAAGGGATTATGTCAGTGCTTCTTCACACTTTATTTCACTTTTATTTTACTTTACCTTCATAGTTATCTTGCAATAGGTGCATTTATTGATACGACTATCTAATTACTGTGGAGGAGGAATCTCACGTCAGACAATTTTGGGGAAAGGGAAAATTCTTTTGAAGTGAAATCTCAGTTATGTAATGATCAAGGCAAATTTGACTCAATCAGAAGGTATGATACAGCGTTAAGGAGGAGGAAGAGTACTGCTATCTTTATAGCATTGTAATTAGCATTCAGTGTTCAGTGGGAGGGTTTGTTACAGAGAATAATCCAAAACAATATAGGTCACTTTAACTCAGGATTATCAATCATTACAAGTGTCCTTCTTTGTATACGTTCATCGTATATACTGTGCGTTAATCGGAGTTATCGTGCAAAATTTCACGCATACGTAATGGTAGGCTCTGATAACGCAGAGATTGAATGTTACCTGCAACACCGTGCAGGCCATTTCTTACGCCGCGCTCAAGGGTCACCAAGCCTTTTACTCCTCCGTAGGTCAGTGAATTGGCACCACACTTTTCTGGGAGGAAATAAGTACTGATTTGAACATCGGTAGGCCACTCAGATTCATCTGAATTCCACATATGAATTCAGTCACTTCTAACGATTCTTTCATGAACGTGATTAAGTAGAGCTTTTCTCAGGATTAATCAACGCCGCAGCTTACCTTTATCTTTTCGTCTTATGGTTTGTCATGTTTTGTTACGCGAGCTGAGTCATCCTTTAACATCACCCATAAACTGATCTCTACAGTCTGTCGACAAACTGCGAGGTCGAGGTTAGCACAGTCAGCAAGAAAGTGACGCTTGTGTTTCGATCATCTGGAGGATCTGAGAGGTTAACCATGAGCTTTTTACACATAAGAACTGGCTACGTGTTTATCAGCGTTTTTTCGCCGCGTACTGCGAAAAGGATCAATATACGGAAAAGGATAAAAGGCTAAAGCTCTCGGCGTTGATCGATCCCTGGAAATATGCTCCGTGCATTCGTCTTAAATTCTTAACAATTGAGGTGATTGAATGCGGCCCTTCGCTGAACTGAGTCAATGCTCCTTATCCTTTCAAACAAGCAGTACCAATTTACCAACCCACTACTGCGCTACCGGTGCGCCTAATATAGGTAAGGAGTTAAAATTGCACAAATCAAAAACACTCACTTACTTTCTGATTATGGAAATATGTTAACCGTTACTTTCACGACCCAAACTGGACGTATCCTCCAGCGTGGAAACGACTCCACCTCCTCTGCCCCGATTAACCGCCAACTACTACTACTTTTCGTTGCAAGACTGCACTCTAATCAATCTCATATTTAGCTACGGGTCTTCAACTAATGTAGTGCTGTAGTCGGTGACTAATCGCAGCAGAAGCCGGTCCACGCTATGCACACGCCCAACTTGGGTCTGCGGATGTCAATTGGTGCGCATTAAGGAGATAATAAAACAGTAGTAACTTGATAGATGCATAGTGTTTCTGACTCGAAATACTATTCAAATTTGTGATCAAGTTATGGTACCGGAGATAAACTGCCATCTGACTTGCTCGATTCAAACAAAACAGACAAATTCTCCATATCGATTTATTATGTGCCTTCGGAAAGAGATGAGACGCGGATTGATTTCTTGCAGGAGGCCCACAGTTTAGACCATCACAACATGCGTGGGTACGTAACTGTGGCACTCCAGTGCATTTCCGAAAGCTTTTACTCTGCAATAATAAATCGCACATGTAGAAAATATAGTAATACGTCCATGAATTCGACACCATTTGTACGTCGTAGAGATGACTGAGTGCATATCTGCCCATTACTATTCACGA
This sequence comes from Parelaphostrongylus tenuis, assembly GCA_019055375.1. Lineage (NCBI taxonomy): Eukaryota > Metazoa > Nematoda > Chromadorea > Rhabditida > Metastrongylidae > Parelaphostrongylus > Parelaphostrongylus tenuis. Next base: position 15,824 of record JAHQIW010006967.1, on the reverse strand, counting down.
CATTAGGCTTAACAAGTCAATACTTCATCTGCTTTGATAGGACTGAGATTTTAATTCACCAGCGTCTAAGTGATCGGTAAAGCTCATGACGGTAGAGCGTGGGATCGAACCATAAACGACTCGTTTGATACATGGCATTTCTAATTGCTAGTGCCGGACGCCACAGGGCCTAAATATGCGCGCATACGCCGTTAAGGCGGTGCGGTAGGCATCTTCGACGCACACGCATCACTGCCGCCACCCGGAAGCGGTCGTTGTCATCGTCACTCGGATCGTCGATGTAGAAGACAAGTGATTTCTTCTATTTTTAATTTTTGTTCACATCCTTTATCATTTTTTTCTCATTTTCTATCTTTCACATTTTTTTCATGATATTTCCTATTAAGTCCGTTTGGGTATTATACCCAATCTGTGGGGAAATCCTCTTTCAGGGAAGTGGGCTTAAGTAGTCATACTACCTACTATCCTCTCAATAGATTTTGGGGACACCAATTACCGGTGTCAGAGGGTTCGGCTAGAGCTCAATGAGCGTCGAACGTGATCGAACCACTAAACACTCGTGTGACACACGGCTTCTCTAATCGCTGAGCTGCACATGGCTGCCATGTCTGGACAAGCGAAGTGGACGCCGCAGGCGTAAATATGCGCGTGCCGCCGTTGCGGCTGCGGCGGTATGGTTAAGCGCCTTGGCGCACTCGACGTCACTACTCCCACCGCGTGCGGTCGCCGTCGCCATCGGTGCTCGATGTGAGAGGACAAGTGTTCCTTCTACTTTTATTTTTTATCTTCACACTTTTATTCCTATTTTTTATTTTTAATTCGTTATTTTTCTGAAATTTTTCAACTTTGTTCTTTTTTCTTTCGCAAACTGCCCATGCTGGAGGGAGTCCCTCTTCCGAGAATTGGTTCTCATGCTCACGGGATCTAACTTTTTTGCGACATTCGTTATGATATGAAAATTTCCTATACTTGCATTTACTAGAAATATATGAACGGCAACTCTGGGATCTTTTGGTGTTCTGGTTATCTCATTATTGCAACCGTGACTCCTCGGCTCTATTTCATCACTCACATGAATAAAAAGGGAGAAAAAAGAATCATTTAGTAGTCACTTGATTATTATAAATATGTCCTTTGCAGAGAATTCAAGTGGTACTCGATGAAAATCATTGGGAACATAGGAAAAACCACCGAGCACAACAAAGTCATTCGGCCCTTGTAGAAAGTTGTGGTCCTATCAGTTTCCAAAGTATTTCTCAAACTAATTACTTGAATAAGATACGAGCACGAAATTACGCTTAGGTTCCGAGCTTAGCATTAGGCTGAGGCTTGAAAGATTGATGTGATCACAGCTCTTCACTAGCGTCAGTTATTCTGATGCAAACGTGGTTACTAATAATGGTTTTCGATCTCAAATCTTTGTAACTTTGTTGTTTTTCATATTCCATGTTAATTAGAGCTAATTTTAATCTTCTATTGATCGGTCTCAATCTTTCAGAAATCGCTGTTAATTTCACAAATTTTTGAATATTTTTTCTTTCCTTTTATCTTACAAGCTTACAGATGGTTTTCTCTATTTCGTGTAGAAAATGCTATCTTTCTCAAACTGCTGTATACATCTCCTATATGAATTCTATACTAAACATAAATTACGTTGTTACCCATTTCGAGGTGGCGTGTAATGATTTTCAAACGCAGCTCTTTGAACTGGCTCTTTCAAACCATTTGTTCAATGCTCCAACTTTTTCTCCTTTGATGAGCCGAAGGGCAACAGATCGACAATCTTGGGAATTTGATTCACTAATTACTACATCGATACTGACATAAGTGACATCACCACGTGACAACGCTGTGTGATTGGGTCGTCTCGAATAAGTTATTCAGGACCTCTGGTTGGAGTTAATGAGTAGAGAGATTTCGATCGCCTCATGTTCAGCAACTTGGCACACTTGACTTTTCCTTATGTTGTTTTCATAACCTTCTACAATAAGATATTCCAACAAACTCCTATACCTTTGATGTTCCTGCACCTATGTGCTTATAGCAACCTTTGCCTGATATTAGTAGAGGTGCAATGCCACTCTTCATTCTCCAGTTTATCAATCTATATTTCGCTTTTGCCGTACTATCAATCTGTCGTTTATAAAGAAGCTTGAGCACTCTTCTTCCAGCTTCTGACGTTGTAAATATATAAATACTACGATGTATCTCATAGTTGGATCAGAAAAACAACTTACTATTTCGATAGATATCCATCAGTTCCACATGCTTACTTATCTGGTAATGGCAGCGCCGCAGATTATGTATCTTTAGATAAAGTAAAATACCAACTGATGCTGCGGTCCAGACTGACCGGAAGTCGATGGCTTACGGAAGTTATGAGAGCATGCAACGATATCTTCCAATCGACCATTTCGAGACGTCACTAGAGAATTCAATATATTCTGTTGTCATTGTGGAAGGCATTGCTAAATGCTTCTTTAACAGCTGTAAAACATCGACTTCCAATCAGTTCGAAGCGCAACATTAAGCGATATTTCACTACCCTCAAAATGTTACATTTTCGGCGCCGCTGTTGTTGTAGGGGGCGCTGTAGGAGCAAACCATGGGGCATATGGCACTAATGAGGCGTATCAGAGAGCCGAAACTCTCTATGAAACTAGCATATCAGACCTCTGGGAGGCTTAGAACATTCCACCAAACTCCATTAAAATTTAGGGTAACAAAATCGCCGGTCTACTCGAGAAGCGCGCTGCGCGATCAATCAGGTGCCATCCAGGCCGGGTTAATATTATTCCAACTTACATACTTTAGAACATTGCTTAGAGTCCATAGAACTTACTTTGTGATATTTCCAGGCTTTGTTCTTCTCACTGATTGCAAGCCATAATGCTTCGCCATTGGTATACGTTCAACCGTGGTATAGATCAACAAAGTCCCGCATCACTACAAGGCAGCGAAGTTGTTACCAGACTAGATTCGAAAGCCATCCGCAGTCTTTAGGACCGATGAAATTTTTGCACGGCTACACAAGCATTGGCCTCAAGGCAAAAAGAATCAACCGGCATTCAACGCATTCGTGACGAAGGCGAAATCGGAGTGGAAATCGAACCTACATGCGAATCCGAAGACCCTGGCGAATGATGAATGAAAAGAAACAAGCTGAATAGAAAAGTTTTGCAATCCCCAAAATTCGAATGAAATTGGTCTATTTGAAACAAAACCATGAAATTATAATGATTATGGGAAGGGATCCGATCTTTTCAAAATTCTACTCTGTCTAGAAATTGGAAAGTCAGCTACGAATGGCAGAAACATGTCAGTTTTGAGCAACCAAAAGTCTACTTGAAACTAAAAAAATTACTTATAACGTATATCAGTATTAGCAGAGTGGTGGCACGAAAGGAACCCAGGTTGTGCAGTAGTTTAATATGCGCCTTCGCAAGGGGGAGACGCGGGTTCTGCGCCCGCCGGAGGCTCAGAGTTTTGCTCATCACTCAACATGCTTGGGTTCGTAGCTATGACACGCCGACACATTTCCACGAAGTTTTTCTCTATCACTAATGATCACAAATATTAGAATATATAGAGAGGCATAATCACGCATATTAAAATATATAGAGAGGGCTTCAGGTACGTCAGATACGATTCTAGGGATACGTCGCGAATTCGAGTACGTTAAAAACATCGTAGAGATGACTAGGTGCATATCTGCCTATCACATTGGCATGTCAGGCATAACAAGTCGGTACTACTATCTCGAATAAGTCTGCGATACCGATTCACCGGCGTCAAAGAGATCGGTAAGACTTCATGACGGTGGAACGCGATTTCGAACCATTGACCACTCGTGTGTCGCATGGGATCTCCAATCGCTGAGCTACACGTGCATGACATCATACCTGAATAAGTGGATTGGCGCAGCAGGGCGTAAATAGGGCGTGCGTGCCGTTGCGGTGATACGGTAGTAATGTTGACGCGCAAAATTTGCGTCAACGCGGAATCTTGGCGCATACGCATCACTATCGCCACCCGGATGCGGTCGTCATCGTCCTCGTCGGTATGAGAAGAAAGTTTCTTATTTTTTATTTCTTATTTCACTCTTTTCTGCATTTTCTTTCCATTTTTTGTTTCATACTTGTTTTTTTTTATTTATTTGTTCTATTTCGAATTTTCTTTTTGATATTCTGCCCATCCGGAGGGAGTCCCTCTTCCGCGGAATGGGTTCCCATGCTCAGCAGCTCTAACTTTTTCCTACTTTCATGTCTGTTATAAAAAATTGTGATTCTTGCGGTGACAGAAAATATTTTAACTGCACACTCTAAGAGCGATTGGTTTTCTCTTTTTCAGTTATCTCATCATCTTCGTCATAACTTCTTCGCCCCATTTCCTTACTTATTTATATAGAAGATGATGAAGAGGTTCACTTCGTAGTTACTTGATCGATATAAATATCTCCTCAGCGTCCAATTCAAGTGGTAATAGGTGAAAATTATTAGGAACACAGGAAGAACGACCCGAGCACAACACAGTTATTCGGCTTTTGTGGAAAGATGTGGTTGCATCAATTTTTGAAATATTGTTTGAATAAGATGTTACGAAATCACGCTTAGGCTTAGGCTTAGGCTGAAAAAAGTCGATGGGCTCACAACTTTCCACTAGCGTCAATAATTTCGATGCTGACGTGGGTATTATTGATGGTTTGCAATTTTGAATCTTTGCTGCTTTGTTATTCTTTCACAACCTCTAATGTCTGGAGACTCAGTTTAGTCTAATATCGATTAACATCAATCTTGCAGAGATTGCTGTTAGTTTTGTAATTTTTTTTACTTTTTAAAATTTCTTCTTTTTGTTTTACACCCTCATAGATACTCTTTCTCTACTTTGGCATGAAATTGTACTCTTTATTCATAATGCTCTATGCATTTGCTATTCAAATTCTACACTATGCATAAATCATGCTGCTTATCTGCCTTGAGAGGAGGGGGGGGGGGGTGGGGGAAGGCACGTGTACTGTTTTTTGCGCACGCGACTCTTCAAATGGGTTCTTTGGTATCATTTGTTTGAAGCTGCCTAAGCGTTTTTCCCTGAATACTACATCAATACTTATTTCAATGCAATGATTAACGATCCTGTGTGATCGGTTTGTTTCGAATGAATATTCAGAAGCCATGGTTGAAATTAATGAGTGAAACGATTTTGATCTTCTTATATCAGCAAATTGACATCCTCACCTTCTTCTAATGTCAATTTTATAATGTTCTACGATGGAATTCCTATCAAAATCCTGTCCCTTTGATGTTCCCATCACCCATTTGCATAATGCGATTTTTTGTCTGATGTTAGCAGAGATAGGTGATAATCCCTACTCTTTATTTTTCCTTATCCATCTATTTATTGCTTTTACCATGTTGTTAGTTTACTGTTCATATAAAGGCCTAATTCTCTACGTCTAAGACGTGACGTTGTAAACATGTAGATACTACGTTGTATCGCGTAGTAAGGTCAAAAATAACATAGTGTGTATATGAATGCTCTATCAATTTCACATGCCTACGGTTTACACCATCTACAGTTAGCAGCAGCGCCGAATATGTATCAATCTAGACGAAGTGAAATATCACTTGATGTTGCAGTTCTGAGTGATTGAATGTCGATGGCTTACTGCTGTTAAGAAGCTTACAACAATACCTATCGATCGATTATAATTGAGACATCGCAAAAAAATTTAATATAGTATGATTTACAAGTGGAAGGTATTGTTAGATGCTTTCCTAATAGCCGCAAACCATCGACTTCCAACTACTTTTCGTGCAACATCATGTGATACTTCAATTCGTCTAGAGTGTTACGTCTTCTCGCCTCTGCTATTAGTAGTAGTGGTAAACCTGGGGCATATGGACTGATAAGGCATTCGAAAAAGCCAAAGCGTGCTTATGCCATGGCACACCAGACCTCTGAAAAGCTTGGAAAATTCTATCAGAGTATAATAAATTTTAAACGAAGTCTCAAAAACATAGCCAATTGGAAAGTCCATTCGAATGTAGTCATCAACTTCAAGGCTCATTTCTTCATGTCAAGACCTCAACTTCACCCCTTCTCTGCAATATTTCTTCATTGATGTCATATTTGAGACGTTTTCATATCAGACTGAATGAGCAGCTATAGTTTTGTCGAATTTCCCACTTAATTCACCATGACTCGTTTCTATCTGAATTCTCCTGACTCCAAAGCATAGTTTCTTTGTCGCCGTCGTTATGATATGTGAAGAGTGTCGCTTCTGCTCACCGAAATTCTCTTGATTGGGTCACATGAGCTTTCAGATCTTCTAGATATTCTGTGAATTGCAAGTACTTTATTGGTAAAGATGGACAATTTCAACAAACAATTCGGCGCTTCGGAGTGTTGTGCTTTTCTATTTATATCCAAGTGCTCATGAAAAATCTACTTTAGAGGCAATAACTTCTCAGATGTACAAACCACAGACTGGTATTTCAACACTGCAAGAAGAATTGGCGAAAGTAAATTTAGCTTATTTACATGCATTTTTTGCTTCCCGTTAAAAGTTCCTTTTTACTTTTATCAAAAACCATGTGCAGCAAGATAAATTGAACACCGTTTTATCATAGTCCATATGTTATTCAATTTTTGGAATTTTAACACTTTAGATTTGAGTTATTTGTACCAATCTGTCAAGTGCCACTTGCGGATTCATTTGCCATCAACAAACAGCATTTAATCTGCTGCGCAACTCTCATCATCTAGTTATCATGTCACTTATCTGTGCTATCTGCACACACTTTCATATAATGTAGTTTCTTTTAACTGCATATCACTCGTTCACTTCAAAAAACTTGCAGTAAATTTGTGGACACCTTCACTATTTGGGTTCGTTTGTAGCATACTGAAGGAATCAATGGCAGCAACACTTTTGCAGAACATTCAAACGTGCAACGTGTACATTGGATTCTAGCGTCAAACGAGATAGCAAAACTAAAATGTTCATTTCTTTATATTAGAAAAAACAATGAAATAATTTTGAGGCCACAAGACAAAATGAAATCAGTGATAGACGTTTTGATGACTTAGCATTAAAAGAAACACAATATGGCAAATTATTAGAATCGCAAATGTATGAACTTGAGAACTGAGAGCTGATATAGCCAGTCAGAAGCAAAAACAGGTAAATACTAAACACAGTTCAGATGTAGCAGTTGTGACCAGTATAAGTGATTAGAGCCTTCTTTGTAATTTGCAGGCTGAAACTGGGAAGAAAAAAACCTTGTTCGTGCATGAAATGGAAGAAAGGAAAGCAAAAATTTCGCGCATAGAAGACGTTCTAAAAACGATGGAGGAGCAAGCGAATAGCAAGAAAGAACAGATGGCACTTGAGTTAGAGAACATGACAGTAAGTGTTTTCATTAAAATCTGATAGTCAATTTAAAATTCTCGGAAAGCTAATTTATAGAATGACATTCAACAGCAACAAGACATTATATCGAGGCTAAGAGAAACATATATGAGAGCTTCGGAGAACGTCAAAAAACAGGTTCTCTTTAACGGAATACTTTACGGATTTTTTCAAATGAAAATAACCTTTTTAATATCTATATATACTCATACAACTGCTATATCTAAATTATTCTTTTCTCAAATCCAACTATAAAAATCGTTGAATGACTCTATGAGTCTTTGCACATGAACAAATTGTTATTTTCGAAAATTTAGATCGAAAGATTCACCAGGTTGAAGCAATCTTTCGTCGCACATGAAAAGCTGTGCCAAAGTATAGCCGAAAAGCAGAAAGAATTATTGAAGTTGAAAGAACATCACTGGAATCCTTCCAAAGAGATCGAAGAAAAGAGAGAGAAATCTCTCAAAGAGGTTTCACTGTTCTTTCTATAATCAGATCGCTAATTACAGTTTTCATTCACAAGCCATTTAGGCAACATTTTCTTCTTATGTCTCAGTGAATGCTTTTCACACATAATTTTAATTAGTTTTCCAAATGCGGTGTTGCGTCAGCTATAGAACATTTATTTTAGTTATATTTATATTATATTATATTCTATTGTAGAGCATATATACGCATATATATATATATATATATATATATATGTGCGCGCGCGTACACCCATGTAATATATATAAACATTGATATACGCGTGTATACGCCTGGGTACATACATATATATATGTATATATGTATAAATATGCATATAAATGCATGCATGCAAATGTAATGTATATATATATATATATATATACGTAAATATATACCTATGCACATTATATATATATATATATATATATATATATGTATGTGGATACAGTATCTGCTATACGCTTCAAATATCTCTGTCAAACTAACATCACGCTTGCAATTTCCATAGTTTCTTTTCTTTATTCTTTTCAATTTTCTTTTTCCTTTTAGGCAAACATTGAAAGACAGAATGCTGACATTAACGCCGTAGAATTGAGTGCCGCAGATCTGGAAGAAAGAAATTGTAAACTTGAGGCTGAAATCGAATCATTGAAAGCTCAACTATCAGTTAAGACGCGCGAGCTTGAGATTGGGAAAGTGAGATTTCAGGTGAAAAGTTTGCTACAGTTTGTGCTAATTCAATGAGCATTAGGAGTTTGTATGCTCGTAAGGAAATGGATATCAGTGTGTAATTATATAGGAAAATAAGCAGCGAAATCTCGCTCAAGCAAAAGGAGATGGTTTCAAGGTTTTAATACAGGAAAAAGAAAAGCAATTACAAGGTCGCCGTAGAGATCTTTGTAAGGCAAAGATTTTTCGGTACTTTTCGGATATGAGGGAACAAAGGATTGTTCAACTTCAGCTGCTGAACAAGAATTTTCCTTAAGAGTGTTGATAATTATGAAAGCTTAGATTTTTGGCCAGATCCCTACGTGGCCGATTTTTCAAAACACGTTTCCATAACGCTGTAGCATCCAGGAAACAAAACTGTGTTTCATAGCCGCCGTGCGCTTCCATTTCTATACGCAATAATTCGCTGGGAGCACGAAAAACTTATCAAGGTGTAGAGGAGCTTTCGTAGCATCTTAGTAAGTCATTCCATCTGCGGTTTCTTTCAAAGTGAAGAAAAAATTCCTAATTGAACAACAGTATGCCTAGCGCGATCGGTTGTCCCTCCTCATCCACTCCCTGCTTCCCCTTGCCTCATGGATTAATGGTAAACAAGCACGCCGAGAATGTAAAACTCAGTACTACTTTACTTGCTATCAGGTATTTCCAAAAAAATAACCATAGCGTTGTAATCATTAATACTTGAGCTGTCAAATGATAACTGATAGTCTAAAGAACTAGCTTTGTCCGGCGAAGTGGATTTAGAAATCTTCTCTTCCTTCCACAGCGCTATCAAATGAGCTTTCACAAAAAACAAACATTTTTTGAGTGCTTCGATACTTGTGTTATCGAATGAGTTTTATCACTCTAACTAAGAAGTTTTATTCAGCGAAATATAAGCGAGATAAGAAAAAAACACGTGCTTTTATCGAACATGACACGTGTTGTTATAGATCTTACATCAATATGAAAGGGTATTTTTGAAAAAAACCGGCTCATGCGGGGCTGATGTGGAAAATTTTAGCTTCCAAACAATTACTATCGCCCCTATGAAAAGTTTCTGCCCAAGGAATGAGGTGAACATTCATTTGTCCTCATGCAACCAAAAAGTACCGATTTTTTGAAATTTTTGTTCACGGATATCTGGTTCAGAAGATGTCATACGTTCAGACTGTGTGATGATTTTTCTAAGAAAATATTAAGGAATCAGCAACGAAGGTTGGAAACAGATGTGGGCAACAACAGAATGAAGTAGTCTCTACTGGAGACAGAAAAACAGACCGTCATAAGGTGCAGACGGAAGACGAATTGGTAAGCAAACAGATAAAGAATGGTCACAACGCTAATGAACTTATTAGTGGCTAAAGTCCTACAATGTGATGCTTATTATGCCAGATAATCATTTTTTGAGCCACGCATGTGGTCTATTATAAAAGGGCTGACTCATAGAGCTTGGTGCACGTGTTTCAACCTTGACGGTCTCATCAGTCCGTCGGTATCCTTTTCATCTTTTGCCAATTTTCACGGGGCACTCAGTTAACTATACTAAGAGTAGTAAGAAGAGTGATTATTTGGCATTTTGATATATGAGCGTGGTCTTAAGAAAACACTTAAAACAGAGGGTGTGATGCTTACAGTTCTGCTATGGGATAATCGACTGATATATCGCCTCAGTTTACAATAATCGTTTTGTGGAGTGATGTTTAGAAGAATGAAGTAACTATCTCTTCTCTACGTTTTTGAAATTTTCTAATAGTTTTTTTCAGACTGTGCCTCTAAAAAAGCAAAAGCAAGGCGCACAACAATACTTGAGCGAAGAAGTCAAGATATGTTCTCAGCCTAACATTTCAAAGACTATTACAAAAAAATGGAGGTGGAATATAGTTAAAGTAATTTTCGTTTCTGTATAATTTGTTATTTCATTAATATTAACCATTGTCCCATAGTACTCCACAGCCGCCTACTGGCCGTTCTTGACTAAGCAGACATAGAACAATATTCACTTTCATGTATGATACCTAGGTACTTTCATTGTTTATGGCTCATAGAGTGTAGTTAAGCTTTTTCTCATTACATACAATCTATACCATGTGGAATCTTGCAGTTAACATTTCAGGACAACAAAATCCAATGTGTTGAAAAAAAGAACGAGGTAAACAATGTCAATGGAGGAAGGAATGACCAGTCAGCCTGTCATTTGGGAAGGGAGATTCGTCCCACAAAAGCTGGATATGTTGAAGTTGAAGGCGTACGTCCATAAATTTGTTACTAATAATTCTGCAGAACTGAACATCAGTAGTACTTTATCACTTCAGGATCGAAGTTCTAGTCTGCGGAGCACCAAAACGCTTGCTTCAATATTGGCTGAAAAAAAAAGTACTTTTTCAAATATTTTGATTCAATGTATTCTCAAATTGTCCAACTCTAGTTTAGTACTTTTGTGATACTGAAACGAAGTTTGACGAGACAATTTTTCTAAACAAGTTCACTAGACTTTTATTACTCGAAAGCGTAGGTCTCGGAGATTTCAAAAATGTCTATGTTTTTAGAAAGACCTCTCCACAGCGCTGTATCAGTGGGAATAAAATTATGTTTTACACGCGTCGCGCCTTCACGCGTATTTTTCTTACCATCTGAAAATCTCTCCTCGCTTTTTAGATATTTCGAAATTTCCTCGTTAAAATTTCGAAAAAAGCTTTGCTCTATTGTTCCGTATGCTAAGGTTTTTCAATCTCATTTCTTACTACTAAATAAACACGGCAAAATGCCTACACTTGAACAGTCCAGTCCTATGCAATAAAAGCATATGTATGTGTTGAGGAAATCTTGGAGTGACAGTGTCATATATTTTATCTGAAGTTATCTCCAAAGCCAGAAAAACTTTAGATTTAGTAACAAAAATCGCGCGGCACATGTGAACCGTGCTTTGCGATCGATACCCGGCACTCACACATCTATCCGATAGCAATGCGCGGCATGTGTGATACTTATTCTTATTTTCCATGGTGTAGTGCAGTAAAGGGGTCCTTCGAAAAACTAGCCCAGTATAATCGCCGAATTTTTCGTTATCGGATGATCACTAACGGTTTAGAGGAAGAAGTCTGTCCAATGAAAAAATGCGCGATATTACGCTTCGTGTGTGGAATGCAATTTTATTTCTAGTGCCACAGCGCTGTAAAAGGCTACTTCAAAGACAAGTATTTTAGGAAAATCTTTGCACAGCAAAAAAGGTTTTTTCAGAAAACTTTTCCGGTAACAGAAAAGTACCTCTATTTTTTCTAGAGCGAGACATTGCAGCGGATTGGGACGATAGTGTGGTGGAAGAGGACGATGGAGGGGACTTATTCGCCAGCCCTGAGAATGATGTATACAACATATCCGAACAAAATACGACAGACACGACTCTAGAGGCGGATCCAGCCGGAAAATCGTAATTTTTTTCATTATTCAATCCTTTCTATAATACTTTATTAGAGCGTGACTAGTTTTTGATTGATTATGAAAGTGTGGTGATAACGTTTTTTGAGCACTTGGTGTTTTAGTTTTGAGGATATGGATGATTCAATTCTTCTCATAGAACCGAGCAAATTTCGGACTTCAACTCCTCTTCTTGTAAAGAATCAGTAAGTTTTCCTTTTCCTTGTCACTCATCACTCATTATTTCCCTGTCGATGTTCTGATCTCTATTTTGGTTTTGAATAGATTGAGTTACTGCTTTGTATGTTTTACATGCTCCACTACGCCTGATTTTGTGTAGCAACTGCACAGAGTAATGACAAGTTTTTCTCCTCTCAACACACACTTTAAAGCCAGTGCATATGGTGTGATCTACTGCCTGGAGGGTGACCACACATTTCCTGTATTTCTGAACTCATATTTCCGATCTTTTTATTCAAGCACTATAGCGTTGGTATGATGTTACAAGTATGCATTCAATAATGTTGTGGGATGCAAAACTTCGAACGTCGGGCGGATTCGAACCCGAGTTTCACCCTTTCGGGGCGCGTGCCAATCACTATCCTGCCGACGCTCCTGTTCAACCATCACTCTTCGACGCAGTTTTACCAATCTGTCAGCAGATAACCGTCAACGGTTCGGCCTGGAAAGCCGACATCGGCTTCGAATTACGAAGTGCAGGTAGTGTAATGGTTAGCACGCGTCCTCGGAAAGAATGAAATAAGGGCTCGAATTCCACCCGACATCCGAAGTTTTACATATCACTTAGCATTACTGTATATATTCTTTAGTTTACATTTGTAGTATTGTTTTCGAGGTTCTTAGTGACTTCTATATTATTTTACATGGCTTTGCACAGTTTTTAGAACAATTATGACTCTTATATATCACATAGAAAGCTCATCACAAGTTCAAACGTGATGTTCTTGGTTATCGGTAGTTAAATCATCATAATATGTTGAGCGGGCCTCCCAGTATTCATTTAAGAATATCAAGTCCTCAGGCAAGCGAGGCACGAATTGTCTACTAGAAATACTGGGATTTTCACAGCAAAATGTGGTACGGGGTTAAGTAAAGTGCTAAGGTGAAAAGTTATACCTCGCAGTTCTTATGCTCCCATATACCAATGTCTTGATACATTTGTGATGAAAACTTGTAACATTCTCAAAAAGTTAACAAATTGATGAGTAAGCAATTTGTGTGCTACAGAAGAGTAAACAAGTCAGTATAGATAGCGAGGAGCAGCTTTTCACGAACAAAACATAACGCAGAGTGTGCTGAAAAAGCGACCGATTAAACTCTTATAGCAAGAAACAGTGTGCTTTGAGAAAAAAAATGCGACATGGAAAGTTCGTTGATGTCATCACACAAAGCGGCACATGATGACTTTACGTAGACGAAATTTTCAGTGTCCTGGTTTATAATATAGAATCCGAAACGAATGTTTAGGAATACTTTTCCGTTGAATCACTGTCATTTTTCTTCACCAACGTACTTATAGACTTAGGTTCTGGAGAATCGTGACACCTAAGGGAGATGCACTGCAGTTTCTGAGGAACGTTTTGATTTTTTCTCTACCTAGAGGTATTACAGACACCATTCGATTGAATAAAAATCATCAACACAAAGCACTTCCGAACCATCGCAGCCCATGCACAGTGCAAGATCAGTGCTTCCGTTCAAAACAAGTGGCAAATGTAAGGCTACCGAACCGACTCGCGGAAAACGTCGTGAAAGAGAGAGAAAAAAGCCTTAGTTGAGGTTTTGCTGTTCTTCTTGAGTTTTTTATTGATTTCTTTCGATATCCTGCATTTTTGTGATATTTTGTCTTAAGTCATCTTTGAAGCTTTCGTTGAACAATTTGAGTCTACCGTATATGCCTTCTTCACAGTCTTGTGCGTAGATTTGAAGTGAAATCAACATTGATTGAAGTGGATCTAGTTGTATTCCTTTCTAATCTATCAAAAAGTTTTGAGTTAAGGTATGTATTCTGCCCTGTTGTGACATTTTTTATATAATTGAGTACACACTTGTTGAGTTTTTAATCTGTGAATCTTGCTCTCTGTTTTGTTGATCAATGAACATGTGAAAAGGACGTTGTCTTATGCTTTTGAAAGTCGCACTGGTTTTTTTTTCTTAGAGTTGGTGACTTTGGACATAGTGTGTTTTTTTCCACAGTTCCCTCCGCAACTAAGGATCAGATTATACTACCTCCTTTTCGTCTACAGAACTCACCTTGTTTGTCGTTCTATGTAATCATTTTATAGAGAGTGAATGAGACAATATTCCTTGGAACACATACAGACTTTGCTCAAAAATGAAGCCAATATAATATAGGAACTGAAAAAAATTGGCAGAAATATTCAGAGAGCGGCAAGTGTGCCACTACTTTTTAACAAAACCGAACACATGTTAGTGAGATGAGATATCTTTGAGAATTATTTACATAGACCCATATTAATAATATATTTTTTGAAAGTGATATGTCAGTGAGTTTCTAAGTTTTGTTTATGCCGCCGGTTTTGATTAAGATTAATCAGACATATTGTCCAACTGTTAACTGTGCGGAAGGGCTTACAGCTCCAGGTGAGGTTTTGTAAAAGGAAACATTTCTGAATCAATAATGCGTTAATGTATTTCGAAGATGGCTGCCTATAACAGATAAACTGCCTCTGCACCTAAGGAAAAACTGGATAGGATATCCACTGATTGCTCCCACACCTCTATTAAACGTAGCATGCATACGACGGTCGGTCGGTTTAGAATACTCTATAGAATCATATGCATTAGCGTGAGTGGCCGAAATGGAATCTATATGGGTCGTTCGCTTTCTGTACACTTATTCCGACATACAGGACTTTTTTCTAGTCTGCTAATGAAATATGATTTTCAAAAGGACGATATCATTTCAGAATTAGCACACAATACGCAAAATTGATGTGATATATGAGATTGGGAGATCTCGGACCATAGGTAGAAAGTTGACGACAGAGATTTTCTTCGTTAACATTATCATTTTGATTTATTGCTAGAAAAGTAATGTCAGCATTGTTTTCAGATTTTAAAGCGATGATCAAATGTAGTCAGAAAGAATGTTTCGAACCATATCGAGGTTGGTACGTCAGTGGTTCACCACGTTTCGAAGTCCTTGCCCACATCATCAGAACCACGTTCCTCGCATGCCTCTCCTAGTGATAGTAGAGATGAGAAAACATTGCTACGGAGAAATAACATGAGACTGTGATTATCCACTTTTCACCATTCCATTCCACTCGATCACATACGGCTGCCTGATCAGACAGTGCACCATACATTCGACGTAGCAACCTCGAAATGCCTTAAAACATTCTCTCTGACTACATTTATCGTTTATAACGAGGTTTTATAAACCGGTCGATTGTAAATAGCGTTGCCTGAATAACAGCCATATGCCATGAGAATAGTGTAATGAGAGAGTAGAAACCACATCTTCATGCTATTTTATCCTATCAACGTTGCCCTCGTCCCTAGTACTGACAGGGTAATAGTGTGGAGCATGTGGCTCTGGTCAAGTGGGCGAAATCACCGAAACGCACGTAATCCGCTGACAAACCGACCCCGAAATGGCCTAAAACATTTTCTCTGACTGCATTAACCCTTTAACTTCCATAGACGGAAATTTGCATGTCCAGGTGGCACACGTCGACTGTATGACACCTCCTCCGCCACCCTCATCCCTAACGAGAGAACGACTCCACGTCCTCCTTCGCGATTGTAACCGCCAGCCTGAAGATCA
>JAHQIW010006966.1:0-242384 GCA_019055375.1 Parelaphostrongylus tenuis | reverse complement strand
TCCTCTCCCTCCCCCCCCGATCGCGCGCCCTCCTCTACCACCCCGCCACCCTCTCTTAACCCCTATCTACCCTCCTACTCTCCCCTCCCCCCCGGTTTCTTCCCCCCTCCTCTCTCCACCTCCGTCCGCGTCCTCTCCTCTCTCCCCTTCCCTCCCCTCCCCCTTCTCCGCCTCTCTCTCCCTCCCCCTCCCCTCCCTCCTCTCTCCCCCCCACCCATCCTCGTGCGACAACAGCCCAAAGCAAGATACAATTCATCACGGTACGCTAATTCCACCCGCCTCCTGCTTCTCCCATTCCCCCATCATCCCTCGGCAGCTCACCGTATACTTGACACATACCGCCCATGGAGAGCTAAAGCGCCCCTGCCCTGCCCCCCCTTTTTCGCACACACGAATCCTACGCCCGTCCTGTCTATTTTTTTTTCACTCATATCTCCCCCCCCCCCCCCCCCCCCCTAGCCTCCCGATCTTGGGCTTATTCTATGCTCCTGCTTCAGAGAGGATCCCCTTCCAAATGTTTTTCTTTCATGTGAAAAAAGCTCCGGCTCAAGATGGTTACAATTTCTAAGAAAAGTGATAAAAGCAACTATGTAAAAACATTTCTTGTCCATAGATCAGCCTTTTTTGAAGATTCAGTCTACTATCCCTTATTTCCTTTTTCAGATTATCTCCGTTATTCCCTCACCATTTCTAGCATATTTGGCAACCAAAAAGCTTCCCTTATTTCCTTTCATTTTTAGGGTTTCTCTATTTTGTGAAAGACCGGCAAATCCATTTCCACGGCAAACACATTTTTTTGTTTCCCCAGTGTTACTTAACTTTTGGGAAAGTTTCTTTTTACAGATGATGAGCTTGGAGGAAGTACAAAACAGTGAGAAGAATTGTGTCCTTAATTGATTGAGTTTGGTGAGCAATGAAATTCGTTGAGAAAGTTCTCGACAACACTTAGTTCCTGTTCGTCATTCGCTTTCGTTGTTCTGAATCAGTGCGTGGTTCCTAGATGTCAGTGCTCCTTACGAGTAACAGAATGACTTTTTATCCGGACCAATGTGCTGCCCCCGCAAAAATGAATTAGAGAAGATGAGTTCAGGTTAATATCTTCTAGGTTATAAATCTTAGAGTAAACACTGCGAAATCCGGTGAGATCTACTGGGGAACGTGCGTTGTTAATTTGGAACCGAAACTTTCAGCTCCAGGTCATTTGAAAGGTACGTGAGTGAGATTTGTTTGATTCTGGCAAAAATTTTTAAGTTAAATCGTTATCAATACATGACCACAGTCGTTTCGCGTCTGTTGTGCGCAGCGCAGCACTTGCACTCGTATTCGTTTTCTAGTCATTAATCATTGATGAAAGGCTTTTTGATTTTTTTTTTTGCGTGGCGGCTGCTGCTTGAGCAGTTTCTTCGCTTTAATCATCAATGTCCTTCGCCGGTGCTCTCCTCAATCTTAGTATCCCTTCAGATAGTCGTGCTGGAGCCCACTTGAATTTGACTAGGTGTGGTTATTGATACGTCCCAGACAAGTTCAGATACCAATATTACTTACCTGGAAAGGAAGTTAGGCTTATGGCGCAAGGTAAAGTCAAAACTAGCTCTTGGTTAGTTGGGACGTTGGCATAATGAATTAAAATCGCTATCACCGCTCTACACAAAGTACGTTATATTGTACCATTCAAAGGGGATAAAGCGAAGTAATCTGTGACATAGCGCTGCATCACCTCCTAATCTCTAAACCGGAGTTGCCTATGGAGCTCCAAGAATAACGTCACCTATGGAATCGAAATGCGTTTCGGTTATCCCTAAAAAATTCCACTCAAGGTGGCTCATCTTGCCTCTTCGAAATAGTTCATAAGCCATAAGAGACAATTCGCAATCAGTCAACCATGCTTCAAGTCGCTTCGTAATTAGATATAGGTAAGAAAAAGCTGTGAGTGCATCCGTCTTCTAGCTCTTTTGATTTATAATTCATGTGTTTTAATTTCGTCGTCTTCTCTCCTCCACTTTTGTTATCATTTAGATTTATCTTTGACTATCCGTACCATTTCCAGGTTTTTGCGTCATCGTACCTAAACTGCCTTGAATATCATTAGGCGGTACTTGAAACATTGCAAGCACTTCAAAGTTCTCAGAACTTCTATCTTCCGTCTAATCTTTCAAAATGAGGGTTTGTACTGGAAGAATAAAAATCTTAAGCGGTTCAAGGTATGTCTGTTGTAGTGCGAACTTTTCCACTTAGGAAATTCTCGCAATCTGTGACGGAATGATTACTTTACCGAATATCTCTTGATTTGCAGTGGCTATAAATTTTCGTGAAACATCTGTGGTCGGCTTCAAACACTCCAATAGTAACTATTCATGTATTATTTTTTCTCGGCGACACATTGTGACTTCTTAGTAGACGGTCTCCGTTTGACCCTCTTCTAACCATCTGGGTGATTTCGGCAGCCTGTCTATCGTTTTCAGAAAGCACTTAAGCCTTTCCAAATGCATAATTACAAACTAACACGGACCATGTTGTAAATCCCATTTTTTGTGTGTCGTTCGCAAAAACAACCTCGTTAATCTTTTTATACGCGATGCATCTCATTACATCACAGCAACGCGATCCTATCCGAATCCGTACCGCCCACACTAATTCACTTTCTCTTCAATGGCACGTCTCACATGGGTATTCATATGCTCTTACTCCTATTTGCTAACCTATTCGGGGCAGCGTCTAACCATTTGGGACACACTTTTCTGGAGGGCCTTTCTCGTTGGGAAAAGCATTTTTCTTCGACTTTAGTAGGTATTCAAGAGCTTAAATTATGGCAGTTCTGACAATTATGTTTGTTTTCTGGGAAAGCCCATCTCATTGCTTTGTAGAAGCGCAATTAACATTATGTTGCACATCAGTTTCGCTTTGTGGGCTCGAATAGGTCTGCGGATGATTTTTTGTTGGAGTTTTGGAAGTCACGCGATAGCTCAAATCGACAATTTAAAAAACATTGACGCTGAATTTTTTCAGAAAGGTCTACATGGAGTGTTGTAAGGGTAAAAAAAATACCACATTTGACTTCTTAAGTGGGTAACCTGTTGCTAGAACTTCATCACTATTTTTCAAACTTCATAGCGGCAATATGAAAGGACAACAAAGCCTCGTACATATAAAAACAAGAGAACGAAGTCTTTTTTTGCACCTTACTATGAGAAACCTAATTTTTCCCGAAACTGGGTAAAAATTCCAGGTAATTAACGAAAAATCACGCCTTATCGAGGTGACTTTGAATGGGCGCAGCGCGATTTGAGAGACGCGCGATTTTTGTTATCTATTCAGACACGTTCCTCCGTTCCAGAAAAACCTTTAGATCTTTGATTTTTCATCACAATTTTCTCTACGCGTTCATGACCTTTTGGTACACATACTACTGAATGGGGAACGTCAAATTTTTTCGCTCTAAGAAGCCTTTTGCAAAAATCAAATCCAGTTTCAGAAACAACGCTTCTCCAGCTATCGCTCAATTATCAAAACCCTGTTGAAAAGCCGTTCTCAAACGCTTTCTGAGCAAAAATTGCATTCTGGAGGTGAAACGTAATCTGACTCTTGCTGCTACATTGCACTAGCGAAGCTTTTCAGAAGTTCATAACGGTGTTGAAATCGCCGAGATTCAAACTATCGAAATATTCCTAAAAATTTTGAAGAAGAGCGAAAAAAACGCTATTCTGTCAGGATTACTCAGTAGAAGAACGTCCAGGTTTCTCTGATATATTTGGTTGATCAATAATCCAACGTCTTCCTTGATCGTTCTCAATCTATTAATCTCAGTGATGCATTTCTTAAATGCATCCAGTAGTCGGGATTGGAGGTGATAGGCTTGAAAAATTTTACAAATGTCGTATATTCACTTCAACACCTCCATTTCACCCCTCTCGAAGTGTTCAAGTAAGTGTCTATTTCACTTCACCAATTTTAATGATGCAAGCTTTCAGTCAATAATGACGTTAGAGAATAAGAGAAGTAATTTCAATTTGCATAGAGAGGTTTTTTTTTTGGAGAAAGGTGGTAATCCAAATCACTTAATAATGCTGTGGAAACACACCAGAGGAGTTAGTACCTTTTTCGGAAAGCGACAGCATTCAGCGTATACCTGATGTCGAACAAAACATGTTTTTAAATAGTGCTAACTGTTTCTTTTCCTCTTAGTAGAATCATTGACATTTATCATTGCATAGTTATCAAAACTGATTAGAGCTGATCGATTAGTTGGGTGATATACTCAGTAACTGCCGCATATGTTTAAATTTACTCCTAAGAGTTTCCCGTTTTTCATGCTCTAAGTTGCCTTGTGTGGTGTGTATAGCGCAATGGTAATGATGCCGTTCATCATATGCACAATAACGGCCGACATCGTCCTATAAGTACTTAGTCCCTCGTTCATTCGAGTGCGTAGTTTTGGTAACAGACCTGTCTGGGGACAAGTTACTCCCTGCAGTCTAAGCGAGAACGCTCTGGACCTGCTATTCCTGAACACCAGAGAGAATTGACTCGACCAGCACTCAATGGCATATATAAAGAATAGGACATTCCTCAAGCGGCAGATGAAACAACTTACAAAAAACTCAAAAGCTTTGATGGATGATTAATGCGAGGAAGCGAAATGAGAACATGTTTGGGATTCCCGCACTAGATATAGTGACGGGTGTGTTGAGGAAGAAAGTTGCTATGTTATTTTGCATCATCGTGCTTTTTGAGAGAGTAATTCAATAGCACAGGACATTTTCATTTCAATATAACCGTTTGTTCTTTCGTTATACAAAAGTGGCAACAAGGCAAGGCTTTTTTTCTATCCACTATTTCTCTCCTTTTCTTTCTGTGTTCGTACATATTTGCTGAATGTGATCAGAAAATCTTGAGATTTTCAGTCGTAGGTTGATGTCACCACAATTGATCTCTTCCCATTATCATTGCTTCCAATGATCCATGGAGCTCACAGTGGAGCCATTGAGCTTCACATTATAGTAAGTAAAAGAAGTGAAGCTAAAGGTCCGGAAGAAAAATGTTAGATGTTCCTTTTCTCTCCAGCGGATTTAGTTTAGTTTATAGCGTCCAGGTTCGATGGAATACTAATCTCGTTCAACTCATGACATGTTCGTCATGATCGGTGCCTAACAAGAGCTGTTTATTTCCTAAGAATAATGTTTTTCAATTAGCAGAAAATCGTCACATTCACATTTAATTGTTTTCTTCCGGGATTTCGATGACACAAGCACTGACAGCAGCGATTTGCACGCCGGGCTGACTAGAGCTTTTCTTTTAGTGAACCTGCCAACACTCAACTAGTAAAACTATAGTTCCTTGAGAAAAAAGAAGGAAAAGTAGGAAGACGTTGATTATTCTTAACCCTTTCTTGACTTTTGCATAGTTCTGAACTAATCCAACCTCACCACATTATCTCTTATCTGTGATGCGTTTCATTGTGCTAGTTGGGAATACAGATGAGAAACGTTTTCTTGCCTTTTTCACATGATCCGACATCATGTATTGTGTGAATCTTTGTATACGAATCGTTTTCTCGCACTGATATCTCACGGAAGTTTATCAGATTTTGCGTGCACTTTCGGCCGCTTTTCGAAGAATTTGATTTTCTTAATCAATCTTGTTGAATGCCAATCGAAATGATTCTTCCTAAATTCTGGATAACCTTGCTAGGACATTCCAAAATCTTCAGCGCAAGAATTCTTTAGCTTCTCTGGCTTGAAGAAGCTGGGAGGATCATCTCAAGAAGTATAGCCAATCTGCGACCACAAAGAAAAAATCTATGGGCCCGGTTCAGGTTAGAATAAGCTTCCTACGCGTATTGTACGATGTCACTACAATTGCATCATCCGTGCCTCTTTCAGTTATTGGAATTTTCCTCTCGGTCAACATGTGGATGCTCTAATTTTGACTTCTTTCAACTAAACTTCAAGAATTCTCATTTTCGATCGTGTGCTCTCCATGCCCGTCATGGCTTTCTGAGCTCAACTCTTAGTGACAATTAAAACAACTTCATCTGACATCAGTATGTGAAACGAATATCTTGGGAGTTGAAAAAGTGTACTTCAAGCTGGCTAAGTTTGTTGCTGAGCCAATGAGATAGCGCATGGCGTCCTAGATTGGATTACTTAGAGTTGTTCTAGCATGAGTGTACGTCTTTCATGATTATTCTCGGGTCGTTTTCCAGATGTTTCGCCAAATAAGAAATTCATCTTAAGAAAGCTTTTCGGAAGTAGTTTTATCCAATTTCTGCAAACAAAATCATGTGACTTCGGTCTTTTTGATTACTATAAATCGGCAGCACTAGAGATATGTCATTTTCTGGAATGTAAATGAACTATAGTTCAATAGAAACTGGATAAGAGGGACCGTGACGGCTGGTGGATTGCTTTGCAAAGGTATGATACTTCAGACATACAGAAATGTGTCAGGCGTCACGTTTGTCGAAAGTGGCCTTGAGCCTCCACTGAGAGCTTTTCACTTTTTGTGACAGTTGAACATTTTCCTATCGATTTCGAACATAAAATTTTTACTGCAGACTTTTCACATGGTTTCCGACTAACTGGGTCGTTTTTGTCTGCGCCAAGGTGCTTTTAACAAAGAACACCATAAAGAAAAGTATGTATGTCTATTTAAAGGCATTGAAAAATTTTCCATCTTCCACTTCATATGAAAAAAAGTTTGATGGGATTCTAGAGGCGTGAATTTACTACAAATCTCTGCTTCGTGAAGAGTGTTGTGAATATCAACGCTCAGACTTGATTCACCACAAACTTTTACTTTCAAAGGATTCTTGAGAATTTTGATATTTCATCTTATCTCATGTATTCCCTTGGAACTTTTTATACATTAATGTTTATACATGGATAAGGTTGATTTATGCCTGAGAGAAAGGCGAAGCAAGCTCCGGTTGGCGTAGTGAATTCAACGTGATCAAGTGGAATTGTAAGTCGCGAGTTCCAAGCTCGCATGAAGCCCCGAGTTGTCCTGATGTGTCAGCATCCTCGTAGTTGTACTGTTCATTAGAGTCAGCTTAAAAAAAGAGTAGACCGTCAATAAAAAGTGTGATAAATTTTGCTCATTATTTTGCATTTGACAAAGGCACTTGCTACCTATTACAGCAAAGAATGCACCAAAGAATTCCTTAGTTAATTCAGCAATGATAAGTTATTAGGTCCAAGAGAAGTTAGTATTTGTGAAACGAAAATGCCAATAGAGTAGCACTAGACTTGTTAGGATTATGGTATCATCAATCCATAACTGTGTAGAAATCAAAGATTTTTACACTCCTATTGAGTTCTCTCAGAATAAGTCGTAGACAATCTATAAACGGCGAGATCCTTTCTCTAATTCTAGATTTGTCGGTCGTTATAGGAGAAACCTCTGTAGAGTTCAATTATTCCTGCCCGACCGTCGTCGAGCGATGTACTTCAACTGCTAAGTTGGTCGCATTCACTTCTCGTCGTGCTCATTGAGGGACCGGAATTTCGCCTTTGAATTGGTTCAATAGTGAATGTTGCTAGTGTTCAAAGGTGACCTATTGGAATATACTCATTTGACATATTTAGATCTCACCGAAAGGACATTCCTACCAAACCGTCCAACATCAACATTTATTGCCGCCTTCGTGATAGCCCAATGTATTAGCTCCAATCTTCTATGATCATTGAAAATTGTTGCTTCCTTCCACTTAAATATTCAACTTTTATTATTTTTTTCCAAAGATTCCAATCATTGTGGTTATTCTCTGGTATTCTATTACCGTGGCAAAGATATGTGAACACCTCATAAATCCGTTTAGCTCTGATTTCAACCCTTTAGTTCTGTAGCATTTAATGATATAAGTAAAGTGAAATTTTCGCCTATAAGAGGACAAATGAATACTCGACTCTAAGACCGTACGTGGCCGGTTTTCAAAACACTCTTTTATAACGCTATCATATCCAAAACAAAGTTATACTTTACATCAACCACGCGCCTTCATTTAATCACGCGTATAATTTGCTGCAAGCACAAAAAGGAAATGTAGAGAAAATCTTCTAGTGTCTAAGTCAATCATTCTAGTTGAAGTTTTTTTCAAAGCGGGATAAAACTCTCAAGTGAATAACAAGTTGCAAACCACATATGTAACCAGTCAGGTCATCGATCGATCGCCCCGCCCGTAAGCAAGCCGCCAAATATGTGAGACTCGGTCTTATTTTCCTTGTAACACTGCATGGAAAGGGTCTTTGCACAAACTAAACATTGCGTTGGAATCACTGAAACTTACGCTATCGAATGATCACTAATAGTCCAAAGACAGAGCTTTGTCTGACGAAGTGTAGAAACATCTATCAAAAGAGCTTCTCCAAGAAGCAAACATAGTTTTGAGTTCTTCGTGACTTGTGCTATCAGAGTGGTAACTTTTCAAGCAAGGAATTTTATCGAGCGAAATACACGTGAGAAAAGAAAAAATGCGTGATCGTGTGAAACGTAATCTTATTTGGAAACCGCACCACCTAGGGCACTAGTCAGAATTTATGCTTTCGGTTGGCTGCCAACACTTCTATGACATATTCTTGTACAGCGAATATGGTCGAATATTCATTTTTCCCTTATAACCGAAAAGTACCAATTTTGTTCCAAATATACGTTGGGATTTTTTTCACATGCATCTCCCTCGTTCATCTTAGCCTACTGGGCTACAACCTCGTTTCGGCCAGTTACATCCCTCCTCTGGCTACCTGGTTTGTTGACGTTATTCTTCAGTTTGTGAGGGTTTCATGTGTCAAAACACTTGTTTTCTCCGGAATCCTTTGTTTCCCGCCGCGGCTTTACAACATCTTTGGCATGAAAAACGTAACGTTTCTCGTCGTGAGAACTATTTTCGGTTTCCATTGCAAAGAAAATTGAGAACCTTACGCAGAAAACTTTTTGAAAAGGTGTTTTTTTTCCAAGTGGTAAGGTTTTCTCGCTGTAACGCATGACATCATCAACATGAGGCGACTTCTAGTCGCTCTTCTACTTTGCTAACTAGTATTCCTTAATAGCAGAAAGGGTAACCATTGACATTGTTCGGAAAAAGGAGAAATCAGTGTTGACTGAATTGGATATTTTAACTCTCGCTTTCTTTTACCCTAAGAAAAACACTCACCTTTTTTGCTTCAACATATTAATAATAATTCTAGAGGAATGCGGTACATTCAGTGAGCACGAAATCTCAGATTGAATTATGATTATGTCTTCTTGTTTTCCATGGTTAGTGGAAGTAATAACTGCATATGCGTATGTGAGAAAAGTGACATAAAATAACATAAGTGAGTTTTAGGTATTTCCCTTCTTTCCACGATGACGCATTCTTACAGATTATATTTATTTCTACAACGTTGGCTTACTGGTAGAGTTATTGCTCGAATTGCTGCAAAACTTTTAACGAGAGCGATATCTGAAAAGGCAGAGTCAGAAAATACTCATTTATCTACCGTGAAGATCTTTTTTCGTATCGTCAATCATCATGAAAAACACTCGTTGAACAATTAGCTTGGACTGACCTGACTGAGAGACGAATAGAAACAACATCGAAGCTAATTTAGGAGATCTTGGACAAGTTATCGATTGTATTCAACTCATTCACACATTCATGAATTAGGCTGAATGTTAACAATAATCACTTAGCATCCGCTAAGCTTTTGGCGTTAATGCTGCTAGGGACGATGCGTAGTTGTTACACTTTACAAAGTAGGTGGATTTCTACTAGCAATAAGTAGCAGTTTCTCGATAATTAAAGGATTTGAGGAGTTATAAACATAAGCGTATTGTGGGACAGACTTATCTCTGAGTATTTTATTTATCCTTAGTTCGACACTTTGACCATCATTCATTCCAATCTTTGACAAACTAGGCCTTGATTCTTCCTATAGGTTCGTAATGAGGTAACACTCAGTTGCCTGCTACCGAGTGAAATCGTTCGGGGAGACACTTTTTCTTATAGGTTTTTGAGTGTGAAATAATGCTTCTACTCACCGATGTCCGCCATAACATCTGTATTTGATACTCTCTTGATCGTTACAGAAAATAGAATCAAAGGTATTATTTGCGCTGACATCAAAAGGAATGTGACCTCTATAAGGTCCACTTTTTCAATCGGGGCGACATCTATAGTTGAACAGATACAGGCCGTTCGTTATATGTTGAGATGTTCTTTATTTATTTTTCATCTATGCAGATCTCTGAGTTGGTACAAATAGCGAACGCATGAGAAAAATAACATTTGGTTTCATGTTTTTCGCCCTGCAAAAATCTACCACCCACCAACTTTAATCGTTGACTATTATATTGGATCCTTTCATCATTATTTGAGCCAACTTGTCATGTGGTCTGGTAAGGGCTCTTGTACCCCCGATACACGTGTTTTGTCCTTACAGACTCGTCAGCTGGGCAGAACCCGTCGTCTTTCGATCTTTTCATAGTCAGTTCTCATGTGTTGGGTGAAGGTTTCCCCTTACCAGACCACATGACAAGTAGGCTCAAATAATAATGAAAGGATCTATTGAAATTTGAACGTGGACTAAACGAAGCACTCGATATAAAGGTATTCTACTTGGTTGATTTGAAAAGGAAAACATTTCGTTGTTGTTCCTCTTCTAAGTGCTCATTTCATATTGATCCAAGGTTAGGGAATTAAAGTTATCGAGCAATTTTTGGTCCTTGACGGTAGTTTCTTATGCTACTTTTTTTCTAAATTCTTTCCTTCACTAGTTGCAGTGGTTTAGTAACTCACAAAATTATTTGCAGTCTATCATAGCTGAGAGGAATCCTTTCATCAAATAAATTTCAGTACTTTAAGATTGCACTGCGTTCTGTTCACTACAATGTGAATGACACTACTTTGAAGGCGTAATTTTTTTTTTACGCACGGTGAAATCGGTAATTATGTAGTAACTGGAGAAAAGTAAAGGTGCTTCGAATCAATTCATCGAGATCATCTTCTCTTTTGTTCATTCGGTTTTTTCAAGAAAAACTAGATCACAAAAAGCTGACCTTGGGGAGCGGAATTCTGCGCAAAATGGCGCATATATCAAATCTGTATACACCAATTTGGAAGATCTAAATAAATAAGTATATGGCAAAATGGGTAGAAAAGGTTCATTTAAATCGGTTTTTGTCACTTGTTTCCATCTTTGTTGTTGCCCTTGTGGCAGAACAACTCATTTCAAAAAAGCAAGCTTCATAGTTTTTTCCCTTATGAATCATTAGTCAGCCGAAAGATACAGAATTTACTATGAAATAATGTTTTCTTTGAAAAAAATACGAGGTTACGGACAAAAATTCATTTGATACTAGCCAATGCTCCAGCGAATTCGCCTTATTTATAGCCTGGAAAGGTAAAATTGACACGCAGTCTACTTAGGCAAACACTTTCCTTATTTCAGCGCAAGAAAGTCCAACACATAATTCCACATGTGAATTATACAATTCGTTTTCAACACTCATCGCTTTTTGTTTAATTTACTAGTCTTTCAGTCATATTTCCATTGATACTTAAGACTGTCCTGTGAAATTTGCTCACTTCAAGGCATTAATGAAGAATCGCATTTCTAAACTGGAACTTTTTATTTCCAGACTTTTTTCGCCAGAGCATGTTCCATTGTAGTGCTAATGTGACATGTTGACTTTGTTAACCTTTCGTTGCCCAATCGCGCTTTTTTGGCGCCACAAGCTTAGTATGTAATTCCTCCAAAATCCGATTTGTATGATCAGCGTTCATTCATAGGTATGTGGGAGCCAGTATATTTCTTATAAGATTAGGCTGCTACTGGTTAGGCAGACGTTTTTTCCTGAGGGTCTTATGTAAGCGCTACGAAATCATATCAAGGTGTCGCCACTGGCATTCGCCGACCTCTTAAATCGAGTGCGTGGAGGCATGACGCCTTATGAATAGGCCAATAACACGACGACAGCAAACGCGGAACGTTTTTTTTTTTTGTTTGTTGTGGAATTATATATCCAGGCCTCTTAGTGGGAATATGAAACCTTTTTTCATTTGAGTAGCACTGTATGGGCATAAACTCTATAATGATGATGAGAAAAAGTAGCGCTCTAAAGGACATAAAGTACAGAGAATTGATTACAAAAGCACCCAAATCATGATGAGTGTAAAACATTAGGATCTTGAGGTCATAAGTTACCATAAAATAAGTTAAATAGATCCATAAGATGAGGACTACTTCGAATTTTTTGTGTTATATGTTTGTTGTCCCCTACAGCCTCATATCATACAGATTCTCTTCTTTCTTACTGTTGTCATTAGTTAACTTTCTCTATACTGACATCCCTCCTTGCCATCTACTTCTCGTTTTCAACTTTGTGTTCTCATAAGAGAAAAGTCTATGAAGGGCTTGTCGTTTTAGCAAACTAAATGCCACGCGTTTTTCTTCTCGAAGGAATTTCTGCATTACGAAATAATAGCCAGCAAGCATTAAACGCGCTTGACGAACGTCAGTGACATCGCCTAAGTGAACGACTTCCTTCTGGGTTTTTTTGCGTTATTTTTTTGGCACATGTTTAATCAATCAACGTAATCACTGAAGAATACCTGCAGGTAGATTTTGGCTCTGATACTACAATGCTTTCGAACAATGCTTAAATTTTAATTCTTCACACGCACGGTTTGTGTTGAAGATAGTGCAGAAAGGCTTCTGTCCTTACTATCGCGAATTACAGGAACCCATGTATTATGATATAGCTATATAAGCGATTTGTTCCTTGATTAACTTAATTTGAGCAGATTGTGCACTTTTTTCAATATTCTATTTTCGTCCGACTTTGAGTTTTTTTCTTTTAGCTATAAAGCAAGCAGTTTTTATATCACTTTTTATCCTCTCCTGTGGTAAAGTTGTGATTGGCAGGTTCCATCTTTCATCTTCGCTAAGAAGGCAGTTCATTTTGTGAAGGCCTTAGAGATGCTAAAAATAGGTGCAAATTATCTCATGAACTACTGACACTGTGATAATCGGGAATGTAGAGAAAGAGTGAATTTTTAAGATCAATGATCGTAGTTCTTAACAAATTTCACCTGAGTTGCGTTTTTGTGCAGTTGTGTGGCATCGTTCTCAAATTGTCCTTAGTGAACTCGGACCTAAGCTGTCTTATTCTCTTTCAACAGTTTTTTTAAATTTTAGTTTATCACGATCCTTTTTATACTGTTTCCTCGTTTCCTCTCTGATATCCGATATTAGCGCAACCTTTCCAATGTTGAGTGCATCAGATTCTCCAGGATGTCTTTGCTGAAAAAAACTCAATTCATTCCGGCTCATTCTCCGTAAATTCCCATACTGATTTCCTTTACGTCTCCAATGTCTCGTTTTTTCCTCAACAAAATCAATATTTTCATTATCTCTTAGTTAACAGCAGAAAAATATTCCTCAGCAGGTACTCTTTCAGTCTTTCATGCTTCATTTTCAGGTAAAACATTGCATTTTCACTGTTATCCTGAGAAGGGGAGGACTACTCTCATACTACTTCCTCTTTGATATAATAATCTACTCGTAATTTCTAGTGTTTCTTTTTGCATTTTTCGCAGTGTTATGATGTTTTTTTCCACGTGCCCGGTATGGACGAAACGCGAGTTCGACTCCTGTCTGATGTCGTATTTTTGCTTACCACTAAATTCTCTCAGAGTATAATGATTTGCTTTGGTTGAATCGAACATCCAGAATAAATGGCAGACTTAAAAAAAAAAGAACCAGGTAGTGTTGTTGTGCGTCTATTTTCAAAGAAAATCAGCTGTGAAGTCCTCGGTTGAAAGCAATTAGCTGTGAGGTCGATTAATGAAGTAATTGTGAGGTTGAAGTGACAAATAGTTCTGATCGGAGAAAATCAGCTGTTTCAACAGATGTCATCAAAACATGACGTCACCGCGTTGGCGACCCGTCATCGGAGTGCTTTTCGTTCGCTTTTTCTCTGCTGAAGCACTTTTTCGCTTAATCGAATTGAGAATAGACCACAACTCTGAAGCATCCTCTATACGCTCCTTTGATAGGTTTTTTGACGATTTACTGCTCCCCTCAATCCAATAATGTCCTTTAGCTTATCTCATTTCGTCATAAATCGGAGTTTGACGTTCACGCAATTCCTTCGTTTTTTACGATAATATTTGTGTAAAGAAATAACTGAGTAATAAACAATCATTTATTTGAATAAAGTCCTCGTCTGAAATTGTACCACTTACTCCTGCTTTCCTATTTTTGTATGTTCTCATAGTATGAAGTGTTTCGAAGCCCATGAAAATGTGGGGTCCATAAACACCGCCGTGGCTAGGCGCGAAATGAGGCGTGTCTGAGGCGAAGAGATATCTCTCATAGAGATCAGACAGCTTTTCTATTAAAGCCAATCTCTTGAGGCGAATATCTCCGGATCGATTTCAATAAGGAATGCCGTTATTTCTCTTTTATCTAAGGGCTCGTCGAAGGAGTTTTACAAGTTTGTTTCCACGTTATAGCCACCATTTCCGGTAACTACAAGCCGCCATCCTATAATCTTTCAGTTGGGGTTTAATCTCTTCTTAAACGTCCTCTACACCCTTTTCAATTGACCTCTGGAGTTGTTTTTCAATTTTCATACTGAAGAGCTTCAATTTCAAAATGTCTTATTTTTTCTTGCATACAAGTGTTCGCGCATTTTCGTTTTCTATTTGGACTGATACCACGACGATGATGAAAAAACATAATCCGGCAAACGTTTGAACGTCTTCGTCTTCTTGAAAGCCGCTGATCTGGGTAGTTTGTACGAAGTCGTCCTTTCTCGCATCGTATCGAATGCGTCACCATCACACAAGGCCGCGCTTTCTTCGTTTCATCTTTTGACCTGACCTAGATGGTACAAAAAAGATCCTGCGAATCAGTCAAATAGTTTAATACTGCATTCGTCCAGGCTCTGAAGAAGATGAGTCGTTGAAACGTCGGCCGAACTATTACTGTTACTACTCTACCATCCTCGCTTCAGCTAGTCGAAATAATCTTTTGTTTTCCAAAATATTATTGAACTCATCGGATTGGAACGTAGCTTCCTTTCACATTAGTCGAAACAAGGAGCTCTTCTGACTTTCTTCACTTATCATTACTTTTGCCTTCCGTTCAACTCTTCGTGAGAAGGATTGAGTATAGTAACCTCAACTGTTGACAACAAAGTCATACTTCTGAACGTTTCCGAATGCTGATGAGGGATCTATAACTGTTTTTTATAAAATATTTGGATTCGTCCGAAATCGTTTCATCTCCGAGAGAGGGTTGTCTTGGGCGATTTATGTTTTTGAGTGAAACTCCCTAATTAGGATCATATGTCATTTTTATGTAACCCGCCTTTATTAGTTATGCTACTTTGTTCGACTCTCAGCAATCAATTACATCATGTCCAGATGCGTTCTGCAGTGTCCGGAATAGCTTATGGAACATTCGACATCTGAGTTTCTTTACTTCGAACATATATCGCTCTAAAGGTGCATAAAACCTGCACTCAGTTTTCTTCTTTGCTTTGCATGTGTTGGCATCATTTAACTGGTCAGCTGTATTATAAAAGCATTTTAAATGAGCATCTCGTATCACGTTACTATCCATCGTGAAAAACCTAGTTCTTTAAAATTATGATTGCCTCCTCAGACATTATACAACCCAAACACTTTCGGTTCACTTCATTTTCTCACAGCCGCCATGTTTAGAGTCGGTGGGTACGGTACTGTTGAAGCTTGAGATCCTATCGTTGTTTTATGTTCTCATTGGAAGACTCAGTTCTAGTCAAACATAATTTCTCCTGAAATCCTGAAACGGCTGTGTTAGAGCGCTCCAAGGCCATCACCGAAAATAAGCATACAACCTTGTGAACTATAAGATGGAATTTGGATTCGTTCAGAATAGCAGCTTTCACCGCTTCATTTGTCTTTTTGTCTCGTCGGACCGGATCAACTTTTTTTTTTCATATGAAATCTTTGCGAATGGAAAAAGAGTCGTTCCTCTTGTTTTCCATGTTAAGAGACTTGGTTTTGTCGTCAATCACGGTTTTTGTAATTATTATATATTATGATTCTCGGCAAACAACAAGCACTTTTGCATTGTTCGGGGCGTTTTCTTAGTTGTTTATTTTTCATATAATCCGCTTCGCTCTTCACAGTGGAGCATTCGTTTTGTATCCTCAAATTTCGTCTGCTCCAACCTCTCTAAAGTTTTCTTTTCCAGACATGCTAGGACGATAGATGGCTCATAACGTTCACCACTTACAGCAGTGACCACTTTTAGGATAATCAAGCCGATGCTTGTTGCAGATTCTCGTAATTCTTAGATTTTCAAAGATTTCCAGCGGGATGACTCCAATAAGTATTCTGTCGTCGTTCCATTGGTTTCTACCGCTCATCAGATAAGCTTATTCTCCAAATACTGATATGTACGGTTATGTTATGGCATTAACCCTTTCCTCATATACTTTCACCATCGTAACTAAAACGATGATAGACTTGATTACTGGTTGAGCATAGGTCCAAACTGCTGCTTTGTTTTTTTTTTTTGCAAGAACTGGCACTCTGATTTCTACTTCCCCTGGTCAACTTCTATAGCAGATCTTCATGATAAGAACATCTGAGAAGTTATTAGTTGACGGGACTTTTCAAATTTTATCAAATTGTGAAAACCGTAGACTTTTCTTTCTTACTGAAGGAGAAATTTAAGCAGTTATTTTGTTATATGCTATAACTGTCAAGAATTTCTGATCAGTAATAGAGTGCCTGTTAACTGATTGCTGATTCTTTGATTTTGCTCCTACATCTATCTATTTTGTCATCTCGTTGTATTCTACGAACTTGTAACCAAATGAGAATTGATTTATTGATGCTGGTGCGTTGAGGGCGATTTCAAAACATGTGTGTGGAGCTGACAACATCGCATCATAGTCCCTTATCAGCCATATATTTCATATCTTCGTCGACAAATTTCCGAATCGTGAACAGTTTTGAAAATTTTTTATGGATCATTTCCGTTATCAGTTGATGATTTTTGGAAGGACCTCTTTTGCTGAGCAAGGAATTTACAGTAGACTTTCACTGATTATCTAAAAGGGCACATCTCGGGAAACTCGAAAATGCCCTTTTAAGTTGAAAAAGGCTTTCCTACAGCGCTGCAGCTTCCAGAATGAAATTATGTTCCGCACGCGTCGCGCTCATCGCGCTTATGTCTCGCAGGAAAGGGTTCTCCCTTTAATTATTGGTAATCACTCGATACTGTATGTTTCGCGATCCCAATATCGTGCTTATTTTCTAGAAAAAACCATTTTTCTGCACTGTAGGCGAGAAAATGAGATTGAGCATCAAACACACCGCACATTGCTTATCGGCCAGGATCTGTGAGTGTTTTTGGTGGATCGATACGCGATCAATCGATCGTACAGGCGTGATTCACGTGTGGAGTGTGATTTTTACTATTGTATTTGAGATTTTTCTGTGCTTTGACAATAAATCGAGATTGAACATATAATTCTGATACTTGATGAATTTCCTTACACGTTTATAATATGCTCTTCGTGCTTAGGCTCGGACCTAGCCTTACTAGCGGGTTTATTTGGCGATTTATGATTAAAATGAAAAGCCTAGCAAAAAACAATAGAGCAGGTCTTTTCTACGATTTCAATACCAAAACCTAGAAATCTCTGCAAAAGCGAAAATAAATTTCAAAATAAGCAACAAGAATTTTTGGGATAAAGCGCGACGCGTGTAAAATACATTTTTTTTTGAATGTAGAAATGTAGAATGTAGAAATTTCGGCAGCGATGGCCTTTTTATAAAAAACTACATTTTCGAATTTTTTGAGATTTGAACTTTCGACTGATTACGATTACTCTAGTGGGTAGTTCATGTCCAGCGGAAATTTCCTCTTCGAAAATCCCCGCTCGATAACGGAATACCGGAAAAGATCCGTTATTACTAGTCATTATCATTTCAGGAGATTCATGTGAATTGCCCACTTGCTTCCAAAACTTGCAATAAGCAGTGCAGAGAAAAATCCATCACTCCATTCTTCAGATCTACTTTTCAAGTGAGCTTGTGCTCGGCTATCACATAATTTCCAACAATGTTTAGGCATTCTTATTTTATTGAAGTTCAGCTTTCGAATGTTGGAAAGACATTTAGAATGTAAGCTAGTATGAAAAATAAAACGTCTGGCTTCAATTTATCCCTGAAAGTTTCTCTGTGTATTCAACTTCACTAAACTATCGGAGAAACTGAGTGCATGTCCTATGCGTTCACAATATGGAAACTTATCAGTCTATCAAGGCAGTTAAATCTCACAGTCAACTTGATATCATTTTGCCGATACGGAGGAGCAACATGGTTTACTTGTGGCACGGGATTCAGCCGCACAGCCCGATCATGTGCAACGTCCCTAACCACTGTGCTAAACCCGCACGTTCATTGAGTATGAATGGAAAGTACTTAACCGGTCCATGCTAATATGTTGTTTGCATCCAGTCCATCCCTTTTTTCGTTTAATTGTATCGCCATGGTGATCTACGAGATGGTCGGATTCATGTGAAGATCAAACACCCTATATATACAAATGTATGTATATATATATATATATATGTATGCATATATGCTACATGTGTATATGCGTGTATACTATGCATTTCACATATGTACACATATATATACATATATATATATATATATATATATATATACGTCTACATATGTACATGTGCATATATGCATATACATATACATACGAATATAAATATAAGTATAAATATACATTTCTGCAATTACAAGTGTTTCTCACTGCTGATCAGCCTTGACTCTACCCAAAATACCAAGGTAGTTATATGAGGCGCCGACACGTTTTTGCTAGGAAGCCCCGATTAACTTGAAAACTAGTTCGAAAAGTTGACATAATCGTAAAACTCCAATCAATGAAACGTTGGATTCGTTTTTTCGTTGGTTTTCCATAGCTTAATATCGCAGTTTATTATTACCTTTTGAGTGGATTTTTGACTTGGAAATAAGACACCTTCATCCACAGCTATTGCACAACTTCTATCTACTTCTAAAATTTCATTGTATCCTATGCTGTTTCTTTTCTTGTTGCTTTCCAACTTCATTCGTTTATAATCAAAGACAGTTTTGTCTTATAGACATCAGCGCTTGATTCCAACTTCGTTATTCTCCTACATGTTGGGATGTGATTCAATAGAGAGGAAAATTACTCGATAAAAATTTGATTTTATAGTGCAAAATCGATCGAGCAGACCTCAGCAAGTGGTACTGATTTGGCTGAAAGAAAAGGCAACGAGGACTGTCATAAAACGGAATTTCGGAGAACATCCAGTCCAAATCTCGTGCGACTACATCCCACACAAACCGTTAAATCTCTAGGTGAGTTTTCAAAATAAAAATTCTACGAAATATATCTGGATATTTCCAGTGGGATATTTTCGAATATCGCGGTATTTTTTCGAAAAGCTGGAATGTCTTAAACTGTTCCTGAGTGTTAGCTAGGATTCCCTCTGATTCAGCAATCATATACGAAATTTCTGCGAAATAGTAACATTAAATTTAATTTTCTTGATTGAAAACGAAGGTCTGGAAGCTGCAGAATGTTTTTTTCCAATGAATCGACTGAATTTTTATCAGAGAGTTACCTTCTTTATCACTCTTTTTTGCTACTGTTTCCACTCCTTGTGCTTTTTTTCTGGCACTATTTTTGCTAGTTTCGCCCGGTTGTCAGCAGGAAAGCATCTTGTTTTTTCAACCGCTCAAAGATTTGTAGCACGCCTTCGCATCGTTCGCCGGTTCTCGTTATGAATAGGAATTTTTCTGCTCTAAGGAGCATCTATGCACTCATCCGAGTATTTTATTAAAACCGTCTCACCCATCTCCACGGTTTATGTAGACGCGTTTTTCGTAGATAGCGTCTTTTTATTTATTTGTATTGTAAGCGAAATTATATTGCGATATTAGGTGGTCAAATAAAATCTAAATTAGTTGTGAGAATCTCTCACAAAATTCTGCCTCGCAACATATTTGTGGGAACACGCATCGATTTCAATACATGTATCAAGAAAAGTAACGTAGTTTTTGGGATCACCATTTCAACACTCTCGCGACAACGCCTAATTTCGTGTTTGCACGGCAACGAATTTTTCGCTCTGCTCACGAATGCTTGGTAGTCAACACCGACCACTTCGTGAGTTCATAGTTACCTCGGTCCCCTTTGTTGTGGTTTCCGTTCTACATATAGCTTTTTCTCTGCGTTCAGGAAAGTTTTTGCCTTTGTTCAACTTTATGCTCCATATTCTTCTATACATACACCTATGGTTCTGATCCGCAATGCAGTCTAGTGCTTTCAACATTCGACGATTTTGTGTATGCTGCAAAAGCAATGTTACGCTATTCATCTTGTGTTTTTGATATGCTCCCATTCTATATAATACCCGAAAGTCATCATAGTGATTGGAAATAAGAGAACAGCGGACCACTTGTCAAAAATCTGCATGCAGTGCCAGTTTGTGGAGACAGAGGCTTCTTTGGACTCCTTAGTGGCCACACCTCAAACCGTACACTCATTTCAACAATTACACTCTTTCACTGAAAATGAGAAATTATGAGAAAAATTGCTAGTCAAACATTCTCCCATGGCGGATGCCTATCACTACATTTATGTTCGATAAGGTGTCAAGTGATTAAGGAGTTGAGGAAAATTTTTTTGGGAGCTGAAATAAATCACCGGAAAGGATTGACACTAATGAATATTAATAATGACCACTTCCACTACCTGGTTACTCGTCGGGAGAATTTCAAATCGTTGAATCTCGCCTCTTGATCAAGTTTTTTTTTATGAAACAAAAGCAATCGAATATGCATACGCCTGTCAATTAAAGAGAACGTTCATCAATTCAGAGCAGTAGCCGCATTTATCCTTGAAATATCACAAATTTTTGTCTATAAAATCTTGTATAAAAGTTAGGATATCTCGCAGAATCTGCACATTGGTTCATCGTTTTGAGCGACAGGGCAAGATTTTTTCGTCGGCCCCTGAAACCATAGTATTTTCATGTCCTTTAATGAAGAACTGTAACCGTCGCAAATGACATCTTGAATATTTAAGTAACTTCCGAGCTTTTCTTTTACGGTACATGAAAACTCACTTGGCGTTCATCTTTGGCCTTCTTGATTTTTTCAGATAGAGATTTACACGGCTTTTTACTGGATCTCAATCGAAAGTAAGTCGGAGTGGCTGTTCGGAATTCAGGCCCTCGTTTCTTCAGATCTCTTTACGCGTCAATTGATGCAAGGTTTTTCAGACCATTACGTTCAGATTCAAAGTCGTAATTTTTCCAACAATAATGCTATCATTGATGCTGTGGTTTCACTGAAGAGCTCCACGAAGTCGTGGACAATCTGCAAACGGCAGGCGTGTTATCGTGATTTATTTTCTTCGCTTCATTGCTTTTGGAAATTGCCAGGAAATGTCCATTTGTTGCACAGAACGTCTTCGCTTCTCTTTCAGCTCCGATCTGCCATCACTGACACCATGAATCGAGCGGGAAGCTCTTGCTTTTTCGCATACAACTAATTTTGCTCGCAATTTCGGAAAAAGTGGAGACTATTAGTATATTGAATTCCAGAAATAAAATATTTCGCTGTAATAACGAGGATCAGAGTAGATCATTTGTTTATTTATCTGAAGGACCGTCTTTGTTGACAAAGAATAAGTAATCAAATAGAAACACTTCGTGATTTCAAGTTGTTAATTTTTTTATGGTCACGGAAATCAGCAGCAGTTTTCCCCTTTTTTTGTCGCAATTCTAAGCATTCTTCTCCTCAGCACCACTCTCTAGAAAGAAAACACTTGTTTTCTCCGGCACGTTGATTATGCGGATGCTCGACTTTGACGTAATCATGAATAAGGGGAACTATGAGAAGAATCTCTTATCAAACTAGGCGATGGAACGTTATTAAGTTATTAATTCGTCTGACTCAGCAATATAGGACTTTATGAAGCAGGTGTTTTTCGAAAAAATACTTTCATACTGTGGTCGACTTCGATGGTTCAAACATAGCGCCGTTCTGGGCTCCACTCAGTCAGACATTTCTGTCACTGAGCTTTTCCACACCTCTTGTTCATATGGCCAAACATCTTTTTTTTTCCGCTAATCCCAGCGCCTTATTCATCCCGTTCATTGCATCATTTCGCAGTCCACGAACGTCACCAAGTTGGCGTATGATTTCGCTTGCCGCTTGACAGCCCCGTTCTTTTCATAAATATTCTTGATCACCATTCAAATCGATTCATCCTGGTTTCTTAGGATGGCTCTATTAGATCGTCTACATGCTTTAATCACAGACAATCTCTGGTCTTTGTGGATCCAGGGAGCTTTTCTTATACAAGTCTGATACCTGTTTACCCCCCACAGAAGAATGGAGGTATAATTGGTCTTGAGCACGGTTGAACAATCAACTATGTGTGCATTATGGCACGGCGGTAACTCTAATTGCTGCTCATTTTGTTCTCCTTCTGTCACATCTGGTGTATAAACATAAAGGCATAAAAATACATGAACATAGAAGATCAGAATTCTGTGAGTGTAGGGCTGCCGCATGCCTTCTTATCAAATCAATTTTTTCTATAAACTTTTGCTCTATCTTCTAACAACATTCTAACGCTTGGATAGGAGTCCGATTTTAAATTACTGGTAGAGAGGAACGCTCCGATTCAGACGTGTATCACATATCCTTAGCTCTTGCAATGCAGATTCTTTCTGCTGAAATGGTTTATAACGTGTTTGAAATTCTTTTTCAAACTGAAAACCCGCTATGGACGAAAGACAGTAGACGCTTTTGGAAAACTCAGGCACGAACGTTAGATTGATTTTTTTAATTTTATGGAGAAATACTCTTTTGCTACTTTGATGTAGAGGAGTATCACGTCGGTTATATAATAGTGGACTATTTTATAGTGGCTTGAGTTTGGGCTATAGATTAGCTGCTATCTTGACTTGATATACTTGTTTACTAGAATGAAGGAGCAACGTCACCGTAGTTCTTTTTGTGAGACACATGTCAGGACATGTTATCAACTGTTGTTAGATTTTAAACTGTTTTTTTTTCTGTAGTTCTCAGTTTTTAAACTGAGATATCAATAGTGAAATTCTATCGCCACTTGTTGTCGTTGATTTCATAGAACTCGGTTTCTAACTGCTTTTTCAGAGTCCTTGTGTTCTTCTACCTTTCCGGATGTTTTAGGATGTTTACATCTTTTTTCCAGTCCAAACTGATTGTACTTCTGCTCAAAATTATTGTAACATATTTGCTCAGTGGGATAATGATCTTGATTGGGACCGGTCAAAACAAATAAGTGAAGGGAGAGTTCCACACGTGCTGTCAAGCCTGAGCATTAGTGGAACTGGTTTATTTAAGATTCTTTTTGTCACTAATCTAAATCAAAGCCGTTTGAAATTTTAGACAATGACAATGCATAACAGGTTGGAAATCGAATCCTAAACTGTCAATATGACGTAGAGATCGAATTGTGATGAATTTTTATGAGCTTTTTAGAGCTTTTAACTGATCTTTCAGGTGCGTTGCCTCATTCGTTGACGATGACAAGTAACTTGGGAGGTGACTGCTATTCCAGTTGTGAATATGTTCAATACACAGAGAGGCGGTTTGACGATAACGGTAATCATTTAGCTAGTTCTTGGCTATACTCTTTGCAAAAAAAAAAGATTTTTAGCTTTACATTTCATTCCCTAATTTCTGTACTGTTTGTTGATAGCAATGATCCAATGGAAACATCACATGTGAGAAGGTCTACATTTCTTTGATATCACAGATACCTTAAAATTCAGTGGTTTTTTTAATCAGTCAAATTCCCACTTAAAGAGCTATCGGGAATGTAATAAATTCTTACGTATTAAACGACGGAGATTGTCTCTCGATGATGATAGAAGTTGCTCATTGTGTGCTTGTTGACATCGAACCAGAAATCGGACCATATTTGAACTATTTCGACATAGGTGGA
Organism: Parelaphostrongylus tenuis; assembly: GCA_019055375.1. NCBI lineage: Eukaryota > Metazoa > Nematoda > Chromadorea > Rhabditida > Metastrongylidae > Parelaphostrongylus > Parelaphostrongylus tenuis. The sequence goes on along the minus strand of JAHQIW010006966.1, from coordinate 218,331 downwards.
GCTGAGCTTTCTGTAAACATGTAACATTGTGCCCAAGAAACACCGTCTACTACTGCGCTGTGAATAAGTCGTTGCGATGGAATTCAGTGGTTTTGATAGGATTATAACTTTATTTTCCACACATCTGGCTTCTATTAGCCGTCCTGCAGCTAAAGGTTGATCTATTTTTCGGTATTTTTCCCCTATAAACATCCATTTTCATCCCCTTATAAAAAAGCATCTTTTGCTTTTTTTTCAGAGTTTGAGTGGCTTGAATCTTTAGAATTTCAGTGGTATACTTGGTTTTTGAGAGTTGATTTTTTCGCGCCTCCGAAGGTAAAATACAAATAAGTTTTACACTCAGGCAGTTCTCGTGAACACAGCTTTTCCTTTAGACCTTTTGATAACCATTCAAAAGAATATTGGATTTCAAACTCGGCGCGCATTTCTTGTCGGCTAGGATGTGTGCAATGTTTCGAAAGCGCTATGGCTTGGTGCCAGTGTTGCAGAATCTCATCCACTCTCCGGAGCAAAAAATGGCGCTGTGTGTGAAACGCAATTTTATCTCCAGTTTTACATCACAACAAAAAAATTTTTGAAACTTCATTTACGTTATTAAAACTGTTAAGATTTGATCTATCAAATGATTACTGAAGGAGTAAGGGAAAAGCTTTGTCCAGCAAAGTATGCTTGAGGATAAAGACAGTTTTCTTTCCACTGCTACAGCATAGTAATCAGGCTTTTTCGGAAATAAAATGCTCCGTTGAATTCCTGGATTCAAGCTATCGAGTGACCTAATAAAACTTTGGAAAAAGGTAGAAGGCGTTTTTCTCTAGGGGTTGAAAATGGATGCAGGTAAGGGAAAAATACCTACTTTCATACCAGTACTCACTTGCTAGGCCTGGAAACTCACCAGTTCTGTATGCCGCTGCACATATCGCAAACCAAACTTTCCAATTCTTCTGAAGCGGCAATATGTTGCAATTCGTTGACGAGCGTCTTGGGAAAGCTCATCGGTGATGAGGATTTGTTTTTTAAGAATAATGTTATTATTCTAAGTCAGGGCGGTTGACTTATGTGATAACTGCGCAATATCATTTCATACTTGAAATATCTAAGAGTCTTCCGTTTCAAATGATTTTCATAATGACTCAATTGTTATTTTCGATTGGTTTTTTTCTTCTTGGAAAATGAACAGAATTGTTGGTCGAGCGATAAGCATTTGAGCAAATAAGCGAAATGCAAATCGACTGATATATGTTGTTTTATATGTTTCTTTTCGTTTATTACGTATATTGCACATATGACAGAGCTTCTGAAGTTTCAGTGCTCTGATGAAAATTATAGCTAAAAACGCAATCGGCTGCAACACTGTCATGCTGTTTGACTAATTCTCGTCACTTTTAGATATTAAGTCGGTTATGCGGACTGATAAAAACCTTGTCATTGCCATTTTATGTGCGTCATAAATCGCAGTTTTTGTTTTACAAGTTTTCTCTTTTGAGGTCTGCTTGGGTTAAGCTCGGAGTATGGGGGTAACGGAATGGTCAGTGATGCAGGTCATCAGGAAGCAAGGTGCTAATTTGACTCCCTCTCCAGAACTGCTAGCGCAGTTCATGTGAGAAGCTTTGGCTCGGCTATCTTCGAGGTTGCAAGGTCTGCGACATATGTAAAGGAGGCGAAATTCACAAGCGCCAGTCAAAACATCATCAAGAAAATTCCAAGATTTTCACAGATGATCAATACGAGGAAATGAATTCAATGCAATAAGTTGTAGAACCTGTGCACTATATGTGTTGACTTTCATGAATCCTTCTACCGTGGATCTTAGTATTATAGTGTTTTCAAACAAATTTCTTATTTTATTAGTGTCAGTTAAGTCAATTATTTTGTCTGATACGTGTCTACTTCTGCTTACTCAATTTTGTGAGACCTTTTCTTCCGTCTCATTTCAGTACCATCAGTTCATCATTCTTCCCACAGATTTCGTTTCTCTGTTGATACAAGCCGAACCGATTCCTGTTCTCGTGGCGACGTCGTTAATCTTCACGCTTTTCGGGTTGTGTGTTGCACTTCTTGCCGACTGGAGCAGCATTCTCGATGAGTTTCCTTCGTGTCGCTCCTTTGAAAATTACCGGAAAATCGACGACATCTATTGCACGAAATCGCTTCTGAGCAATTTCCTCAGCTTCTGCTCTCTTTAAGCTTCTTCTCTGAGCAAATATTGACACTTGTCCAATGATGTCATTGCTAGCCAAGCCTTTTATTCCATTTTTGTTGAGGTATAGTATGTGCCTTACAGTGTAATGAAATCCTTATTTCCTAGAGTTCGACGTCAATTGATTCGATGTTTATTAATAATGATAGTCGCTTTCGGCTTTCAAACAACTGATCTCGGCTCATCGTCAACTTCATTGTTATAGATATAGGTCTTCTCACAATTTTTGGTGATAGAGCGATGAACGCCAAATCAATTGACCAGAAGTAAACAGGATTGCTTAACAACACTATTCAAAGTATGCGACATCAGCCTGTAGATATTTATGCCTTCTCTGAGGCAACAAATCAGTGCTGCGCTCATGGAACTCGTCGTCCTTAAAATAAAAGAAAGTTGCCAATCCTCGGCTCAAATGATCAATGTCTCGGAACTTCTCCTTGCTCAGGAAGTTCTCCAGCGATAGGAAGAGGTGATAGTCAGGCGGCGATAAGTCAGGGCTGTACGGCGAATGATCTAGCCTCTCCAGTCCAGTTCGGGCAATTTCCTTCGTGTCAATTCGGCGGCAGCAGCCTTGACTTGTCTTCAAAGCAGGATGAGATTGCGGCGACGTTGACGTGACAGAGCCCTATCACAGCGGCTGTACTGATGAATGACCAGAGTCAAAATCGTCGGCCAACTCCTCGATAATCACAGCCGAATCCACTTCAATTGTTCCGATGGCGGCCTCTCGATAAACTTCGCATGGACCTCCGGAGGGCGAGCTGATCCTTCAAGTTGACGTTGCCGTAACGAAACTCGGCAAGGAACTGAAAAGCTGTTCGCCTGGACACAAATCCTTTAGCGTTTGCACGATTGATGCTCTTGAAAGCGGTCTGTGCAACGCGTCTCATTTTATATTCGTAAAAGCAGCAACGTGATAAGGCTTTGCTGAGCGGCCATGATGCGGCAGGAACAAATTTGGTTGAACATGGGCAAATTTGATACCAAAGGAAAAGTCAGAAAGTTCTGCCTAAAGCGCTTTTGATTTGTAGTCTGAGAGGTGGCAGATATGTGTACAGGCTGACGGCGCATACTTTCAAAAATGTTGTGGCAATTTTAGTTACTTTAGGTTAAGAAAATTTGTTGTTTTTTGCTCTTGTGCCTTTAAGTTATGAGAAGATCTGAAAAAAGGCATTGGAATCTACTATCGATACCAGTAAGGCACAAGTTTTCGTAACTTGTCAATATGAAGTTGCGATATCATGGAGCCCATTAATCTTAATTTTCTCGTTTTCTCCACCTTGTTCTTGTCTTGAACAGAAAAGTAAATAGTTGAGCGAGCAGGATTTATTCTAGCAGAATTTAGATCTATCCAAATTCGTCTTCGTTATGGGACTACGCGCTACCTGCGTTGAGAAATCAAAAAACCTTATTTTCGTTTCCATTTTTTTCAAAAGCATCAACCATAAATGAAGTGGTGGCGTAGCGCAGTGGCTAGTGACGCGGTGTATGAGGAACAAGGTGATAAGCAAGGCTCTGTTCAAAATAGTTTCCTCTCCAACTTTCTTTGGCACTCAACCAATGAATGCTTCAGGAAAAGTCATAGCTGAGATATTTTCAAGATTACAACAAGAACTATTTTGACCAACATTCGACGACATTCATAAAGAACACGAAGTTTTTTTTCAAATAGCAGCTGAAGCAACACGAAATGTTGGATGACCTCTGTAAGGGATGCATGCGAGGAAGCCACTTTAGTTACTTGTGGTTAAGAAATTTGTTGTTTTTTGCTCTTGTGCCTTAAGTTATGAGAAGATCTGAAAAAAGGCATTGAATCTACTATCGATACCAGTAAGGCACAAGTTTTCGTAACTTGTCGATATGAAGTTGCGATATCATGGAGCCCATTAATCTTAATTTTCTCGTTTTTCTCCACCTTGTTCTTGTCTTGAACAGAAAAGTAAATAGTTGAGCGAGCAGGATTCATCCTAGCAGAATTTAGATCTATCCAAATTCGTCTTCGTTATGGGACTACGCGCTACCTGCGTTGAGAAATCAAAAAAAACCTTATTTTCGTTTCCATTTTTTTCAAAAGCATCAACCATAAATGAAGTGGTGGCGTAGCGCAGTGGCTAGTGATGCGGTGTATGAGGAATAAGGTGATAAGCAAGGCTCTGTTTGAAATAGTTTCCTCTCCTAACTTTCTTTGGCACTCAACCAATGAATGCTTCAGGAAAAGTCATAGCTGAGATATTCTCAAGATTACAACAAGAACTATTTTGACCAACATTCGACGACATTCATAAAGAACACGAAGTTTTTTTCAAATAGCAGCTGAAGCAACACGAAATGTTGGATGACCTCTGTAGGGGATGCATGCGAGGAAGTCATTTGATTGTGTTGACAAGCATGTAAGGGTGGATACAGAATCTGCATAACTTTACGACATTTTCGAAACAATTTTTTTTCAGTATCTGCTGCAATTTTTGCAGCGTTATTATGCCGTCGAACGAGAAAAAAAACTTTTCATACTCACAATCCATCATCACATTTTATTGCGTGTAGTCCCAGTACTTCTAGCACTCGATTTGTTTCCTCGCATTATCTTCTCAATGGTTTTTGAACATCTCGCATGTTATTTCGACTACTGCTTAAGGATTTCTCCTTCTTCATTAAGAAGGTAGAATGCTAAAGGAGCAAATCTTGCAATCTCGGAGAAGTCGAGACGAGGTCTTCCGTAAGGCATTCGTTAACTGACTGGAAGAGAGTCTTGGGTTGAGGGGGATCGAACCAGCATTTTACCTCCGATGACCTACATCATTAACTACTCGACCTTCACCCCTCTCCTGGAAATAGTTGAACTATCAAAACTCCCCGAAACTCTCAACAGTGATCTAATCGTAGTGGGATGCGCTATATATCCGTTTTCATCTAGCATCGTCCGTGATGATTGAATGTATACCTGACCTTTACAATATCTCGCGATGGCCTATCGATGTATCAAGTTAGTGCTGCCATCCTCCCAGGCAATTCTGTTACCAATTCACCGATCCCAAAGAAATTGAATGATTGGTGAGCCTTGAGTACGGAATCGAACCATCGACCATCCATCATTCGACCACATGTGTGTCACAGAGCGCCTCTAGCCACTGTAACACAGACGCTCTTCGGAAATCACTATAGAAGAAAAGCCGAAGTGACCTTTTTTGAAGTATTTTATCCCTAAAAATTCACCTTCGAATGAGTGGTAGATCCTTTTTCTCATTTCTCAAGGAGTTTTTGAGACTGTTCACCACTATTCCATTTCAATATCCAATAGTTTGGACAGTTCATAGTTCATCAAACTTCTAGGAATTGAAACTAGTATAAATATCCATTTGAATGTGTATTTACTGTTTATTTGTTGTTCCCTTACAAAATTATAGCCAAAAACGACTTTTATTTTCTTATTTATCACATCTGACAAGTTCACAAAGCATCGGAAAAGTTCGCAGTTATTTAGTTTATATCAAAGAGTTTTTAATTTCCCACTTAGATTGTCAGCAACGACCCACTTGGTTTTCTGTTTACCTACGTTCTACCCACCCTTTTCTATTCAACACTCTGTTCTTTCGTTTTAACTCAAACATATTGGCCTTAGAAGAAAGTATACTGATTGATCAATCCGCTTTCATGATTGTTTATACCTCTTTCACTATGAACGTGTGCGTTGAAAATCTGTGGGCTCAAGTTTTAACTACTAGGTCAAGTCACGTTTTTGCTTCTCAGATATCAACAACACCTGTTTCGAAACCTGTGGTATTCTCTTCTATAAATATCATCAGCAGTAATAGCTTAAAAGTCTGACTATTTCCAAACCTCGGCATGATCAAAGAATTGTAAAATCTCTTACGAACTGCCCTTTCTCTATTCAAAACTTGCACGAGGTTGGTACTTCTTTTTCTCCTTGAAATTCTTGATGGCTAACGTTTCGGTGGCAACGCCTTCGTCAGAGCCTAGACGTATATAACATACTATATCTGATTACTCGGTAAATATATTGCATGCATCAAAATCCAGAGGAAAAGGCATGAAATTAATAGTCTAGTCATTCCGGAAAAACTCCACCTTATTTAGAGTTATATGAGATCATCAGTAGTATTATTTAAACGTCAGTCCAAAACCGCAGTTAGTAGTTCTCCTGCTCAGAGATCAAAAGAAACCATCCTGGATCTAAAATTTGCACAGCACTCGAACGAGACTACCGTGATCCGGTTCAATGCTTTGGTGAGTGTTGAACACTTACGTGGTGTACATTAGAAAAATGAAACGACATTAGCCACTTTTTAACACTTAAGCAAAAACTGATTCAAGACAAATTTAGATTCTCTGCCTCTCTTCGAATGGTGAATAAGCTGGTGAGAATTTGCCCTGTAGCTTTACTTGTAAATGCTACAACGACTTTCCATACAAAAAAGTAACAACGGCAGTACTTCCGGTAATGATTGCTAGCTAGACAAACCATTTTTTGCAAACTCTGAGTACTTTGGGTATCCCTAGGAAAGGAATGGAATAGAATCCGAAAAAAAATAATGTGAAAATGAAGTTTATGCCCATAAGGATGCTCTGGTATCTTCTTGTACATCGGTGCGAGTTTGAAGTTTCTTGATATGACGAGCTTTCTACCTGATTGTTTTCTTTCACTTTCTAGTGATCCATGAGTGTTTTCGTGGGCAGTGTTTGTCCGGTTCGGGTGTGTTGGCTTTCAGCAGATGTGTTGTTCAAGACGCTTAGACCGGAGACGAGCCGCCTTCACAGTGTTCTATCGGATCTCTCAAGAGCGTTGAAAAGAGGAGTGTTCAAGTGCCAAACATTTTTCTTGCCAAAAACTGCGGTACATCTTTCTGTCAACAGGCTGTTGCTTGATTTTCCTCTTAGGACTACTTAAGAAGCGTTCATCGAAAATTCTATTTGCACTTTTTCTCTCAAGAGCAATCACCAGCAAGCAGACAAATGGTGTGAAAGTAGCGTATGAGAGCTGCCAAGTCATTAGTAAATCACATGACTGTCATAGTGGCAGCTGTTTATCACGTCTGTGCCAAAACTTTCATATCCATGCCCCTCTTACCGATTAATAAGTTTACGATTTAATCGGCATAAGAAAGTGCTTATTTAGTTCCTCCAGCTCTTAAATCTTCTCTGAACCTTTGCAAGAATGATTTTCATGAATAGGTGTGTCAAATTTATGTAATATAAAATGATGACTTTGAAGGAGCTTTCATTTCGCTCTGTACTCCTTTCTCAGGTGAAAACCTCTACCAGATTTTTGCGTAAATTTTAAAAATGCTTATTACCTGACAGAAAGCAGTTTTTGGAACTTGTCGCTTATGTACCGTTTTTCTATTTACCGGTTACATTTCTTATTTTCTCTTCTTTCTCTACTTTTGAAAGTAGTTGACTCATTCTTTCCACACCGCAGTCGTGCGATAGGAGCTAAAGGGTACAGCAAACCTCGACTTGGTAAATGTAATTTGAATTTTTGATTTCTCTCCTGATAACGCTTAGTCATGATTTTCACTGTGGATTGATTTAAAAACATGCTTATACTGTTAAAATGGTGTTAAGTTGGAAATTTTTCGACGAAGTAATAAATTAATGAGACTTCGATTGATAGAAAACTTCTCATTAGCGTGGACGTGATCCGAAATGATCTAAGCGACCCAGATATATAACTTATTGATTTCTTTCCTTCTTTCAATTTCAAAGACATTATAGAAGCGATTAGGCGAAACCGCAATAACTTTTGCACCACCAGCTTGTTGAGTCTTCAATAAATATATATTGAACAATTAGCTTTGGGTCATAAGCAAAATGACATAAAACGAGGAATGTGCATTGAATTGTTTTTAACGCAATTTATATTTACTTGAAAATTATTCCAATATTAAACGGCGCGTTCGACAGTGCATAAACCGCGGTTAGTTCTTCACCAACCTAACAGATAGGCTGTAGAACATCGAGTACTAGTTCAACATGGCCGCCTAATGTTATTGCAATGATCATAAGGAAAAGACAAAGTTTATTCTACCAGTTATTTTGGTAGACTCATAGAAGCTGCACATTTTTAGTGGATTTGTTGAGAAGATAAAGTAGCAGCAGTCCAAACCCCCTACGAGCGACCATGGAGTCTCCGTTTTTAGGCCATATCGCTTCAGTATTATTATAGACTTCATGAATTTGTATGTACTATCCATCTTTTACTTCAATCCTTAGTTAGCGACCTTCCTCCTTTACGGAGGGTGGATATTGATTCTCTTGATCCGTTTCGTACCAAATAGCTTTCCTATTTGAATAATTTATCGGATATTCTTGTATCTTCTCTCCCTTTCGATACATCTCAACAAACTTCGACTAGGGTTGCTATTTACGATTATCAAATTTCTTTTTCGACACGATATCGCTCAAACAATTACTAGTTGTTTCAACCTCGTCCTCTCAGAGTTATTTTTTAGAAAAGAACTGTGTTTTAATGACTAATTAGCAATATGCCGACTGCATCGGTGTGCAACAAAACATTTTGACTAATCAGTGCCTATTTCTCAGAATTACTGAAAAGACCCGATATAGTGGGTACAGTAGGATCTGGACAAGACTTCTGAATTCGGACAAATTCGAAACCACAGCCAAAAGGGTTCTACAAAAGTTTGATGGGCTCAAAATACGATTGCAAAAGCCAGCGTTAAAGTGTCTTTTGTACAGAAGTCTGTGCATATAGGGAGAGAAATGCATGAGCACTATGTACGCTATAGTGTCCGTGAGGTCGCGCATGTTATAATGAATTAGAGACTTCTGTGAACTACTCTTGGATCACTTTGACGTATTCGCGACACGTGACCTCCATAAACTTGTAAAATTCGAAGGTAATAACCCCTTGCACTTTTAAACCAGTTCAGCCCATCTCATAATGAATTATGTCAATTGTAATTAAGCTTTTGAAATCTACAAATCTTAAACTACAAGGTGTAATTTACCTTCTTTCATCATATTATAAGTATGCTTACCTAAAACCCAATGACATATACTTTTCTACTTTATTGCTTCTAAGCTGTATTTTGAACCGAAAGCAAAGGGCTACAATGAGAAAGTTTTCAAGGAGGACCAAGTGATGTTCTCCACTGTACCACTTTGTGATGTGCAGTTGCCGACCTTCTGATGAAACATCTAAAAACTTGGAGTTCATTGCCAATTTTGTGAAAGTTTCAATCACAAAAATATTTAGATTTGGAAAGTGCGTTGTATAAAGTATATATATGTAATTGGTGAAGCCGAACAAAGTTTCATCTATGTATCTTTCACGTTCTTAACTATCGATTGCTCTAACTATCAAGAAGCCATCGTCAGTTAGCGGAAAACTAGCTTCGTCGAGCATGTGTAAACGCATAGGTGGCTGAGAGCTAACATTGTTCACTGCTAAGTGTAATAATCTATTTTTTATCATAAATTATGTGGAGAGTTGCTCTAGAAATTTTTTAAACTGTCCTGAAAATCTAAAACTCAGCTCGGAGAGTTCCTGAATCTGGGAGGAAATCATCACTGTGACCTTAAGAATTCATTACTCATGAAAACAAAGCAGCATTTGACATTTCTATGTCCATGTTTTGTCTACAGCTGGCTGCCGTTTTTTGTTTTGGTGGAAAGGACAACATCGTTGTGATCCGTCAAAAATTTAACGAACTGAACCCGTCCGTCGTTCAATGACCTCCAGTGGAAAAGATTTACAGTGCGAACATTCATTTTCTGTTCTTGAATCTGCTGACAGCGTATGCTATGTTTTTAGCGTCTTCGGAAGCGGCTATGAGGAATTTCTGCCCTCACGGAAGTGTTTACGCTTCATAATCCTTGAGTGTCGTCAACTACCTTCCCCGACTGAACTCTATTCGAATAGACGGAACTGTATAAACAGCACTCGTCTGTACAGCTACCGTAACTCAAAGAAATACAAGTCTTCTTCGTTTTATATTGTTCCTTTCTTGTCAACCAGAAATTGTGAAATATCGACTTTGGAGTAGTTTTTGAACTTTTTTTTTCATAAAATACTTCATCTGCGGTCTGTAATTTAACATATCGTTGATTTCGATGTCACAAAGTGAATGTCTATTCTTCTGCTTATCTATAGCAATGTCCTTGTGCGTTGAAAGATTTCGTGCGCTAGTAATGAATTTCTTAACAGAGTTACGAAAAAACCTTGGCGATTGTCGAAAAACGCCTCATTCTTCTTTGGTCAGCAGCGTTGTTCTTTAGTAACGTAATCATCAAGAGTACTTTTTTGCGGATCTGGTTCGAAAATTGATTCTACTTCCCACCAAAATCACTCAATGAGGTGACGACCTTCGGTAGAACAATTTATTGTCCAAGTCCTCGTTTCTTAACAGTGTTTCCCGTTGTTCGTCACTCCCTTTACGAATTTGGACACTGTAATCAATCGGCGTCACTGAGGATATCGTTAGCGGCATTCGCTCGACATTTTCCGCTTTTGTTGGCATCCAATTTTGTGGACATTTAGACGAAATGATGGATTCTCGGTTATTCGTTTTCAATGTAGCGCAACATGTCTTGTTTGTTCTTTGTTGGCCTTTCGTCGTACCACACCGCTTTTCAGAGTTCGACCTTTGTTTGTCTGTTCATTCAGTCGACAGTACGACAATTCGACATTTCCACCGTTTACGATTCCCACAATAGTCGCATCAGAGATGCCTTCATGAAATGTTGGATGAAATCGCTAGAGGATCTCTTTTAGAAAAAGCGCCGCAACAGGTTGATGTGTTCGTATCATCTTGTGATTTAGATGCGAGTCTTTCTATCGCAGCTCAGCTAGTACTCGCTATTACGATCATAGCCTGTCTCTCTACTACACATGTTAATTTTTTACTATTTGATTTTCATCACCATTGCTTATTTTCCCTCTGAATACTCATGTAAAGGAAGTCGATAACGACTCAAAATTCTGAAATCTTTGATGTTGCAACAAGCTTGGTAAAAAACATTGTCCTTTCAATTTATGTAAATATGAACTTATTAGAAAATTGATCTTTCGATTCTTGCTCTCATTTCCCATAAGATCATACTCTTAGATTTCTTACAGTTTTTCCAAAATAATCTAATACGAACATGCTGGAGTCTAAAGTCAAGGCGTATTCACAAGACTCAACCAATCGTAATTATCTTGTGCCATCTACTGCTGCAAAGCCGCGAAAGAAATCTATCTTTTCCCCAAGGTAACTACAGCTCCACTGGTCCGTCCATTAGCTCCTCCGCGCGACGTGCATCTCTCTAAAGTGGAAGCTCCAAGTCGAATGTGGAGTTTATTGCATTCAGTGGAAGACAAATTTCGCGAAAAAAAAAAACTCGGTTTGGTTGTGCAACGTACTGAAGCAAAGAAATAATGATTACGGTTCTTAGTGTTTTCGATACCATCCTTATGTAGACAAAGCAAATAATTATCTCTAATTGGAAGTTGCATCTGGATTGGATATAAATTTACCAGAGGTTTTCGCATGAAAAAACTCAATAGTTTTGGAATTGTTGTAATAATAAATGTAGTTATGGCTTTTTCAGTAGCAGCCCACACTTATCTCTTGTCATCCATGATACAACCTGCCCCGATCAACATTGACCTACTTATGCTTCTTGCTTACTGAGTGCGATTGCATATGTAGGTGAAACTCTATTCAGCCCACCAGTGATAACCCATCTAAATCCTTCCCGTGTTTTAATGGAAGATACGTAGCCGCGTTTTAATTGCATTTATCCGCCATTTGGGCAAATGATCATTACTACTGCGATGAAAATTGTTCTCGTTTTACGGCTATTATTATTGCTTAATCAATCAGTAATATTATTTGTTGTTGCATTCGGGCAGTTAGATTGTACTTGACACGGACTTGGAGAATTTTGGGACGAGCTACGAGGTTTCCTACAGTCCACATTTGGCTGCTAGTTTTTTTTACAGAGGTGTGTGTGTTTCGCATCCGGAATTTGACTGATTATGTGTGAATAGCTTTCTATGCTTCGATAATAGCTAAGATATTCATTCGGAAGAGATGGCAAAAGTTTTGCATGTCGGATGAGGTAGAATCAATCACTGATCAATGCTTTGACATCACCGCTACTCCTCAAACACTCTGTTCAGCGTTTCGCCGTTCCCAGGATGTCAAAACAGCTGTGCGTGGTTTCGTGTTCACTCGTACCCACACGATACACATTTACACATTCGGCTATCGTTGTCTCCCCACACGTACGCAAAGGCTCAACGAAGACACACAGTTACTTGTGTGCATCTTGTACGAAGCTACTCTGGCTGACGTAGGGTTGAGATGCTTCTAGAGTACAACTTAGCCAGATCAGGTGAGCCGCTCAGCGTTTCTTTGACGGTCGTCCAGCAACCGAGCTTAAATATTATGTAATTTTGCTATTATTTACTGCTCCTGTTTATTTTCATGTTTGTTGAGCTGATGCTCTATGTCCGCTATCATGGCAATGGTCCTCCATCTAGCTGATTTTTTTCAGTGTGTTAACATGGAATTTTATTGCTGTGTTATAGTGGTATCGTCTAGCAGAAGAAAGTGTATGATGTTGTTATGGATCTTGTAGTGGACACAGTAGACTTACTCGCTGAGAAAACCTGTTCTCACATATCGTGGGGGTCCAAACCTCCTTTCGTTTGTTCTGCTGCATCCATTAAAGTTCTCTGCTTTGTGACTAGGATTCCTTAGAGCCAACAACGCTTTCGGTAGCGAAAACGAGTTCTGCAGTTGGTTGGCTAACTTGGACCACCATTGATATAATCGCGTTAACCATCACATGACTTGAGCAGGAACCAGTAAGCATTACTTTTTCCATTCACACTGGAGGCTTGAATGATCGTAGTCAACTTTAGTGTGTATCCGTTTTAGTGATTTTTCCACTGAAGCAGATAAGTGCCGCACACCATGCTCTAGATTTACTCTCAACTGGCCTTCCGAATAAACTGTCGAAAATCCTTCTTAGCTTACCGTACCTGTTGGTAGATTATCCTCCACTGTACAAGATTTTTTGACATCGGGCAATCATCACCTTGACAACTCGCTTCAAACTTGGGATAGCACAAAAAGTTTGTTTCAAAAAATGCATAAGACTGCATGCAAGCAGCTTACATTTGCGGACTTCTAGAGGAAACTTCGCCTTACTGTTCTGTTCTAATTTTTCTGAAGTGATGTTTTTATTCCAATTTTATCGAAGCCTAAACCATTTCTTTGTATTAGTTCTAAATAAAGGGAAAAGGTATTTTTTGGGCTCAAAGTATGAGAATGAATTCTGACTTTTCTATGTTTTTATGATGTTCAACACGTGATAATATTGTTCGCTAGAGTTGAAAAGTTTAGTCATTTTTGTCTACATTAGAGTCATATGTTAGTCATATCCTGCCACACTCTTAAATTTCTGAATAAAACGGGACAATATTACATTTCCTTCTGGTAGATTACTGGTTACGAATGATTGTCAAAAAATGGATTGCCTCATCGTTATTATCATAGGAGTTCAATGTGGGTCATCTGATTATTACGCTTGGTCAATTCCTATTAAGACGACTAGTTAGAGATTCATCTACCTTTTTGTTCCTTTTATCTCCTTTTTTTGTAAAATCTCATAACCAACAAGAAGAAAAAGCAGCCAAGAATTGATAGACACGCGTTTCGCCAACTGTTTTCAAGAAAATTGTCTCCGAAAACCGCTGAAAAAAGCACATATAAACACAGAGCAAGAGGTTTCCGAAAATCTGGAAATTGAATTTGTAAAGTACAGTAAGTAGTCTAATGTCATACCATTCGTGTAATTAGACGGCTTTCATCGTTGTCAAGCACTTGTGAGCCTCAAAGTGCAGACGGAAGGAGAAGGGTGTGGGGTAATTCGCAACCAATTTGATGATGTCCTCGTCCATTTGCAACCATGCGGTCGTTGTGTAGTTCGCTTTCCCGTCAAACCCCTTCTAACATCCCTTAACGGACTAGCGACATTATCTCGTCTAGGGACTACTTTTTTCATTTCTCAGGTCTTTCACGAAAAAAAAAAGTTCAGCTCAGCTTTTCTGTAAATATTAGGTATTCTAGTCGAGGACTATTCTATTTCCTTTCTAGAATCTAAAAATCTTTCATATCTCATATGATTTGCAGATGAACTGATAGGATGAGTTATACAGATGACTTCCTATCAACCTCGGTTCTCTTCAATAATAATTCATCGTTTTCTTGTTGAGCAGACATGATTATGTTGTTAAGAAAAGACCGCTAAATGTCACTGTTGACAATCTCGTGTTTGCTCATAAAAAGCAATCAGTTATGCAGATAACCTAGACGAGCTGAAATTGAATAATATAGATTGTAGAAAAGTTAGGGGGAGCGGAATAACTCAGTGATTGAAGGTGCTCTGAGACACACATGTGGTCGATAGTTTAATTCACGCCCAAAACTCAACAAGCCCCCATCCCTCTGGGGTCGACGAGTTGGTATTAGACCTGTTTAGGAGGGTACTAGCTCTGACTTCATACATCATGAGGCATTATGAAGGCCAGACATACATATATTCATTTCTAACGTTAGTTGATAGCTCTATATAAGAACTTACAAATAGCTAGATATTATAAAAACTACCATCCATAGCAGCCTTATCTACCTGACTCGGATACCGAGATGGTCGATGACAAACAGTGTGAAAAGAGTGACTATGCAACAAAAACTTCACCTATGAATACAAGTTTTATTGGAACAGATTTTCTTGAACTGCCAAAGAACATCTATAGCTTGACGAACGATGTGGAAGTTGATTTCCACCTGCGCTTTGCATTTTTGAGCACAAATTTTTGTTTTCCTTAACATCTGACTATATTTCAGGATGCCTATGCGTTTTCTCAAGAAATGTTTCGTGAAATAATGATGATTATAAATAGTGTGGTTTTTAAGAGATCGATTTAATATCCCGTGAAAATTCAATGAATACAAAATAAGCGACTGTATCTGTTTGTCAAGCGTATCCTCTCAAATCTAAAATGTCTACCATCTATGAATTCTCATTGGCTATGATGATGGCTGGCAGCTGTTTTGTAACATGGTTAAGAAGTCTAGTCACGACATAGGGGAATTTTGCAGAAAAACACTTAATAAGTGCTTGCAATCATTTTTTTTTTCGAAAGCGCTGCATGCATCGGCCTCAGTACACTAATTATCATAAGAGTACAAGATGTTTCATGGTAATGCAGTTGAATCATTTTTGTCGCTGTGTTTGGTTATCGAGAACTATACTACAACATTCTATCTCTGAATAGGAACATCACATTTTTTCACTTTCTCAGCTCTCTGCTTTTCCCGTCCCACTTCCTTCCTCATTCTTGTGTCTTTCACTTTTCCTCTTTAAGTAAGAAAGTTACAAAGAGTTGCTCAGCATTCTAGGAAAATCCTTTTTTTTCTCAGTATATCATTTAGACTAAATTAATGTTCTCTATTCAAAAATGGCTCTCATGAATGATTTAGTGCTTTTGCAATAAGGATATCTATAACTGAGTTAAACCGATTGGGAATTTCTTAGTTCACACAGTAAACACACAGCTCTTGAATATGTTGCTGAGGGTAGGAGTAATTCACGTAATGGAAGTTAGGAATTGGAAGAGAAAATTAGACGGAGTTCAGCAATTTGCTTGCCTTGAAGGCTGTATGTTGATTAAGAAAATGCATTCCTGGTCATTTCTGACTATCGCAAATGTTGCAAAAGTTTCTTTTCATTCAAAAAAAAACGTTCGTGGGTTGGGTTAGTGAACCATTGTTGACCTAGTGGGGGACTTCTTCTATTATGTGTTACACTACCGCGTATTTGAAGTCTACTGCAGTGAAAGAAGGCGCCAATATTTCTTTTTCTCTGTTCAATTATTTAGAGCATACGGACTTCAACGGTATGTTTCTTCACTAGCTTTGTTTCACAGGACTCTCATATGGGTTTCCCGTTCGCTGCTACTAGCTTTCGACCGAAGTCATCAGACCTTCCAGTTATTTTTCTATTTCAATGAACAACATGTTCTATTTCATCGCTTTACTCTTTACTCTCTAATATCATCCACTTGTATCCATAAGGTAGTGAAGTGATCTCCAAAACAGTGCCTTTACAAATTTTTAATTACAAGTACGTACTTTTTCTAATCTTTCTATGTTCAAAAGCGAATCTTGTGTGCCAAAAAAGAAGTACCGTTTCGTGGGCTTCAAATAATCAGAATGCCATCTCATTGTTATCATATCTTTTATTTTGTAGGGAATGATCTCAAAGCCCCACTGTTTGTATCTCAGATCTTTAGATTCAGTACGTGATGACATATATTGGCCTATAATTCAGCAACAACCATTATTTTAGCAACATATGCTTGAAATTTGATGCGTAAAGCGCATTTGTAAAGGATGTCCTGCAACAATCACTTAGAATTGATCAATTTTCGTTATTGTGTCCGAGACTCATCGTGCTCCTTAATCTCTCCTATTCGGGAAATTAGTGCAATACTTGTGCGGGAGGATAAAAAGTCTGACTTGATACGTCGGTATGATCCACTGCAATCCACTGTAAGCGCCCAATAAGCACTCAGTTACCTTTAAGATCCTTAAAGGAGTCAAAAAGGTGCGTATTTCGCAAAATCACCTCCGAGCACTTAACACTACATCATTACTCATTAGAATCAGTGCGCTTCTTTGTGAGTGTGTTAATTTGATCGTGAAAGTTCTCTGTGGCGAACACATTTGTTTGTATCCAGTCTTCCAAAGTGTTCACATTTTCGCTTGTAACCATGAAACGTTGAAGACGTCGTTACACGTATATTATCATTGAATCTTTTACGCTGGAACTCATTTTCCGTCTTACGCCAGCAGTTTTTTTTATCCCCTTAAGATACAACGGTAGACGTCGTTTGAGTTGTTTTTGGGGAATCAAAGGTTCGAAACATTCCTTAGCCTTATTCAATGGTTTCTCCTGCGTCAAAGAGTTGTGATATCATTTCGTCATTGTAATATTAGTTTGAGAGAAAAGTTTATCAACACCCGCTAAAATTCAAAGTTTATATAAAAATTCAATCAAAACAACGATAATTGCTCTTCTAAATAAAGGCCATCACTATTCACGGTCTTCTGCCAACGATCTGCAAGCTTCCACATCTTATCCATATCGGCTGCTTAGTCTTTGAATCAAAAAGTCCTGACATGCCTCTTCAACTTGACGGCATCCATCCCGAATGTTCCACTACGCGGAACTGGACCATAATGGAACGGCGTAGCATCTGGACTGTAGGCTGAGTGCGGCAAGGCCTTGACTTTCTCCAATTCATCGAAACTTTTCCTTAGTCTTCTTTGCAGTACGAGGCCTAGCATTGTCTTTCTGAAACAGCGCACGCTTTCAACGAATCAATTTCGGCTACTTATCCTTCAGCGCGTCGTAAACTCAGTCCACCTAATCGCAGTAGAGTTCGTGCCTCACAGTTCATTTCACCTACGGCACCACAGATCCGCTTCGCACGCCGCTCGTCGAAAGTTATCGCTTCCAACAATAGCGTATCAAAACTCGAGGTTCAATTTTGTCCGTCGTCATCATTTGATTTGCCGATGAGTAAATCAAAAGTTGATGCGTTATAACTTGGGTTACCGTGGGAGTTTCCTATGGAAGATTCCTGAAGTAATCCCATGAAATTACGATAACCGATACTGTGTGGAATCAAAATATGAATTTTTTTGCGAGTGTTGAATAAACTTTCCCCAACATAGTAAAAGTGCCTAAAAAGACAAGGGCGGCGAGTGAGAAAATAATTGAAGCCATTAATTAAAAGAACACGAGCATTGTAGATGATAGGAAAAGAGTTGAAAATTCATGTTCAGTTGAGCTTTCCATGATTTTTGACATCGTTTTCATTCACTCATTCTAATTAGCTGAACCAGCAATTGTTTCCTTTCTGAATATTTTTATTCAAAACTGAAATAACAGTATTAATGAGTATTGTATGCAGTCGACTCTCAAAAGAGTCAAAAGAGAGTCGAGCGGAGAAGAGACCCTTTTCCTCTTATTGAAACATCGCCAATTGCCATTGGCCTCCATTGCTTTGATAATCAAGGAACAGAATTGCCTTCACTAAAAGCTCAGAGTGGCTTCAATCTTCATAAAGTGTCAGCCATGGTTCTATTCTCTTACAAGTGTTCGGAGATTCGCCTTCAGTTTGATGTCTTTGTTTTATCCTTTCGTTAATTCTTTTTCACTAGCGGTACAAGGTTTTTCTGTATTCTACTGTATTCTAGTAATAGTATTCTACTATATGGTTTTGTTGGAAAAGGCTGTGTTTTGTTCCTCATTCATCAAGTTTAACTAGAAATCGTCCTGAAAACAACGACAGATTGTCCGACAATGTTTTTCTTTGTTTCAAAAGTTTTATGATAATCCAACATTTTATACTGGTGTTTTTAGCTTTCGCAGAATCTTAATAAAATTTATCATTTTTATGTTCTGTTTTATGTTCTGCTTTACTGCTAAATTTGTTTATGTTCTGATAATAAAGATTTAGTATTATTTATTATATTATTTTATATTATTATTTATTAGAAGCAATTAAGATGATTATAAAGATTATTATAAAGATTTATGTTCTGCTTTACTGCTAAATTCGTTAGTATCTTCTTTCTTCTAACATCAACTGTGAATATCTCGCTCAACCGTAAGAAACTTTCAAACTTCTTTTACACTTATAAGCGATGTTAAATGGTGTATGTCGGAGCTTTTTTCGCCAAGAAACTAAAATAAATTATAATTTTACCACCACCTCAGCGTGTTGAAATGAAGACGTCCGAATTCATGACTAAATAAACAGCAAGCGACCAAGTCTTGTCTGTCTAAACTATGAAATTCGACGCGCCAGCTCCTTCTCGCTTCGATAGGCTCAAATAGCGTCTAAGTAGTTCTGCTTTTCACAAACGAATTGCTAAGCCATGACGATTGCCAGCGTTCGTCGGCCAAGGATATCATTGAATCGCTGTTTCTTCCAAATTCCTAGCATTGTCATACTTTCCTCATAGCGTGAATACATACATGTTTTACGAAGATTCATGTGCTACCAAGTGTGTTTCCCATTGAACGTCACTTGTTTGCTAAGATTTTTTTGCTGGAACGTTCTGAGAAGGTCGTCTTAGGGCGCACCTAGGTCCACCTAAGTCGTCACAACGGCCGGTCGCCGCCGTACCTTGTGTATCAGGTGGATATTCGCACCCTCTCGACAGGGTTCATCGCCTCACAGCGGTTATTTTTGATATTTGATGATTTCTCTGTGAGCTTCCAGAGTAGAATGTCCTTCACTGATTTTATTAAGATTGTGACATGTTCACTCCATTTCTTACCAAAGTTATATCTATTTAACAATAAATTTATTTTATTATCCATCTTGAGCAGTAAAATTCCAATCTTTTTGATGGTTTCTGTTACGATTGTTTTTTCGAGATTTTTTCATAAGAGTCGTTTCGCGTTTTGTAAGGCTTATGCGTAGTATTCTTCTTCCTTATTCGACTTCTTTTCTAAAATCTCAGAGATGTGAGCCCTCTTTTATAACCTTTTTTTCTGTTTGTCATAAATTTGAACTTCAAAATTTTAACAATGAGTCTTCGGTGTCCTTCTGCTGCCTCAAATCTCCCTATTGTTCTAATCGTTACTTCAGCGACGAAGTAAAGTAGAAGTTGACTGGGAAATTTTCTTTTTTCACACTCATAATTTGCACAGACTGCTTTGATACCATAAGGCTAATTTTTTTGCCTTTTAGACAGTCATTTATAATCTATCTCTGCAAGGATTTTTGTGCCATATTTTTCTATGGAGGTCGGTAGAATTGATTCACAAATGAAATTGATACTTCTTTTCTTCCATGACACTTCAGAAACAATGAGCGGTTAGATTCCTTAGAAAGTTTTTTTTTTTTGCAGATTCGTCGAACGGAAACGTTGTTTCCGAGCCGATCCAGGTTGCGCTTCTAAGCGACGAACCGTCAAAGAGCCAAGTGAGCGGTCGACGACGACATCGTCTTGAAGGCTCCCTTCAGCGGGTTCATCGAAGGCAAGTCTTTTTTTTACGGAAAAAGCTAATTTAGAGTCACATCTGCTTCACATTATAAATTTTTCTTCTTTATTTTTGGTTAATTTTACCTATTTGTTCTCTTGCATTTTTATTTCTAAGTTAAACAAGATCTGTACTACTTACCGACTATTGCTGAACGATCATCGCTGTCTTTTCCTGTGGTCGAGATGGACTGCAGATAACCTTAAATTTCCGTTAGAAGGCGAACAAATCTGAAAACAGTGAAAAACAGAATGATTTCCAGCTAGGAAACCTGTTTTGCAAGTTAGCTGTCGCTTGATTTGCCTCAACAATGAGCTATTCTTGAGCTTTTTCCATAAATTAGGCTCATTTGATTTTTTACTATCCTTTTTCTGCTCGTTTCGGAATCATAGTTCCAATTCTTTACGTAAATCGTCTAATTTTATTCAGAAATGGGTTATTCTCTTTAAAGAAACTTTTTGATGAAAGTAGAATTCTAACTTTCGCTATTCATTTTTCCCAGGTGGACCTTTCTGTAGACGATCATTATAAGGTATTTAAGTCTCACGAAATAATAAACCATGTACTGATTAGGAGTATGAATATCTGTTGAAATTCTAGTCTCATAAAGGCAAATGTGGTCTTATAGCCAACCAGAGAAAATTTTGACAAATTTGCTATATGCAATGATAATTTACAACAAGAAAGAGACAATTGTTTAGCTCACAACATTTGAAATGTGCTGAGCACAATGCATTCGGTATTTAATTAGTAACAACTTTCAGAGTTTAGCGGTAATATCTCGTGAGAAATGGACTGCTTATACCGGGCCTTTTAACTTCAATAGAATTCTCATAATCAACAGATTTTTGACTGTAAGATGTAAGCTCCCTCGTCATACTAAGCTAGAATTGCAACTTTTTTGGAGCCTATGAATCGAATTTTTTCATCCTTGTTTTTCAAGGTCGTATTTCGAAAATGAAAGGAATTGGAAAGGCATAGTTTCGTCTTTATGGCGGTGATCTTTCCCAGTGTATCTTTGACGTCATTTCCGCGCTTGAGCCTTCAAAATTTTTTATTACTTTTTATTGATTTCGCCTTTTCTTGAGAGTTTCATTTTCTAAAGTGTTTGAAATCAAGAGAATGCTGTATAGACTAGATGTGCAACTGAAGTAATAGAAGAAAGTTTTTGCAAGCTCTGAACTTCTTTAATATTCTACTGGTCGCAAAATTACTTTCAGTTGTTGAAAACTAGAATCCGGGTCTTGTGTGTTAATATGAGCTAGCGAAAAATCCTACCGCACATTTTATAACAATGAAAAGAATTGGAAGATTACGGACGTGTTCCGTTCATTGCAGCTCAAGTTTTTTTATATGGTCCTTGGGGAACTCAACG
Organism: Parelaphostrongylus tenuis; assembly: GCA_019055375.1. Taxonomy (NCBI): domain Eukaryota; kingdom Metazoa; phylum Nematoda; class Chromadorea; order Rhabditida; family Metastrongylidae; genus Parelaphostrongylus; species Parelaphostrongylus tenuis. The sequence continues at coordinate 196,657 of JAHQIW010006966.1, read as the reverse complement.
TTGGAAACTCAATACTTTGGAAATCCGAGGAGAAGATTTGTCGGCTGAGATGCGTTTTTTCGAACTGACAGCTGAAGTCCGAGAGTAAAGATCATGTCAGAAGTCATCCTGAAGGACCGAATTATGTCTAACCTTTTTTGAGTTGCAAGCCTTCAACTTGGATCAAAATCTCTTTCGAAATGGTTCGAGTTTTTGTAGAGGATTTGGGATTAATGCGTGTTTTGTGGAGAGTAAGAGGTCTCTTGTCTCATAGAAATGCGAATTAGATCAGGGTGATGAGAAACAGAACGTTTCCACAGCCGACTTTTTGATGAATAAGTTTTCATGTGTTATTGAAAATCCCCATTATATATAATTAATTCACTTGCTCAGATTCTTGCACGATTTTCATTTTCATGCCATTCCTTCTGTCTTTGAGAAAAAGCTACGGATTACGGGGTTAAACTATATGAAGACATGAAATATTTTGGGATTAAGAGGAGGAAGAGGGTTTACTTGTGTTGATGAACGCATTGGTGAATGGCATTTCGTTAGTTCGAGAGGAACTCCGCTGAAGAGTTCAGAGAACACCGCGCTTTCGTCGTTTTACACTGGCTGGGGGCCATGTGATCCTTTAGCTTCCGACACTCGCCAATGTCATCTAATTATGTTGTCCGATCATTTTCCCTTGGCTAATATTTCAAGGTATGATCTGTTAATTTCGGTTTAAATCTTTTGGGAAGCGCGCTATTTACTTGGAGTGGTGAATTTAACTAGTTTTTTCTCTTGAAAAAACACCCAGATAATTTTTTTTCTAACAGATATATTCACATGAGATGGATTTTAATTGGAAGAAAAGGATGCAGTGAATGGTGTTTGCGTATGTATCTACTGTTGCATTCTCGTTCACTTTCTAAAAATGTGTTCACTTTACGCGCAAGGTTTCAGGGTTCCCTTCGCCTTTTTTTCCTGATCTCAAGTGAAAACGCTTCTAATTACCCAATACCTTCGAGGTCAACACAAAAAAAAACTGCTCGCGGTTCCTTGCTTTTGCTTCTCCGCTGCTTTGGTCTCGAAAGAAAGACAGTCCTCAATTCAAAAGCGCCCATTTACGACGTCATGACCGGTTGTACAACCGGTTGATTCCAAATTATAAACGTTCTATTATATCTGGACGAAAATACATATCACAGTAGTTTTAGGAATTATAGCTTATTGGAAAAATGATTCATTTATCAGCACTAGCACATGCTGAAGAAAATCTTTTGAAGGATTTATTTCGTTTATGATCATTGATTGTGCTTTTGAATTTTGCAATACGGCGATTACAATTTGGCGGCTTTTCTTTCGCTTAATCGCCTTCAGAAGTTTTTTAAAATTGAGTGTAGCCGTATACGCTTCAGGATACAATCATATAGTGATAAATAAAGATAAAAGGATGAAGCTCTCGGCGTTGACCTTGAGTGATACGCCATGCATTCGTCTTCATTTTTTAACTATCTTTGAGATGATCGAATTCATATCTAGCCTTTACGATTACTCGCGGTGGCCTCCTGCTGTATCGAGTCAATGCTGCTTATCTTTCCAGACAAGTCTGTGACCAATCAGATATCTATTAACCGACCACTAAGGAGTAGATGGTTTGGTGAACCATGAACACAAAATCGAACCATCGACTATGTATACGGCACAGAGCACCTCTAATTACTGCGACACATGCGCTCTTTCACAGTGAAAACACCAAAAATCTCTTCGGTAGTTCTAGTTTTCTGCAAATCCTAGCACTTCTGGTACTAGATTCGTTTTTTCGCATCCAAGCTCCGCAAGGTTTTCAACATTCACATCTTTCGACTGCTGCTGGAGGATTTCGTTTTCTCTGAGAGAGGCGTAAATTGCTGGTTGGGCAACTACAAGCAATTTGGAAACAACCCGAACTAAGTCTTTCCACAAGGCGCTCCGATGATTGATCACAAGGGAGTATGAGGAGAGTTGGTCGAACTAGCACCTTGTTTTCTAGTGACCTAGATTATTACCACTTGGCCAGAGTCTCATGCCCCACGTAACCGAAGTAATTGTTGATTGTTTACTAACTTACTAGTTGTATACTGTGACATTTACTCAAAACACTTTTATATAATAGTGCAACTCCCAGAACTACTTTCAAGCCCGCGAAACTTCACTGTCTTTGTAGGATTTTCTTTTGGAGTCTCGATGTACTCGTACCAGGGAGTTCTTGAGTCACCATCTTATACATCCGCCGGCTTTTGTCTATCGGATATAACACTGTCGTATTATGAGTGCACTGATTTCTTCCAAAAAGGCGGCGTTTCTTTGCGTATATACACTTTAGCTTGACTTGCTTATCAGAGAATCGGTCTCCTTTGGCTGGTATCTTGTAACCAGCAGCAATAGTACACCTTACGTTGGAACGAAGTGCCAATACTGTTTATTGAGATTTATCATGAATAGTCATTGCGATCGGTAGATGGCGAAGACGCAGAACAAAGCTTTCTAGAAATATATGAGGAAGACAGATTTTCGTTCTTGTATAAAGCCAAGTTTCAATACTTTTTAGTTTTTTTCTTTTCACTTTCTATCTCGCAGTAGTCTTAGTTTACTCGTTTTCAGATCACAAAGTGCCGGAGCAGATGCAAATCTCAGTGTAACAGTGCCGTCGTCGTCCAATATGCGTGTGTTCAACTTGAACCACACGCGTGACCCGAAGGCAACCTCCGACGCAAAATTCTTGCGAGCCACAAAGCGTTTCTTCAAGAAAATCTACACAACGGCCACTTTTCCGAACAAGAAGGTGTCGCTGGACGCCGAATCGTTTTTAAAAACTCCACCATTGTACGATAACGGGTAAGTAGGAAAGTCGATCTAGGCTCTTCATTTGAGTTGTTTTAGTTGTATTTCACTCTTTTTTGTTACATACAAAGAAATCAGTAGTCGGAAAACATCTGGAAATTGTACGAAGTTAGGATATGTCTGGAGAATGAGCATCATTAAGCAACTTGGCTGCATTGCTTCTATTCTTTTACTTTTTTTCTAGTCGCTAGGGAAGTGTCCGATCTTCGACTACTCGCTAACGTTTGCTCAGTGATAAAAGCATTTTATGAGCTGTACAGTCTTCTTTGTCTTCGTCTGATGTACACTATTATTTGTAGCTGTGCATATAGTATCAACCGATTCAATCAAAAAAGACTCAGAAATTATCTGGGATTTTCAGATTTCGTCGGTCTGTACTAAGAAACGAAGCGGATTTCGCGCAAATAGAAGATTTTCAAAACTATACTCAAACTTATATCGATACAAGTTATCCGGATAGTGGGCTTGATTTGGACAGGTACATCTACTCGGCTAGATTATCATGTTCCTGTTGAGAGTTTTAGCATTTAGCAGTACATACTTTTTTGATTTTCAATATCTTCAATGCTTTCTTTTTCCAAATTTCTCTTCTTAAATTTTCTAAATCTGCACTGTGTGATTTTGTTTCAACAGAATGCACGGTAGGGATAACTAATGTATCTCTAATAAATTCACGTGCTCAATCTCATTTGAAGGCTGATATTGTTTGATTTTGAAAAATGGCTTCATTATCTTCTCCTGTAGTGGAACTAGCTTTTATCGCAGTTGATTCTTGCAGCAATTGATAGTTAGGATTGGAGACTTTTATGATGGTTTTGTTCAGATCGTCCACTCCTGATCAATCTTTGGGATCCATGACAGTGACGTCGTCCGATTCCCGAGTGACATCATCGGAATCGAGTCGAGAAGACCGTTGTGAAGACCTTTTTGAAACGCTTCGACGAGAAATGGTAGGCACTTTTCAATGCCCCATGAATCACACAATGAATTTCACTCAGCTGAACGTTAGTAAAACGATCAAGTTGAAATCGGCAATTTGAACACCTGTTATCATTGTAAAGTCATTTGGAAAAGCGCAACTTCTCGGGGACTACGGTATATCTAGGTATTGGGTTTCCCCTAATTTATCTAACCACTGTTGTTCTATTCAGGTTTTTTCTATTTCATACCGGGTTCTTGCCAAAAGCTGTGCATGTCGGAGAATATTCCGGTAACACTTGAATGCGGTTGTACCACCACTGCTCGCCATCCAAATGCAACCAAGACTGCCCTGCACGCGTGATCATCTGTGAAAGTCTTCTGCTGCAACCGCACAGGCAGCATTTTTTCGTCCACTACGAGAATAGAATGCGCCACATCTATTGGCTCTCCTTCGGCAAAGACCTGCCAACTTAATCGACGCCAAAGGTTTATGCTTGGAATATCATGCTCTTAGTTTTTGGGATCGAGCTACTCTGAAAACTGCTCGAAAACAAGTAGGCAATCAACTCAGACATCTACGGGGAACACCTCCAGAAGTTGGCGATTGTAGTGTGGAGAACGTCCCGAACATCCGAGTGTCGCCTTTCTCCACGATGACGCAAGATCTCACATTGCAAAATGTATGGACCACATTTTACAGAAACTGGGCTGGACTACGGTACAAAATCCACGGCAAAACCTTCATATTGATCGGATTACCACCTCTTCCATGCCTTGAAACAACTTCTACGGGAGGAGAATTCAAAGACCGCAATCAGCTCGAAAGTGACCTTACCGTACTCTTCTATCGCCATCCTGATTCTTTCTGTGAGGAAGGCATCCAATGTCTGCCCAGCTGATTGTTGCCTGTCCTATGGTGGTGAATATGTTGGTAATCAATTGATTTCTTCTACTAATAATAATCGCTAGTAACAAATGGATTTAAAAGGATCGTAATGCGGAAGGAGTCAGAGGACTACTATTTTTTAGTTAGAGGACTAGTCTTTTAGTTCAGTGCATCCTGAACAGTGTAGGCCATACATACACAGCACTTATGGTTGTTGCACCATTTCTTGTTCCTAATGGCGTCAGGAAAGAGAAAGTAGTTGCGAAATCTGTTTCACTCAAGATTGTTTATCAGAAAGATCTTTTTCGAGTTGTGCTAAAAAAAGAATTTTATATGAAGATTTTCTACGTATAGATGACGATCATTGCAGCATGCAATGCGAGCTCGAGACGCCGCCATCCTTGCTGATCTGCATCGTGTCGAGTCACAGATTCAAAGTGTTAAACTGGCTCGTCTTGGTGTCTACGGAGTTGCTGCACAACAGCAACCGGTGCAAAGCCTTCCAATATGATCCGACTGATGCTTGTTGTTCATTTTTCGTCTCATTAAGACTATCTATTACATTCACTATGCTACGTCCACATTGCGTTTCCTATCATCCAGTGTACAATTTCTCCATACTCTTTACTTATGATGAGTGGTTTTTTTTACTCTACTAGAGATTTTTACTAGCTGCGAATTGATCAACAGCTGACTATTGGATCCCTGGCTTATAACCATTGTGACTCTATTTGTGCCCTATCAAGCGACTTACAGTTATCTAGTCGCTTAATTTTGTGGATATCTTACGAATTATTAATCTCTCTCTCTCTCTCTTCATTCTGAACAGTAATCTTCCTCGTTTATGTATATTTACTGTGTAACCCTTTACTATATGCGGGTTATGATTTTTATACTGATTCCTGATTACTGTCCGTGCTAAATAATTATTTGTGGTAGTCTGTGTTCAACGCAGCTCTCAGTGTTCGAGCCAACCGCCAGACAACCACCTTGTATCCGTGCTATGACGCTACTAAGTCTCCTCAGCCCTTCTCCATTAGGAAAAGAAAGCCGTAATAGAGACGCCTGTGTGTCACAATGTATTTTTGCATTCTGATATTTTTTTATTAATAATTCAGCACTGATATATCGAAATACTTGACATAAATATCTTACTGCTTTGCTGTTAAGCATAAAGCGCAATAAATAAGAATTTTATAGAGGTGACGTGCGAATGTTTGAGATTGGAGCCAACTCGCAACTCTGGTAAAAGAATTTCAGTGCATAAAAGCGTTGCCATCCGACTTCTAAATCGTTAGCAGGGACTCATGAAGTTTGGCCTGCTTTCCACCATCTCATGCTACAGTGTGCGTGGAATTAGCAGTTTTCCCCTGGCTCCTTTCAATATGGGTCTCATTGTGCCTTGTTTGAAACTTTCATAAGATTCTCTTTTCCACCCACATAGGGAATGCCATGGAGTTTATTTCTCTTTTCCAAACAATCGTGGCTTATCATTTTTGGTTACTGGTTACCTCAAATCGTTGTCCATCAATAATCTCCAAAAGAGTGCCGTTTCGAGATGGTCTTCGTCATCCAAAATTGTTCTTCTTCTCGTGAAACGCCTAGTATGTCACTGCTCGGGCATGGCCAACGAATCTGTTGAATAACAAAACAGTTTATTCAATGACGAATTGAAAGTCAGTGCGATAAAAACTTTCCCTTGTGACAAATTATTGTCGTCTATTGCTTTTTTCAGGACGGACTATCAATCAAATTCGGTATTGGCCAAATAATTGTTTCCTTGAGAAGCAAACACGAGGTTGCTAAAAGAAGGATTTCTAATGCATAATACAGTAGAACACTGGCTGATGTTCCGGCCATATTGCCTTCTACAAAGCCAAGAAATGTCAAACTGATTGGCATTCTACTCAGATGAAACACTTCTATGACCCCAGCAGAAAAAGGTGGTAAACAAATTTGATTTGTATGACAAACGATTCACTTGAACACTTGACGCTTCAGACCTCTTCAGCTTTTGAACAGCGAACAAAATTTTATCTTTGTTGGTCTTCATCAAATCACTGGGAGACCTCAAAAGAACAAGGCAGTGACCCTTTAAAGAAGCTATATACTAAGCGAACGATAATTTGTTTGTCACATTTTTGTGCCGAGGCTGTGAAAGCGTTTGACCGAGTAAATTGTGAGCTAAACTGACTGTTTCAGGCTCTAGAGAAGATGGGACCTGCGTAAACGTTATCCAGTACTGGCTTATGGGGGTGAGGATAGCGCAATGTTTGTGATAACGATGTGTCAGGAAGCGGAGCTCTAGTCTGATTCCCCCCTCCAATACTCTCTTACAACTTAACAACGAATACCTTAGTTCGATTACCTTCAAGATTGCAAGGAAAATCGTCTCGAACCATCATTCTACGACAATCATAAAAAAGAAAAATTCTCAATTGACAGTTGAAGAAGAATGTGAAGAAATTGAAGATCTTTTAGAGAGTGAACGCGAGGAAGCATACGAAATGTAAGGAATGCTAGAATTCGCTCAGTAAATTGTAGTTATGGGTCAAGTAAAATAGAATTTAGATATTGCTTTCATTGCACTGATTTTGGAAACCTCGTTAAAAAAGGTAAAGACTTCTACAGACTTTCACTAAGCCTTTTTTTGAGATTTGATATTGTATGTTAATGGTAATAACCACTGGTAGTAACATGCATTATCAAACCTCGAAAAAAAGACCTAATAAAAAGATTGTGGAAATATATTGCTTTTTCAAATTCTTTCTATTTTGACTGCCACTTGCAGTGGCATGCTATTATAGTATACCCAATGTGTAGAGTAGTGCAACGGTTAGCATACGCTCCCGGAAAGAGTGAGATCTGGGTTCGAGTCCCGGCTGACGCAAAACGTTTTTTGCACAGTACTCTACATATTGGGTATTGCATTTTTCTAAATGAGCTCTTATATCACCCGAGTTAAGACAATTTTAAAATACAACAACAGCCAGAAAACATCGACTCAAAACAAGACGGTGCAACACGCGATATTTCACTTGACGGGCCCTGTGGCATGTTCTCCTTAACTACTCTCAGAATAGGGCATGTGGTACTGATGAAGCGAACGAAGCCGTCGAAACGTACGTATACCACTAATATGCAGCATGAACTTCTGTTCAACGTAAGAAGAGGTCTGTAGACAGAAACCAAGTAATTATTTGACTACATTGTACTCAATACCATACCGTTTTTATCCTTCATCTTGTACCAACTCCATTCACCAAACTCATTCATCACTTGCTTTGATTGTGTAGCATACAGTACGGTCACAAAGGTGGAAGAATTTTTTTCTCGACACGAGTTCTTTTATTCAACCGCTTTTCAACAAGAACAATGCTTTGTATCGTAGAGAGTGTGATAGTAGATTACGAGCCCTGTTGGAACAGTTTTCAGTTCGCGCTTTAGGAATGAGTGAAGTACGCGTTCAACTTCCGCTTGAGATTTAAAGTTCTGCACATCACTCAACATTGAAGGATTTTTTTTTGTTTGGGCTGTGATAATATATTGGTGGTCGGGACTTTTCTATGCTCTGGAGAAAGCGAGACCTCCAAAGCGTCGGCTACATTTGACTTATTGCTGACAACGGCGTGTCTGCTAGGAATGAAGCACTAACTAATTTAACAATGCTAAGGAAAAGACGGTCCTGCGATGGAAGAACTGCTCATGAAATTGACATAGTCAGATAATGGATAAGCAGAGCACGTTTTGCTCAGGGGCACCTTCTTGCAATATCAAAGGTGAATGAACGTTCTTTGCATTCACTTGGAGTCTTACTGTCGAATGATTCAGTGACCCTTCTGGACGTTCAAAGGTGGTATTATCTCAACCTTTTGTTAACCTTCCTTTTTCAGTCATACTCTAATCACTCACTCCTTCAGCTTCCTCAAACACAATAGGCGTGTTCTCCGCGATGGATAATCTATCATCAAATTGATTTTAATAATTTGTGTATAGTAGTGTTCATATATCATCCTACATCTTACTGGCGAATTTTCATTAACAAAGTCATCTGGCATTTGATTCGCAGCCTTATCTCTACATCATTAGCTTCTTGTAAGGATTTCTGTTGTGGTTTTCTGAAAATATTACATTACTGTTAGTTAAACAAAGGATTCTAAGTTTTCTTGATTAATGCTCAAATCGTTATTTCCATATCCAGTTGACTTCCTCCACAGTAGATATCAATCTTTAGTGCATTCATTTTTTTTTGTAAAGTGATGAATGGGCCTTCATCATTGCCAACATAGTGCAGTACGTATCCATGATCATAAATACGAACACGAGAAAAGAAGACTGATTTATCAGTAAGCAATAAAGCAGTAAAAACAAGAGAACTCTCGAATATCATATGCATATCGCAATGGCTGCCAGCTTAATTGGGCTTATCAAGAGATATGTGCTTATCCGACCGAACCTGTTAAACGTGGGTGTCTGACAGCTATGATAGAGACAGTGAAGAATGATTGATGGCGAAACGGTCCCTCGGTGGTGTAGTGGTGGCACGCAACTTTAGTATGAGTAAAAACAAGGGTTCAACTCCCGCCTGAGGTCAGATTTTTGCTCAACTCTCCTAAATACTGGTCGAATGAATTTCGCCGGTGATTGGATCAACAACGAGAATGCGACAAAGATTTTTGTACTTTCCACACTCCTGTTGGAATGGAAGGAGTTAAAGTAGAAGTACCGTTTAATACATGCAAAGCCTTTGATTTACTTTACTCGCGGCTGAAAACTTTCTTACCTCTCCACCAGTTCTGGAAACTGAGACCAGATTAATGCAAGAAGCGCTCCATCTAATCCACAAAGGCTAGTGACTGTTTATAGTGAGAAGGCCTGGGAACGCTTTAACATGGCGCATCCAAGACTCTACTGAAGAACGACTCGACCAATATGTAATGTATTCATAAGAAGCACAATTATCCTTACGGATCAGCCACATGTAAAATCCTAAGAACAACGTGAACTATGAAGTTAAGAAAACGAGTTGCACGGAAGAAGTGCAGATGTTAGGGCAATTTGTGATATCGCTTCACTGGTAAAAGAGGCTTTTGCAGTGAATGAATCTAGAAATATTTTCACGCTCGCATCGCAAACAGATCAACACATTTTGTTGTGGATGTCCTCACTCGACTTACTTCAATTGTTTCTCACCAAAAATTGATGTGAATCCTTTTGCATGAGGTGAGTGCAGCTTTCCACGATCATCAGCCGACCAACATCGACGATTAAATTAAGCCTCATGCCTGTCTTTCCGTTATCTACCCGCTGTCAATGTTAACACACTTGTGAGAGCAAGACTTACGACAAATCTGGCCACCACTCTCATCGTTCAAATTTCTATGTGCAACAAAATCGGTATTTATTTCGTAGTCAGTAATCAGTAAAGGAACGGCTAACTGATTCTATGATAAACATCTCATTGTTTGTGTTGTAAACTGATTTTTAAATTCTACTGTGATTTTTGAGCCATTTGATTGGGGGCGACTGAAAACGGACAATACTTCCGAAGTCCTCCATGGAGGTCATGGTTTGCAGATTCATTGAGAAAGCAGCAAGTGGTTTGTCTGATGAATCGAAGTGCGTGAGTGAATGTTTGGCTGTCTATTTAATTTGAATTTTTTCTTATACTTAACCAGATGAAGGTGTTGTGTTAAGAAAGGACTGAGGTTATGGCATTCCAATGCGAGCAACTTGTAACTTCTCTATTTCTCATTTTTCTTCATTGATATAAGATTTATCTATTATATGAAGTTCTCACGTGATACTTTCTTAAGCCAACATTCCCACCCTAGGGCATTTTCAATATTAAGAAGGAATAAGCGTGTTGTTGTGTTGCACTCTAGAAATCGAGTTTTATAGCACCCATTGTAATTGTTGTATTTTCTGTCACCAAATGAACATTAGTTTTTATCGAGTGTATCAAAATATGATATATTATGGTTTGCCAAGACTTCTCTAGGAAACTTTTTATTCAGTCCTTGGCTATTTCTCATCCTACACTTCACCTAAACATCCTGGCTACATCTGGCTTCTTTTTCAGCATCTTTCACTTCTTTCTATGTTGAATATTTCGACGATTCATTTATAGTACATTAATGAAATGCATTATTCGCTCAAACAACCACTTCCATTAATTTGATGAAGTAATTTACCTTTCGTTTCGAGTTTTCTTGAGAGTTCGCAGAGCCTTGAGAGCAAAATCATTCTTGTCGAATTAACCTACCATAGAGATTGGAATACCGCTCGTTAGAGTTATTTGATTTCTGAGACCGGATGGGTGTGCGGGCTTTCTCGCAACCCATCACAGGGTGGTCTCAGCGTTGCACTGCAATTGCGATCGGCCCACCTAAGAAATAGAGAAATAGGGGGAAAACTTGCACTGTATAAGTGCCTATAACAGAACTACATGTAAGGCTCAGAGATAACTATCAGGACTTCGAAATTTTGAGGGAAATTGCACTATGTCTTTAACAGACTAAGTGGTCGGATAATGCATCTTATCAGCGTTTCTTATCTTGTCATAGAAGTCCGATTCCACTTTCAAGACCCCGGGTAGATGATTGAATTGGCTAGCTTTGACATGCAGTGGAACCAAAAACTCCGCTGTACTGCAAATTACCATTTAACCACAATGCTACTCGCGCTTACATCCACACCTGCAAACTATTTTATCCACATGGAACTTGACTGAAAATCTGCGAAAAATTATGTTTGAAGCAAATGAAAAGGCTGCTAAAGGTCATATTTAGTAGATAAACTTTACATATACTCCGGAGCTATTCTACTTTCGCAATTATTTCAATGTCAAGGTAAGCCAGTGGAGATCACACTTTTACTTAAAATGTAAAACTTAAGTGTTTAATTCCAAAAGAACTATGCTTTCCATGTCACTATACTATGTTAATGAGCAAGATGCAAGATTATGGCTTATAGAATTAATTAGTGGCCAATTTAGTCAGAAATGGTACATAAAACTCAGCCATATGACACTGAGTTCATCACTTCAGTGACGGTGGCCTGCATCACGGGCAATTGGATCAAGCCTTTCGTCTTCCACTTCTCACTTCTACTTACGTCCATTCGTCGAATTATAAATCCACCATCCACATTCTCGCAACTTACACGCATATATATCATATTTCAATATGCTGTTCTCTTCACTGGAAGTTCTTAAACTTTATTAAGTTTAACACTTAGCCATTGATCACTCTGGGATTATCACTTCAGATTGGACACTGTATGACGATCCTCACATTTCGACTGGTCATATCGTTGGGATTATTCAATCTAATTAAGAGTATGAGAGATTCTCAACAGAAGAAAGCGGAATGACTCCACATGTCACGCAACACATGGTATTTAATGCGACCCCAGACTGAACGAACCAGGTCTGTATCTTCCTTGAGTCGGAGAATCGGGTCCCAAACCTTTTTGAGAAAAACTGTCAGCCGACAACTTTTTGCAGTGAATAGCACCAAAAACTGCAGAACTATGCCACGACAATATTTAAAAAGACCGGCTTATTATGAAACTAGGAATTACTACTTGATATATGTAAATCTTAAAGACTTATCATGTTTAGTCAACGTGAGGTCGGTAATAGTTGTTGTAGTAGCAGTAATAGTAGTTTCCTGGTTGACGTTTCGGCGACACTGTCTTCTTCATAGCTTGGTTATAGGTTTTATTAGAATATTAGTATATAATATTGTATAAGTGTTGTATTAGCATATGTATACTGAATATAGTAGCTCTTTCTGATTAAGAGGGAGCAAATCGAAATCCGATCTCATTCTCTGGAGAGGAGTTTTACATAGGACTGTCAGTAACCATTTGAATACTGGAACTTGAGGCTGCAGTTCTACGGCGCTCGCTTTTCAAAACATCCCTTTATATCGTTGTAGCATCCAGATCAAGAGTTATATCTCACACTCGTCTTTCCCCTTCATTTTTACCATGCGCCTAATTCGCTGGAGGCCGAAAGCATATCAATGTATAGAGGAATTTTCGTAGTATCCTATTCAATCGTTTTATGTGGAGCTTCTTCCAAAGTGGAGGAAAAATTCCCAATTGAATAAAAATACATCGATCATCCTCCTCGCCCCGCCCCTGTAACATCTCTGTCGAGGCCGTCGCCTTGTCGAATACCCGTTGGCCAACCTTACCAAAAATGTAGTACTCAACCTTATTTCCCTGCTACGGCGTATTTCTAGAAAACAAGCGCATTAGTAAAATCAGGAAACATTACGCTATCAGTTGATTACTAACAGTCCAAAGAAAAAGCTCTGTATGGAAGTTTAAAGCACAAATGAAAAGATCAAAGAAGATCAAATGGTTAAAAGAGCTTTTAGAAAGTGAACACAGTTTCGAGTTCTTTGGAGCTTATGCTATAGTTTGAGTACTACTCCAAGGAAGGATTTTGTCCAGCAAAATGCAAGCGAGATAAGAAAAAAAAATACGCGGTTTTAAGAAATATGAGTTTATTTTGAATGTTACTGCGCTGTAGGGGGGTGTTTTGAAAACTGGAGACGTGACTGTGTGGCCTGAAGTTTCAGCTTCCGAATGGTTACAGACACTCCTATAAAGAGTTCTTCTACAGCGAATGAAACCGATTTTCATTTGCTCTCTCCCTTTCAGAAAGAACCAATATATGTTTTTAAGGATTGTTATTTTTATTGAATATCAACGTTCAAACACAAACCTACGTCCAGGTTCTGTAAAAGGTAGAGTTGCCGAAGTGCAAACTACTACTACTGCGAGTGCTAATAAAAACTATACCAACCTCGTGTAGCTAAATGAAATTGGTCTCTAAGCTTTGCATATAATTCACAGCACCTAGAATATTTTCCCTCGGTCAGCATTCTATGACATCTACGAAGAAGGCAGTGCGATAAAGTGGCAGCTGAACTCAAAGATAATTCCAAAACATACTTAGATGATAATTGCAAGACAACGGACTAATCTAAAGTAATACTGTGATCCTCTCAATGTAATCCATAGAGAGAGATCACCGCTATTACTTCTCCTTCCGCTAATGCTGTTGAGTGGCTCTAGTGGGTGCCAGCAAATCTCTAAGGTCGTACTCACAGTCTTCGCATCATTTTTTCTATGTCATTTTCTTACATAGGAGTCAACTGGGAGGTTCGATTTTTCTTGTAATTTGCTAAGCATTACACCCTTTCTTTAGAGTCTCAATATAAAAAATCTTTGACTCTGACCATAGAAATGGTGTTCGCCGTGGTAAGCGCATTAGAACCTAGTAACGGCTCTTTTCATCACTTATCGTTCAAACATATCGCATATCCGCTTAGTCTAAATTTTCAACACCTCAAAGTGTAAAATAGAGTTTATGATCATTCACTGTCAACGTGAGTCAGCAATTTGCAATTCTTCTCTCAAATGCATGATTCAGGGCATTTCCAGCATCGTTAAATTGATTGCTGGTGTTATACCTTCAATCCTCCATCTTGCTAAAGTACCGACCAAATTTTCCAAGTATCAAATTAGGGTATATATAATTAATATCAAATCGAGAAGGTAGGCGTGGAGTCGGGTGTTTCTGATTTCCTTCACCACATCTACGATGTTCTTGGAAGTAATCCAAGCCTCCTCTTCTTCCTGCCAAACTATGAAGGTGAGCCGTTTACCCCATCGATTACTCGAATCAGATATATAGAGCCGGAACATTCGAACATATTTTTTTCATTTAGCGTGACTGGAGTATCAGAAGCATATCGATTTGCACTGAACATGCTTTGGTGAAGTTGAGTCAAAGTTCAATCTTCCCATTGACGTTAGCGAAGCCAGCTGAAATCTAATACTGACATTTGTAAGAGCGATATCATCAGTAAAGTACAAAGCTTGTGAGAATGTCAACTACGCCTGCCACTCTAATGTTATTCCGATCCATCTTTTGCATCGCTCTCGTCAGACTAGCTGTAAATGAAATTTGTGAGATGGTATCGCCCCAAGGGATTAGAGTAGTAGTCGTGAATGGCTTTCTCCACTGCCTTTTCCGAAGATGCGACTGTTGTATTTGGCCTACGGAGTTCGATAATCCTATTCTGGTAATTGCGGTGTTCCGGCGGACGTTGCAAATGCTTTTCCCAACTTCTGCGCTCTCGTTCATTATTGCTGCTATTCTCTCGTTAGTTTCTTGTATCGCCTTTCGGCGAAAATGTGTAGGTCCAGATTCCGATTGTCGACGATTAATGCTTAGTGCGACTCTATATTGGTTCAATTGCTTCTGGAGACAAGTGATTTCTGTTGGCGAATTTGCGAACTTTGGAAAACACTAACGTATGGATGTTGAATAAGACCTATCTTTTATTCTCCATTGAACTTACCTATAACGACATCTTGCCAAGAGCTGACTAGTGGTCTAGATAAATTCTCAGTTAATGGCGATCATGAATTTTGCGTTTTGAATTTTGTAACTTTTTCCTTCCTGCGAAAAAAAGAATCAAGAAGTGCCGATCGTGTGCATGATTTTAGGCAAGTAGTGACTTAACTACACAAAATATTGCCTTTTCTCTCTGTGAATTTGCCTGTTTCATCTTGATATCTCCTATTGAAGGATCACATGTCCAACTCTAAAGATGGAGACTATATACTTGTGAGTTATCATAAATGTTTTGGTCGTCTTCATAAATTCAAGTATCCTTTAGTCCTGTTCGTTCAGTGGCGTCCTATTAATCTTAAGACGGCGTTTTTCAGCGTTCGCGCTTCCAGAAAGATATAAGCGTTATAAAAATGAAAGCGAGTGGCGCGTGTTAAAAATAGTCTTATCTTCGGTGCTACAACATTGTAAAAAGGTTTTTTTCAAAATCGAATACGTGCAGCAGTTTTCCGAGATTTGAGTTTTTGATTGATTACTGACGTTTACGGATTTTTTTTTTTGTTCAGCAAAAGAGGTTTTTTTGTGTGATAACAGAAAAGAGCTTTAAACAGCTCTGAATTTGTAGCACCTTCTCATCTCTATACCGACACAAAACTAGTCTCACACGCGTATATTTCTCGCCGGATAGAGCTCTTTCCTTGGACTACTAGCAATCACTCGATAATGTAATCGTTTCTGATTCCGACACTGTGCTTATATCCTGAAAAGACCGTTTCTCTGCAACGCTGTAGGTAAAATAGGTTGAATTCCCATCTGCGATCAGGTTGATCTTTTGCCAATTCACATGGTGTTCGTGAGGAGATCTCGTGAACTGCTGACGCGATACTTCTCTACTCGTTCATATGCCTGGAAAAATTGATGGTCATCGCATGATCGAACGTGGCTGCCTCAACCAGCCGCTCGTGATTTAGGCAAAAACCCCTTAATCGCAGATGGGAATTCAACTTAATTCACCTGCTGCGCTTCAGAGAAACGGTCTTATCAGGATGTAAGCACGGCGTTGGAGTCAGAAACGATTGCACTATCGAATGATTGATTATAATAATCCTTATCAGGATCTAAGCAAAGCGTTGGAATCAGAAGCGATCATGATTACTAATAATACAAGAAAGAGCTCTGCTCGGCGAGAAATATGCGTGTGGCGTTAGTGGCCATTCGAAAGCCTAAATATCTGCCTAGCCTTGTGCGGTCGGTTTTTTGAGAAAGTTATTTTATAACGACTCAACGGAAAGAAAACATTTGTGTTTCACACAAACATTTGTCTCGCAAGATAGAGCTCTTTCTCTGGCTAATCATTCAATAAGGATTCCGACGCTGGGCTTATTTTCTAGCGAGACCGTTTCTCTGCAGTGCAGCAGTGAAAAAAAGATCAAAAATCAAGTACCCCAGCATGCATATTCTGGCTGTTCTACGCGGTGGGGAGCAGAGCCAATGAAACTGTTTTGATACGGCCATAGATCGAATAACTCCTTGGCGATCATATGTAAGGTGCGAGTTTTGTTATTCAATTAGAAACTGTTCTTTCGCTTCAAAAGATTTCCAGATTAACGCTTGACTCTGATACTAGAAAATTTTGTCTACACATTCATGTGCTTTTTGTGCTTACAGTGAGGCAATAGTTGTCTTACGTGGCCGATGTAAAACATGATTTTATCTTGAATATTACCGTGTTACAATAGGCTTTCCTGGAAAAGCGGCCACGCATTGAGTTACCCGGAGATTCAAGCTGTCGAATGATAACTAACACTTCTATGAAAAGTTCTTGTTCAGCGATAGGATCAGTTTTTAGTCTCGTGCCGTCTAACGGAAAAGAACCGAAAATAATAATAAGAGACTGCGATGGTACAGTCATTATAACCACAGTACAATGTAATGATTTTTTCAATGCTTATATATCTATCTTGAAATGTTATAATTATATATCCAAGAATGCAGAGCGGTATGCAAACTTCGAACATCTGGAAGGAGTACAGTCTGTGCTTTACCTATAGCAGCTATAGCAGGGCACATGGTATCACTACACCACTAAGATCCTTGCTTTGTTAAAACTCGTTCTGTGATATAAACTTGGAAGCAGTCAGCAACCAAGGGTTTGGTCTGGTAAGCGTATGTCGGCATTGAACGCAGCTAATCTCACCGATATTGGATATATATATATATATATATATATATATATATATATATATACATATACATATATATATATATATATATATATTCGTAATCTGAGAGATTTCTTGATTTTAGTGCCTCTATTGCAGTGCTACAATGTTACAACTAAGTGCCCAAAAATGCTGAACGGTATGCAAAACTCTGACATCATCCAGGAATTAAACGCGTGTTTTACCCAAGCAAGGAGACGCGTGCTACCACAACACCACCGAGGCCCTTGTTCTTTCATTACTGTTTCTGCAATACAAGGCAGCAAAGTTCTCACCAATCAACCGTCAACGGACTTGGTTGGTAACTAAGCAAGGCTCAAAAAACTAGATAAGCTACCAGCTACTGGATATCTGTAATGTATATAAACTTTATTTCGTTACTTTTTAGCAGTGATGTGAACAGGGTTTAATGTTTTTTCATATTACTTAACATTCTCATATATACACCTTGATTTGGCTTGAGAAGAAAAAACAAGGAATTATTGGATTGCCGAGGTTATAGGTACCACCCTTTGGAATACTTAGATGTCTGTTTGTAACACCATGTCATTGTTTAAAAACAGTGAAATATAGAATTTATATTGAATATATGAGAAATAATAATCAACTAATGCCAATATGTGCTTGCCACACGGAACCCTTGACGGTCAATTGCTGACAACTCCAATACATTATATCTCAGTAATAATGGGAGCAGAACATCCGTCACTGTAGTGTAATGGTAGCACGCGTGCCCGATATGGGTCAGACTAAGGTTGAACTCTCGCTTGAGGTTCACAGTTATACATATCACTACGCATTCTTGGAGATAAAGTTATGCTGCAGTGGCAACATGAACGCTGGTGGAGCAGTGCTTAGAGATGCTCTGTGACACACACGGTCGATCAATTAATGATCAGTGGTTCAACCCTGTGCTCAAAGCTCATCAAGCCTTCTATCCCTTCATGGTCGGTGAAATGCTGCCAGACTTGCCTTGCCTGGTAAACCACTCTGAGTCATTGTAGAAGCCAGATGTCTATTGAATCAAATTGAATGAAACTAGATTTTGACGGCGAATGCATAGGGTTTCCTCAAGGATCGACGAGCGTGGAGAAATTGATATCTTGCCCTATGCAATGGTGATAATAAGAGCCCAAATTGGACTGCTCCTCCATATTCGAATTGTGGATTAGCCATTTTTTGAAATGTGACTGTTCTGGAAGAGTCTGAACGGCAGATTCGCAAGTCGCAACGGATCACGCCCCCTCGTGGATAGAAAGGGTTTCAAGACAGCAAAGCGAATGCAATAGATAATAGCCAAAGTAACCATGATAAATATGATGTCTATTCAGTGTCTAAACAATGCGAGAAGATACGAGACAATACGAGAGAAGGAGGTTACTACCACTACTACTTACCAACTCGCGTGAGCTTATCAAGATAACTTTTCTCGATTTTCAGATATCATTAATAATGTCAAGGATCGTGAAAAGTCGACCCTTTGCACACGAGAAAATGTTTATGTAAGCCGTGATTACCTCTTGCTCAAATGACCTTATCCGTAATTTTGCTTATTTGACATGAGATGACGATTAAGCTCATTATTCAGGTGTTTGTCACAATAGCTAATATTATTGCTTCACACTAGGAGGACTAGGACTGAAAAAGCTAAATTCATATTTATGGACGAGATAAGGGTAACGTGGGAACGTAGCTAGCTGTGAAGAGCTTCGGCTGAAGTCGTTGGAGTGGTCTTTTCGAAAATCGAATTCACCCGCCTAACCGATGACAGGAAAAGAGGTGGGGCACGCTTCGAGTAAAGAGCCTCTTTCGGAAGCCGCCCACTCATCTTTTTGACAGCTACGGTGAGTGGTTCACCCTGAATTTGATTTTTAGAACATTAGATGATCACCTTGAGACATTCTCTGCTTATTTCATCAGATATTTTTGAATGTAGTAGCATGCTATCACTACGGCTTCGGCTCATTTTTTACTCCAAATGAGCCCTCTAACTACATCTATTTTTCGACTTTCAGTCATTGTCCACGTGCGAAGCGCTTTTTTGATACATGAATAGCCCGCATGACCTATTCTAGAATTCTACGCATCTTACCTCCCTAAAAAATCATTTTTTGCAATAGTTCAACACTTTTTGAAAGCTGTCACACTCATTTCTATTAGTAGTTCTTAGATAACTTTAGTGGAGTTCTGATCTTGCTTTTTGAAATCCAAAGAGAACTCGGACGAAGAACAAGAAAATGATAAGAGTGCGGTCTTCGCAAATTTCACTGAAGTGTTGTTATTCCATGGAGAGCGAGTTAATGAGTTGAGACGAAGTTGCAGTTCGGTTGTCATCTTCTTTTTCTCTATACGATTTATATATCACTGTGAATATTAGTTCCCAATAATGTAGAGTAGTGGTGTGCAAAAACTTTTACGTCAGCCGAGAAAACTAGCTCCATAATTTTTGCTGAAACATCAGGAATACTTTGACAATTCAAACCGCAGAATTTTGATGCTATTTTTAGCCCAATGGATACTCCAGAATTTGAAGGCCAATACTTACTAATTTTCACTCACGGTGCAAGATAGCGAACACCTTTAGCTTCACATCAAAATATCTATACTCAAAGTTAGATTATTATTACATTTTAATAATTTCAAGGATGTTGAGATCACGATCACAGAACGGAAGGTATATAGTCGCAGATCGATGAAATACGAATTTTGAAGCCCACCCAGCGAACTCTGTACAACTTTTCAAGTCCAGTCTGGTAATTAGAAATAAAAGTGGTTGAACTTGTAATGTTCGTTCTCCAGTGCATTGTCAACGTCTGTATCTTCTCGGATTTCGTTTAGAAATTCGGAAAAACAGCTGTTTTTACTTTGCAGAAGTTATTATTCTTTACGACTTGAAAACCAAATAGCAGTTGTAACGAATCATATTCGCACTACGATGTTTAAAAAAATCTTTTCTATGAATCCACATTGTTTTCAGCTTCTCAAACATCTCGCTCATAGAGAAATTCTCAGTAGTTTTTGGGCTATAGTGTAGATAATAAAATAGTTCTGTTGATGTTAGCGGGCGCTTGTGGACAGATGGACACACTACAGACTGAAGAAATTTTCCTATTTTAGCGTAGAGAATAAGTTTTTAAGCCGTTTTTTCACTATGAATAATTGCTGTGGAACACTAATGAAGCAAAACTTGGCAAGAAAAATATATGACGAACGTAGCACGCAACCTGTTTTGTTAAGAATTGCTTTTTGTTCTAGAAATGCCTAATCTCTATACGAGTTTCAATTTCCTAGTTCTCTTTCTCCACGACTGAAATTAATTTGAAAGTATTGAGTGGTATATAAGAAACTAGGCATCAAGTGGAGCTGAACTCGCGTTTCACCCCTAACTGGGGCACGTGCTACCACTACACCATAGATGTCACCTCTGCGTTTTTTCGATATAAACTATCGTAACTATCAGTGACGGACTGGTAGTGGTAGCAGGCGCCCGTGGTATTGTGAAACACGGGTTTGACCCCCGCCGAATAGCGTTTGTTATACATACTACTCAGTACTTTCAGCTATATGTTCAAAATATCACATCACTGCTAGAAGATAGTAAAAATAATGAATTCACTTAGATTATACATTGTAAAGATTTTATTGATATTTATTACGTAACAGAAAACACCCAGCTAACATAAGGTTGAAAATGATTCTAGTCAAAAAGAAATTGTAAAAAATGCTAACGTTGCAATGCATATAATTTGTCTTTGGAACAAAGCCTTATTAGTTTTATAAATTCAAATTGTCCTTAGTGATCGAGATAACTCTTCCAATAACCTTTATTGTTTCTCTCTGCTCATTTTTTCATTTGCCACTTTTTCTTCAAACTCTTATCAAGTTCCTTCACTTAATATATCTGAGCGCAATCTTACCTTGTAATCTCAAAGAATCATTAGAAAGCCTCGAAAAGCTGATCAGAGGAGCTAATACAATTGTCTACACATCAGCATTATATCTTATGATTTATAAACGAGCGTACATGTGGACTGTTTTATTTTCGCAGATCTGAATTATTTGGTTGGCATCAACTAAAGTTGTACATGGTCAGTGCAGATGCATAGAAGATTAATAACGGTTCCATTCCGGTATCGATAAAAGAAAAAGTGTTAATGAGCTTTTTTGATGGTTTCCATTTCCTTTGTAATCCTCTTTTGATTCTTTGGTTATTCTTTGCTTCGTCCTCTTTCACCCCATTATCTTATCTGTAGATGCTATTTTTCTTCAACTGTAATCAATGATCTTCTATACGCAGTGTATTGAAGATATTTGAAAAGGTAAAACTACTGCTATCATTTATGTCCCTTCTATTTGTCGCTCGCAAGAAAAAAAATTTATTTTCGCTACCGCATTTTATCGTTATTCTCATGGGGCGCCGAATTTTGCCATAGGGCATATGCGCTTCCTCATCAGACAGCCGTAGGCTTTAATTCAAAGAGACGTGCAGGGTACAATCCGCTTCCACACAAGAATATGTATTTGCGCATACATAAATATGTGTACGCACATACAGAGAACTTATTTAAAGCCTGTAAGCCTATGACAGGAATTTCCCAGCTTTTTTTCGCATTTCAGAACAAGGAGAGGTTTGCTTTAGTCAATGTTCAGACCTTGGATGCTATTAGAAGGCGCCATGCGGCCTCTAAACTACTTGCTCCTTCGAGGCATTCGGGGTAATTTATATCTTCGGATGGAAATACGCATCCACATTATATATTTTACTTTTTTCTAGTAAATCTATAATGTGCATTACCAAACAACTTCGCTACGTTGCACTTAAAAACTGAACATCCCGTCTTCGCGACGAGTTGTGCCCATTCCAAAATGTTTTCTATTCAGCACAATGGCTACGTAGCGGCTTCCAGGGAGTCTCACTTTTTTCAATCGTTTATTTTGACCACGGAAGCTTTTTTCCGGAGTTCTGGTAATCAGTCGATAGTTTGAGGTTTAGTAATGCTATGGTGTGCGTGGTTCGTGGAGTTTCGGGCGATCATTTTGCAAAGAAGAATCCATTGGTGTTGAGAAGAGCAGGAGAGAGAGTACAGCGTAAAGATTGTAGCCAGTGAAAAGGCGCATAGACGCTCATGAAATGACACTTAATTTGATGTTTATAGAGTGTTTTTCGCTGTAATAAAATGATAGCTCACTCAGGAGACTTGTATCGAGTGGACTGGTCACAAAAATCGCATCATTGAGCGCTTCACAAGGTTTATTTTGTTTTTTTTTTAGTGGATTTATTGCAAATAATCATGTGACAATTTATCGAAGCGATAGCTTCTGTGGGTCATCTAATATTTCACATCTACATTTGATAAGTCATCGCGATTGATCACAAAAAAGTCAGGAAAAACTTTTCTTAACATTATTAATCCAGTGTCAAAAGTGGAGCTTTTAAGGAAGTCCCACTTTTTTGTAAGTGCTTGAAAAGCTCTACTACCACAGCCATAAGTGATCTATTGCATATCATTTTACAGAGCATATCGTGCACGGCATTATGTATACTTTGAAGTCTTGTACACCCCAAAGTTCTATGCACTTTCCGTTGTCCTTAAAGGAAGCGCGCGAGTTTAGGCAGCGAAACGACAGAGACTTCCTCAGTGTTCGTCCGCTTTCACTGTGATTTATGTCGTTTAAATCAGTTTTCCTCCGCAGATCGACAACATTTCTGCGCTTGTCTCAAAGTAATAGTATTCAGACTAACAAAGGACATTCGTCTGAAGCACTGAAGTCTGTGCGTAAAGGGTGTTGTTTGCATTTAGGACATTGGAACTATGAGGGCAAAGTTAAGTTATGACTACGATAACAAAATTTCATTGCACCTACAAAGAATTGTGGCTTCTATAGGTACCACAGTTCTTTCCAATGCTCTACTTTTGTGCAAAGAAGTCTTTTCGTACACTTTTTGTAACCAATCGATAGCCTGTGAACTTCGAATGTGAAATTCCAACTGGCTCAAAAAAGCTGCTCTCACAAAATTTGCCACTTGCCTTGACTATTTCCAACTAATTCCGTTAGCCGATAGAACGAAATAAACTCTGTGGAAATACTTGCATGAGTAAAACTTTCAACGCATTACAAGCACTCCAGGGTAAGACGTTGCGTACCAAAATAACCGTTGCAAGGTATGTGATTTCAAAAGACGAGATCTCGTCGTCGTCACTTCGTTAACTAGAATGTTGCCAATTTTATATCGTCTTCCGTTAAAATAATGAGAAATCCATAAAAAGATGTATTCTCTCTATCATTGACTCTTTATCTACTTCAGTACGTGTGATGGATTTTCGTGATCTGTTAGAGAATGATGTCTTCTGAATATTTTTAATAATCTTCAAATTTTGAATTTTTATCAATAATCATACTACTCCTTTAGTGATGACTTGCTTTTCACTTTGCGATTTTATGAACTTATCAAAGAAGATTCTGACTCCCTAGAAACGTTCGGACAACGAAACGTATTGCCGAAAAGTGCATATTGTTGAGATGTCGCTTATATTCTTGACATCTTCTTGTGTTAAGGGTTGTCAGCTTCATGTGATGGGCAATCAGAGCACAAGGCGATCGACGACTCATCGAAAACACGTCGTACACTCGTGGAACGTGCTCTGCAAACAAAATCCGGCTTTGATTAACGACGCCATAAGGTCAGATATCTCTGCTTGACTCAACCATTCTCATTTTCTTCCAGTCTCCCTAATGTCGACAAGTTTTATCTCTAAAGTGACGTTTAAAAAATTCCCACCATTGACCTTTGAAATTCTCGCGAAGATGAAGAATATTTCATGAGGAGATTTAACGAAGCTCATTAATTTTTGGCTACTTTTGTGAATAAATACGTAGATAAAAAAAATTGTAGTTTTTAAAATAGCTACAAAACATGCATAGTCGAGTGTAATGTTCTCTATGAAATTTTCTAATTGAATGACCAGTTATTTGAATTTGTGTTTCTGGAAGTGCAGACTAGTCTTAAAGAGAGAATAAAGAAAGCACTAGGATTTGCTTATCCAGAACCCCTGAGAACTTTTATAACAAATCTATGTTTTCATTTGGCGACATTCCTCACTCTTTTAAACTGCTACCGTACCTCAATGATCATAATCTTAATCTTTCTGGTGTTCATTTAACATTTCAAAAGCTTGTAAATCAAAACTGTAAAAAGATAAATGGAAATTAACGGAATAAAGTTCTGTTATTTAGCCAGTAATCTTTTGCAACCACCACTCAATTTCGCACAGCTATAATCTTCATCCTAGCAAGGTAGAGCAATGATTAGAATCAGTCTTCGGATTTGGAACTGATTTCAAAGAGCAATTTACCCTCTGTTGAGGTGGAGCTAATTAAAATGTTTTTTTCACTGGTTAGCTAACATGAGGTTGAGAAAAGCATCGAATTGAAAGAAGAAATAACTGTGGACAACCAGCTCGGTTCAACCTAGTTTTCAGAGAAGCAAAGACGCCGAAACGTTGCCTGAATAAGAATTCGTTACCAGTCTCAAGTTAGCTGTCAATCGAAGAATTTCACCTTTGGAGCTTGCATCAGATTTTTTAATTCGCAAACCGTTCATCGTCAGGCTCTGAAAATGATCCGAATGTAATTCAATTTGAAGCTTATTGTCCTCTGTTATGCAAAGAATTTCATTCCTTGTGATTCGTTTATTCCTGCCTTTGGCACATTCAACAGTGCAGCAGACTCCGCCTATGGCAGTGGAAATTTTCAATCTTCAGTCTGGTGTGAATAAATTAAATACGAGGTATTCAAGAACTAGTAATTCCACTGTTTTTTCGTAGTGATATGATGTTTTATAAATGCCCAAGAGAATTGAGTGATGAGCCAAAACACGGCCTCGGGCGGGAATCGAACCAGCGTTTCAACAATACCAGAGACGCGTGCTACTACCACTAACCACCGAGGCACATTTGCGCCACTATTCATTCTTCAACATCTCCATGTTAGCTGCCAGCCACCAACCTTTGACAGGTTTGGTCGGATATGCGATTTCGCTTTATAAACCCAGTTGAGCTGACGACCACTGTTAGATATGATACTTAAAAAATCTAGTAATTTTACTACTTTTTCGCAGTGTTATGATGTTTCATAAATACCTAAGAGATGAGTCATGAGCAAAAACATAGCTTCAGGCGGTATCAGGATAGGATGAAACGCGGGTTCGATTCCCGCCTGAGGCCATGTTTTTGCTCATCACTCAATTCTCCTAGGTATTCATAAATACGAGTTATTTGAGTAATACTGGCGAATAATTGAATCTAATAAATAATGAAGATAACTCGGAGAGATGATAAGCTACGACGAGATCGTAATGGGAAATGAAACGAGGTCACATAATTAACAAGATCAATTCGAGAAACTCTCATTGCAGTATTCATTGTCGATATCGTGTAACACCACTACTGGACAGGTAAGCGGTAATAAGGCTTCATAACGTCTCGGTCGTGAACTGAAGGTTAAGTAGTTGATAGAGCAGTAAAATTGAGCTGACTGTAAATGCAAACGAATTAGATTTTTTCAGAGGTTTCTACTTCAATAATACAGAAAACAGGGCTGATTACCACTGCAATTTCATCTTTTGTCATTTCAGTGAAGCATGGTTAAAGGCCGCCGAACTAACACCTACATGGGTATGGGCGTTAGTTGACCTACCAGAGACAATGCATGCCAATTACAGGGAGAACGCACGTTTTCTTCATCTTATACAACAGGTTATTTTAGCTCATTTCTATGGAAAGAACCAGAAAAACATTTCGAAAGGATAAAGAACATCAGGAGCTCCACATGCTTGAAAGCGCTCTTGAAATTCAATCATTATCATCTTCTAAATTATAGCTGATGAACGCATATTATGCATTTTCAAACACATTGCGGCGAATCCTCTTTTAAGTGTCTCACGAACCTCTCATTTCTCAGATAACTTTTTTGACACACATTTGCAGTATGAGAATCAAAATTATCCGAAAACATCTCCGTCACAACGCGATGCTTTTCGAAAGTTCTGGAATGAAGCTGTCTTATACAAAAGAATTTTGATATTGTTCAAAGACGCTAACTCTTTTATGACTTCAATTTCAGTTAATATTTACTGAAGTTTTTTTCGTATCACAAATTAGGTTTGTCGGCTTTTTAGAGGGGCTACATGCCAGTATTCACTTAGAAGCTTCAGTGCTATTTGCTTAAGAGCACTGGTTTAGACACTCGGCCGTTGTGATCGACCTGCTGGTCAGCAACAGATGAAGATTAACGCATTTAATGTCATCGAAGAGATTGAATGCATATTTTTTAAACCACAACTCGTCAATACAATTTAGTGCGTAGATCCCACCACTTCTTCAATCAAATTCGTTTCCTCGCAATCGTCCTCCCCATATGGTTTCAAATATTGCACTTGTGATTTTGGCTGCTGCGTGAGAATTTCGTCGTCTTCATGGATGTTCTCGAATGCCGGTCAAGACCATTATTTTACTTACAGTCTTAAGATTGGCCGAGCAGATACTTTCTTGAACGTTCTCTTGACTGCTGCAAATGAATGTGGAAGAAATGGGTCGAACCAGAAACTTGCTTCCTGATCCCTCGCCAACCACTAGGCCCGCTCTTAAATACATAATTGCTTTAATTAATGACTTAGGTGGACATAATTAAATATCCATTCAGTGATCAATATCCTAGCAGACAAATCTGGCTTGACTCCAATCTAAAAAACTCAGAACGTTGACTGTTTAGTTATGCCTGATGCTGTTCTGAATCAAGGTTCGTAAATGTATTGCAGAGCACCTCAAACAACAGCTCCATACGCGTGTTTTCTGTCAAAACTTATAACAAGGCCAGGGATTATTTACAGTGGTTGCTAGTCAACCCATATGAGAACGACATTAAACTGGAAGCATTTATTTTTGACCAAACTTTACTGCAATGGCGATGTAAAGAAACAACTTGTGAGATATTTTAAGATACTTCACAAAAACTCAATCTACTTTGCATATTAGCAACACCTCACTTATAGCCTCTGTCAAGCCCCAAGCGCGAAATTCGAGAAAATTGAGACCAAATCCGTCATTAGTATGTCATTAGCAAGATTAAGAAAAAGAAACGATTGCTAAGAGACAATTTACTCGTAAACTAACAAAGTCGCAATTAATTCACTGCTTACGTTATTCTGCTATATAAAATAAAATTATGCTCTTTTCCGTCAGACGTGGACAAATAAAGAAACGCTCCTTTCGCCGCACAAAAATCTTCGTTAGAGTCCTAGCAATCATTTGGTTTAAATCTCTGGCCACTATACTACTGGCTTTTTTTTTGAAGAAACCTTTCTGTAGCGCTCTAGCAGAAAGAAAACTTTTGTATCACACACGCACATTCTTCGCAGCATATGACTGTTCCCTGAAACTGTCGGTGACCATACGATAGCGTAAGTCCCGACGACGATTCCAACCCTGTGCTTAACTCCTGGAAACCGTTGCATAGGCCGCGTGTCTGCTGGCCGTGGATTGATATCAACCGCGCTGGCGCGACTCACATGTGAAGTGCGGTTTTTGCTATTGGATTTGAGATTTTTCTCCACTTTCGAAAAATACGTATCTAAATAAGACGCATGATTCTGATACTACGAGGTTTCCTCTACACATTCATATAATTTTCATGCTACGAGCGAAATCATAGTGAAAGCGCGCGGACGGTGTAGAACATTTTTTTCGATTGCTACGGCGTTATGAAAGGGTTTTTTCAAAAAAGAGCACATAGGCCTGTATCCAGAGTTTTGAACTTTCGAATGATTACTAACACTCTTGTCAGAACTTCTTGTCCAGCGAAAAAGATCATTTCTCCAACTGTCACTGTCTAACAGAAAAGAACCTGATTTACTTCGAAGTAAATAGGCTACGGGGCCTTTGGCGCACATGAATCTTTTTAAAAAGATTCGTGCTGTGTCACTTGCTTGCGGTTGAAAATTTCCTCAGCAGGTACTTGTTGAAGAACTTGAAAGAGTAGCATCTGGGCCGGTAGGCTTAACTGGATATGGGAGAGGTCCAATGATGAATAAAGACGAATTATTATCAGGAATTGGATGCGACTTTTTTACGTGAATTTGATTTTCAAAGCTGCTAGCTCTATCCAGTTAACGACTCGGAGCGATATCGATTGCAGTTCTGAAAAGCAAAACTGGTTTTTAATCGTCTGTAGATGTATATTATGATGATAGATGGTTGTCACATGGATATCCTTACTCTTTTCCTTCTTGTTGAGAGCCCGCAATTGTGAAATGAAGCTTTCAACTTGGCTTTTGGAACAGTGAATCGTATCGAGCAGTGTCAGTAAATCATATTGGAAGACAGTAGATTGAAAACACCTCATGAAAGTACACTGCTGAGTGAGGAGATCTTATACGAACAGTGCTCCACTCTACAGAATTGTATTCGACACAACTACGAAAAACTCCACCATCAACACGCAATAACAAAATTTCATAAAACAAACTCGTGTTAGCTCTTATCCACCTAAGAAAACATTATTTAGTTTTATGAACTGTCATTTTGAAAAGCTTGCGCGAGTTGATATATCTTCTCCAAAATTTATGGCTGATTTTTTGGTGAACTCGCATCCCGCAAACTTGCACCTGCTTCATCTGTATCATCTTTCGTTCTGTTCATAATCAAGTTACTGGGACGGTAACTAGTAAATGCTCCATTTTTCCTCGTCCTGTGCGGGAGTAATCCAGTGGGTCGTTTCCGCTGCAGGGAGTCGCTGGACATCATAGTTTTCCTCTAGGTGTCTTGCTAAGAAATGGGACCATCTGGTCGGGTGGTCCTCCTGTGCTGCGTTTAACATTTCGAGGAGTCCAGTCGGTAGCGCTTCTTGCCCAGCGACTGTCGCTAAAGTACGTTACGTGTTTGGTTCACCGTATTTTCCACTCCGCGGCGGATGAAACCGTCTTCAACTTTGATTGTTCACTTAGGTCATATCTTCGACTACTTCTTCTCATTTGCGTGAAATGGGAGTACTCCTCGCATCGACCTTTCATCTGCGCGTTTGATATAACTAAGTGATTGTTCCTGGTGCTCACGTATCGAACAGATATCTGGAGCGTACAATAAGGCAAGGACAACGGTTGAATCGGAAAGGTGGGTAGGGAGCGGATGTTGTCTGTTTTTTTTTCACTATATCTTTGATGCTTAGAAAAGTTCGTCAATCCGCTCGCATCTTCCTGCTCGCCTTTAGAGCTAAATCGCTCATCATATTGACTTCCCGACTTAGATAGATATAACTAGAACATTCAAAGACATTCCACTGAGCGTGCATTTGGAATCAATCCGTTCCTCTGAACATTGTTTTGTTATATCCAATCAGAGACCAATCTTTCCACAAGCGCTGTGGAAATAGATCAACAACTGCTGCGCCTGGCTAGTGTTTGGTTTCTAAAAAGGTGTCATAAGTGAGGCGAATATGCTGTAATTGTCGACCGTCGATGCTTACGCTTATATTGTCCTCATGACGTTTTGGAGAACGGCTATGAGTATTTTTGGCGAGATGGCATTGCCTTCCCGAGGGCGTATTGCCTCAGCAAAAGACAATTCAAATATCTACACATTGAAGAAAATCCACCGTTTGTCTTTTTATGCCAAGGTCTAGTGAAAGGCGGACTTCGTTTTACTACATCAATTAGTTCTGCAGACAGGTCCGTTTTTACACATTTCGGCCCGTTTCAAAAGGAGCGTGTCATCGGATCACGAAATTTATGTATACCGAACTCAGACTGTATCTCAAGTATGGCACAAGAAACGTGGGGCCCACTGGATTTTTGAGACGATTACTCCATCTCTGTTCTCAGAAAAGAAAGAATGGGAAAAGTAAATACAAATTAGAAAAGGCAGTTTTCAAAAGGCAGAATTCTAGAGATTACTAGTTTTGCATTGAATTATGGTTTTGATACGTAGTGGAGTACGTTACAATTCCAGAACTTTTATGAAATGGAAAGCGTTAAGACATTAAAGCATCCGATCATAAACCAGCTTATCACGTATGTTTCCTTTTAGGAGAGTGGTTAAACTTGAATTGACATTTAGGAGATAAAAGCACGAGAGCAACACAAATCATGGACGGGAAATGAGTGAAAACAAGCCAATCCATGGATAAGGCTAATTTATAGATTTCAAAAATCAGAAAGGCTCTATATACTAGAGGAAAAATAAAGGAAAGATAATAAGAATAAAGTAAAGTAATTAGCTGCACTAGCTCAAGAAATCTCACCCTTTTCTTACGCATGGGCAGAATAGTTCACGAGTTTCAGGTTCGCAGTTTCCTTCATCTACTGATTAAAGTGCATAGGTGCGATGCAGAAATGACTAAAGCATTGGCGTTTCGACTCGGAACACGTCATAAGTAAGGATTCCTCTTTTGTTTGTTTTTGTCTAGGAAACACTATGGTACTTGATCAGATTATTCGTGTCCTTGCTTGCGTCCATCCATAACGCATCGTGCGCACACTTTTATATATCTGCTTACGACAAACATGACCCTTTGGAGCCACTTTTCGAGCCCTTCAAGTCTTTTTGAGCTCTTCCCTATTTTTAAACTATATGTTACAAGAATGATCACAAGAAATCATCTCGCGAACGTGATACTGACGATTAATTACTAAATCAATGCTGATTCAATGCGTGGTATGTACAGATAGCTCACGCTAATTGTCTCGTCTATATGGAAGGTTTTCCATTTCCATCCAGCTGCGATCGCTAAAGATTTCTCTAAAATACAAGGGATACTGGGCTGTGGTACTCTCAGATCGCTGCCACATGTGATGATCACAATGGCAGCGCGAGGAGGAAAACCATTTTGAAACTGAGTCTTCCGTGATGTCAGCAACGATTTTTGGCTTTCATTCACGAGTAGCTGAGCTTCCGCATAGAAATTCCACGTGTTGGAAGTGTTTTGTCATAAAGAAGAGAAAATTACGGGGGGGGGAGTATTTTTCTTGGCTATTTCCTGGCAGATCTCCCTGTGGATACATACGCGTTCATGCCCTGTAGTCCGGTAACTCCATTATCGTGCCAAAGTTGTGAGATGTATTTCGTGCTAAATCGCATTATACCTAGATTTCGTCTAATTCAGAAATAAAATTTACCAGGAACTACATGAACGAAGGACATGACAATTCCTATTGGGCTCCATTCGCTCAACAATTACCCATATCGATTGCTAAAACCTACATGGACGTAGTCAATCATGATAGTCGGTAAGTTCCATGATATTATAGAAAGTCTGTTTACTTAAAGCACTAGTATAGAGCTCCTTTACTGTAGCCTGACGGAAGTGACAAATAGCTATTAATTTATTTCACGCACATATTTTCACGCTTAAAGTGGCTAGTAAGCTGAGAAATTTGCGCAAGTGTTTTCTATACTCATCACCAAGTTCCTAGCATTCATTTGCTAGCCAAACTTCCTCAGTATTATTCTTTAGAATAAGTATTACGTGGGAAGCAAAATGGGCACATAAGACTACTAGATATACTGAAAATGAACCAGACTGCACGTGTTTTGAATTTTTTCGTCAGCCCTTTCTTCTAGAGAACAATTACATGGCACTCAATGAGCATGAGTGGACATAGGGAATCGTTGGCATTAAAATTAGTAAATATTCTTTACAATTGTTTAAGTTCATTTTCTACCGTTAGATGTGCAATAGACGAAATTTGCGCCATGATTCATAAAAGACTTTGCTAAAAACCCAGCATTTTATAGAAAAATACTTTATTCTGGACGAGGAGCGTATGTGGCGCAGTGAGCAGAAGTGCTCTGCGTCACATTGAGGTCGATGGTTCGACCTCGCACTCACGGTTCACCAAGCCATCCATGCCTTCTGGGTTGCTAAATTGATACCAGACTGGTATCAGGCTTGTCTGGGAGAGTGAACAACACTGCCTCGAACAACAGTAGGCCACCGCAAGTCATTATAAAGCCCATACATGCATTCACTAACCTTAAAAGAATTTTAAAAATTGAAAACGATTACATGGTGCATCTTTCGGCGATTGATCAACATCGAGAGCTTTATTTTTCGAATCTTTTTTTGGACAAATGTCTCAGTGTTGATTATGCATGGCAACAATTAAGCGTGGTATTAAGTACTCGCCACAATTTGGTCAACTCAGCGGTCATAAAGATACAAAACATCGTGGTTATGATGTCCACCAAGCTCTTTTAGGCCTTTTTCAAAGCTGAAACAAAACGCATTTGTCATTTTATCTAGGATCCGACGCCTGTTTCGCGTTCGAGTGCACGGTGATCGAAGTGAGGAGGAGGTGTTAGTGGATGCATGGCGTCAACTGATGAACACCATCGTCGAGTCCATGAAACGCGGCTATGAAGGATGTGCTTCGCAGAAAACTCCGATGAGGCTTAGCATCACTAAGTACGCGCTTAAAGGCATATTCTCTTCCTATTACCCAAAACTTCTTTTTTTCCTGCAGAGCTTAATAGACTGAAATTGTCTTTTACTGCCGATTTTTATAGTCAAACTACAATAATCATGGATTGGTAGCTATTACTTTTGTCATTTCATATGCCACGTAGCTAAAGTGACTGAGAATATGCTCTACGCTTCTTCATCATTTGAGATTGGAGTACGTTCGCGAGAGGAAATCTGTTTTCAGCGATTAGTAAATGCGGGATTTAAACTGACAGAGAGTGACTTTTCGATTGCTCTAGAACGCACGTGATTTTATGGAAAAGACTTCTTGTTCCAAGCGCTAAAATGCTTGCACTTTAGTCCACTTGATACCTCTATTCGGAACACAAACTGCAAGTTTACGATTATCTGATTCGCTTCGTCCTTCTGTTGTATTACCTGTAATCAAAATTCATCATTAAGTCGATCAAACTACAATAGATGTACTCCGTTTACTCGCAAACTATCTTTCTCGTGTTGTCTGGCGAGATGATAGCGGAAAGTTGTTTTCCTAGCTTCATGATTGACACTTTCTGAATAATGAAATCGGAGATGGTACAATTATTATGATTTTTCACCGTCAAATGGACTTCGCATGTCAGAAGGATTTCAGCATTTCGTTCATTTGGCCCTCTCTTCTTATATCATATCAGTAACAACTGTGAAAAATCTGTAGATTTGATTATGAGTATATGTTTGAGTGAGAATGCATGTGTGAATGCGTGCTGCCATGCCCATCATCCCAGACTCTTCTACCTAATTTTCCTCGCCTATTTGGAAGCTCCGACCTAGGTCAAATCGAAAATAAGGCGGACCGAACACGTGATGCGCTACAACGACAACCAATGACAAGAGCCGTTACCGACTGGATTTTCTCGGGACATCGAGCGCTCTACAGGAAGACCACCGACTCGATGGTCTGATTTCTTCGCGAAAGGCATAGAGTCAGATATGATGCTCAGCGAATCCCTGGAGCTTGGACCCACTGGGCTACTCTTGCATACCATAGGAAAAATGGAAGTTTTGGTGGTACTCACTCGAGTCACTCGATGAGCAACAGACCAATACGTGATACACGTAATCTGTGAAAATTGCCTTTCACTAAATGTTTTCTCTCGGCGGACATCAATTTTAGCGTCGGCACGAATTGTGAACAAACAAAGTACTTTTCCTAATTTTGCAATTTATCTGCGTCTAACGATGTTTTCCCTTAACAAAGTAACCAAGTAAGAACAGAAATGAGAGTGCGGAACTAGTGCATTTACAGAAACTTTTGCTTTAGTAGTATCATTTCGATGGCGTCATTGCGTTCGGTACGTAGCCGGTCAGCACCACATTTTTTAGAGCCCGCCCTATCACCGGTACTGGGTAAGTTTATCGTTCATCATTTATAATTCACTGTCACATTAGCATCATGAAAAATGTTAGAAAGTAGATTTTGTGCTTAGAAAAAATTTGCAGATGAGTAACAGCGAGCAAAAGGAAGCATGAGCAGGTATCCCAAACGGGTAAAGTGTCCTGCCACTTGTCGTCTATGACGCTTCTTATATACTACTGACTTGCTTCACGCAGTAACTAAAAATACTAATGCATTATGAAAGATCGACATTTTCTTTTCTACCACGTGAAGGATACATCATCGATAAAATATTGCTACTGCTTTGTGCCAAGGTATGAAAACTCCACAGTTCCATCGGACACCAAAAAAGTATAGTAGATTAATTGGATAATTCATGCTTTAGAAGATTACATCTAATAGATAAAACACTCAAAAACCTTTCTAATAGCTTTGAGGCTCATTTTAGAACAGGCTCTCACTTTTTTATAATTCACTGTCACATTAGCGTCATGAAATTGTGCCCAATAATTTAAAACACACTTTACCCCA
Organism: Parelaphostrongylus tenuis; assembly: GCA_019055375.1. Classification (NCBI taxonomy): domain Eukaryota; kingdom Metazoa; phylum Nematoda; class Chromadorea; order Rhabditida; family Metastrongylidae; genus Parelaphostrongylus; species Parelaphostrongylus tenuis. The sequence continues at coordinate 162,023 of JAHQIW010006966.1, read as the reverse complement.
TTTGTGTTCATGATGAAGACGACGCGATATTCTTATAAATAACATTTGTTTCAGTAAAGTTGACTGTTCTCACCTCCAACAAAATCTGGCGGTCAAAATGTGATCCTAACTTGCTGACGAATTGATCAAATGTTTCTATAGACACACGATGAAAGTGTTACATGTAAAACCACTTTGCCACACGCGCATTTCATGTAATACATACTGGACAGAAGCAGTTTATGTAGTCCACTGGTTGAAACTGCATAATATGTATCGAAGAAAGATGGGGCGAGCACGTACTTTAACGACAACCGATGGACGAGAGCCGTCACCGACTGCATTCCTCGGGATGTCAAGCGCGCCACAGGAAGGCCACCGACTCGATAAACCAATTTATTCACGAAAAGCTTAGAAAAAACATATAATGCTTAACGATTTCTCTGAATAAAGAGGACCCACTGGGCTGATCCTGCATGCGATAGCGGAAAATGAAGGTTTTGCTGGCACTCGACGATCATAGGGAAGGCATGCGATATAGATGGGACATGCATAGTCGTTACTTTCAACCTGTGCCACCACGAAGCCAGCTCCTCCGTACTTTCGGAGTGATAACTCGATATCACTTCGTGCAGACGTGGATTTCCATGAGATTGATCAAGGTTGAACGCCTTAATCTTCAAACCAAACAACAGCACAATACCTTTGTGTCCGGAAAAATAAAGATAGCATGAGGCTTGTATCAACAACTTAACTATAGAAGTTTTGCTTACTCAAAGGACTCATCCTTATGAATTGTGCAGACCTCAACACGATTCCATTCATTTCTTTGGCTCACCATTATCATCGATGGTAGTAATTTGGCTGAAGCGTGGTGACGTGTGTGAGTCTCATACCGATAATTGAGATTTCTATTGCTGCAAGTTCAGCAGACAAGTTTTGCTTCAAAATCATATGCGCTCCAGGCCAGTGACCCTCCTAGGTGATGCCTGCATTTTAGTGAATTATACTGTGCGTTCTTCTCGTCGTGGCCTTTTGTTATTCTTATATTGTTATTGATCCATCTATGCATTGTTTTCGGTGTATTTTCACTTAAGTGACATACCCAAATATGGGAGCAGTTTTGTAGGTTTGAGCTACACATTTACTGACAAGATGCTGTGAGTACTGGTTGAATCTTAAAGGAGACCGCTCAGGACGTTCTGTGGGTAATGTATCGAGCTGTTAGCGTGTATTAGCCCACGTCTCTGCAGCATTATGAATCTGAAAAAAGTATATTTTCAGCAACGTTTCCTTTAATCAGATTACCATTTTCATCAAAAGCGTCTAGTTCGAATTCGATGAGGGCACAGGAGAAACAAATTCAAAAAAATGACAAATCAAGAACGATGAAAGTTGAGCTCTTAAGTTATCGGAAATGCATATAATAATTCGTTTATTTCAAGGCAATATGTTGTGAATGCTCACGTAATCAATCGAATATTGTTCTCAATAATGTTTTTGCTAGCAGTGTGTTCCAATAATTCGGTGAGGTCGTCGCCCCCGTTACACTGTCGCAGTCGTAGCATATTCCGGAACAGACAAGCATCACTTGGTAGCCGCAACTATGGAAGTCTACGCAGGTCAGCGTGCTTTTGTGGCTTTCCATAATCACTGACGAAAATAAGGTACTTATATATTAGTCGGCGATTAATGAATATACGACCTCATTTGCTGGACAAGAAAATTTCATTGGAGTTTGAGTAATCATTCGAAAGTTGAAATCTCTGGCCAGAGCCGTACGCGGTCGCTTTTTCAAACACCCTTCTATAACGCTGTAAAATCCAAAATGAAATTATGTCACACGACCAAGCGTTTTTCTTTATCTCGCGTATACTTCGCTGGACAAAACTCCTTCCCTAGACTGATAGTACTCTTTTGATAGCGCAAGTCTCGAAGAACTCAAAAATAAGTTTGTTTCTTGAGAAAGCTCTTTGGATAGAGCTATACAAGAAAGAAAGTGTTTGTGCTTTACACCTCGCCAAGCTGAGCTCTTCCTTGAGACTATTAGTGATCATTTTATAGCGTAACGCTCAGTGATTCCAACGCTGAGCCCATCTTCCGGAATTACCGTATCAATGCGGTGTAACAGAGAAAAAATCGAGTTTCACATATTCGACGAGCTTGTTGACCAGCCAATCCGCGTGCTGGGGGCGGTGAAACCAATCGATGTTCGACGCGTTAGACATGTGAGATGCAACTTGTTTCCATTCGGAATTTTTTCTCCGCTTTGAGGTAAATTCTGTATAAACCTCATGACTCGGATACTATGAGATTTTCTCTGCACGGCTATGTGCTTTTCGTGCGGGATTATACGCGTGAGAAAAATAAAAGAGCGCGGAGGGTGTGAAACATAACATAGCATAGTGCTACTGATAACTCCCGTAGGATGAAACATGAGCCTATACAGCACTTAGACCTTATTGGCTCCAAACATGTTAGATCCTTATCAGATTAATATTGTTTGACCGAACTCTATAAAAAGCGGTCAAATAGAGAGGTCTAGTTAAGGTTTCGAATGATTCCTAACACTTCTATGAAAATTCTTGTCCAGTGAATGAGGTCGGATATTTTTATCGCCGTCTAACATATAAGTACGGAAAATATTCTATTAAGTTTGGCCAATGATGAAATGGAGCAGACATATATCCATGTCAGTTATTTGACAAAACTACACAGAAACACATGCTGATAAGGAAAAAAATTTGAAAAAGGCTCTTATATCGAAAATAACGAGTGAAAAGGAAATCAGGACCTTTTAGCTCACATTATTCGCTCAAATTCACATTATTTAGCCCACTGATGATATTAAAAAAAACAGTATGCTTTTTCTGTTTACTGCGCAGGCGGTCTAACTTACACATGAGGTGCTACGACCATGTTCCAGGTCTACTAATCCTCTTATTCCCTTAGGATTTGGGCATCAATACCACGATTGCTTCGGATGAGTACACTCGCTGTAATCCATGTAGATTTGCACGTGCTGTGGCTATAGCAAGATTCCAGGAAGAGTCGACTCTATCAACATACACCGACAAACGTCATAAAAACGAGAGAAACTTCGAGCAGCAGCCAAAGCCACCAAAAACGTTTTGAACCTCTGATGGATAGTAGTGCGAAGAAATGAATCGAATCCAAAAAGTTTGGTACCACCTCAATGCGACACATGCAATTTCGGGTTGTAATGAGTAGAAGCTCATCGTTCATTCATTTTCGAAAAAATGAAAGTGAACAAGATTTTCTATCGAAAGTTCGAATGCTTCCACCAGAGGTGTTGCAAACTTTACAATTTGATTATATAGAAAATTCATTATTCATGTGAATATGCTGGCATTTGCGTTTTGTAAGACGCAATAAAACGTTGGTGCTTTTTAGGCGGAGTTCACCCAATAATGGCAATTCGCACTGCAGCAAGGACCTCCTTCAAATCGCCGACGAACATCGCATCGCTCGCGATCAAAGACGTTCTCTAACGTTGACACCAAATCTGTGATGGCGGAAAATATATAATAATCCCTTCCACATTCTCTCATATGTCTTTTATTACTGAAAAAATAATATTATTGTTATCACTGCTACCTAGACTACTCATTTTTTCCGGTGAGTATATCGGAGTGGTTAGTGATGCAGGCCATCAGGAATTGAGAAGCTGGATCAACCGTCTCCGCAAGCGCTGTTTTGCAATCATGGAAGAGCGCCTTAGCTTGGCTATCTTCAAGATTGCAAAGGTATTCGATTCGACCAGCATTCTATGACATTCATGAACCACAAGAAATGCACGTGAGATGCTCGGCTTCCTTTAGGACGATGAATAAACGGTAACAAATTGAATACAAGTCCGGGAATCCGTACAGCACATGTAAGAAGCGGACAGTTCAAAATAAAAATAAAATAAGAAAATTTTAGTTGTATTCATGTTGTATTTTGAGCGCAGAGAACAGTATGAAGATCTGGAGTTGCGTTGATCACCGCTTGAGAGCTGAGGAAGACTTCGAATGAGTTATGTAAATCAACTCAGTACTCAAAAAAAAAACAAAAAGATTTGTAACAAAAACGAACTTTTTTGAATCTGTTTTCAATTCGAGAGATTTCGAATTTACTATATGGAAATTTTATGAAACAATTCTCATATCTTATTCAACATATAACAATAACACAGTTTTTAGTGTCACTGTCATAAGCGACAATACCATTTTTCAGCTGTTAGATGGACGTGCTGGAATCCTCAAAACAGATGGAGTTCCTTATTAGTTATATGGACAAGAACGCTACAAGCGTAGTGGCTAGCAGAGTCATGCAGCACAAGCATGGTCTCTGGTTCAGTATCACTAAATAAACCAGGCTTACTGTTTCCCGTAAGCACGAAATAAGTAGCAGATCTATGCGAGAAAAGCTTTTTAGTCTACTATGAGTCACAAAGGCTACCTTACCTGGTGCGTCTGATCATGAAACTGGGAATACAGGTAGAACTATGCTAGGATTTTACAAACACTGAATTCGACATGCGATGTTGGTAAAATCTAGAATTGGCGGCTAGTTAAACCCGTTTGACCGGACAACAGCATTTCAGCACGATTTTTAATTCCTTTATAAGCAACTTATATTCTGTGCAAAGGTCTACCTTAGTCTCCCGAACACGCAAGTGAAGGACTTTGTTTCTCTGTGTTGGACTATTTGCTTTTTGTTATTTGGCTAACCGAAGTTCTTTACCAGCCCGCTATCAAGTCAAATAATTCACCACCATTTGACTCCATTGCGGAATGACGGCAAACAAAGGAGGTTATCACAGGAATTTGATACAGCCTATGGATTCAACAAAAGTATACCCATCGGTTGAAATTATTGGTCAGATGTTGTTAATCTTCAGTACAAACAGTCTTCACGCGCCCCTAAGGTGTTGTATGGTTTTGATTTGATTTGACTTCAACGATACCTTTTGCAACCAGGGATTTGATCGTCTCTCTCCGGTTCTCCCACCGTCTGACGTCATAAATTGTGTCGGCTTGTTTTAGGAAGGTCGGGACTTGTTTATTGCTGCGTGCGTTAACTTCACTCTAGACTTCCGAAATAACCTTCGTAATGTATTCAGAGCTCATCCCACGGGAAGTCTTGTTTTGTTGTGAATCGAGGAGATGTTCGCCACATTTTGAGACTAATTATCCGACTAAATGGTTCTGGTTTGCTTTGATGGGTCGTATTGCCTAAGAAAATGACTTTTACATAAGTATTTTGCATAAAATCGATCTCATCGAAAAGCTCATTTTCTTGCTCATCAAATGATATATCATTTGTTTACACAGCCTCCAGAATTCAAGTGTCCAAGTAAGAAATCCGTCTACTGCTACACTTCCACTCAATTGCGTGTTAACGCTTCTGAGGCTCATCGACAAATCTGCAAGGCGTATGGTGACAAAATATGCGATGTTCGTACAGCTCAGCGTTAGTTCAAGATATTACGTGAGGAAGGAGACCAACTGACCGACAAGCCAAGACAGGGAAGTCCACAGTCGTCAATCGAATTGAAGAAGATCCATCGATGATTGTCGGATGTTAGCTAACGAGTTTGACTGTGATCCAGTGACAAATTGGCACATTCTTCGAGAGTCTTTATGCTACTGGATATATGAATGAATGTCTTGATGTGGAATTACACTACTACTTAGTTTTGTTCTAGCTTAATTGGCGCACATAAATTCAATTATGCATTTTGAAAATACAACAAAACTTCTGGTACTTTTCTGTTATCCGTGCAATTTTTCGATCACTCAGTAATAAACGTATTTTTGGCTGCTTTCAAAGGATATATAGTTGTTCGATAACTCAAATCAGAAGAGTTTGAATGGTATATATCAGTTGATAATGGCATCATTATTATGATGAAACGGCAAAGTAAAATTTTGCCTCCACTTTGGACATTTCTCGCTGAAAAAAGCTCAGCGTCTCCGTGACTATTTAATAAATCAAATCTTAAGGCTTTCAACGAAGCATTTGAATTTTTATACGGACTTCTTAGTGCGTTGTAACAGCCAAAAGAAAATTGGATTCGCACTTGTCGCGAATGGTGTGTCTTATCCGAAGGGGCTTTATCAAAACACATAAAAAACATGAGTCAGTAATTAAACAGGTATTGCTCCCTCATCGGTTTATTTCAATCAAACGCACTTTTCGGCAAAGGCGTGTTGGCGTGGTGTCAACTGACGGAATCTTAGCGACGTTCCGCAAAAGCGTGGTGGCTTGAAACCGATGTTGCGCTGAACAGAACTTAACATTCCTTTCGCTGTTACAATGCAATTAGAAGTCCTTTTAAAAAATCAATGACATTATTGGACTCAACCAGATTTTAATTATCGAATGATTGCCAGAAGTCTAAAGGAAAAGTTTTCTTCAACGCGAAATATTTCTAAAAAAACAATTGTATGTTTCCTGTTGCAAGCGCCATAATAATGCCATATTGATTCCAAAAAGCACCATCGAAATCTCTGAGATTTAGGCTACTAGATAACACCAAAAACTTTGAAGAAAGCAAAAAGCGCGTTTTTCTCAAGGGATCGAAGAAAGGCGCGGATAACAGAGATGATCTAGTTTCGCGAAACCCAATCTATTTTGGAGTGTTACAGCGCAATAAGAAAGTCGTTTCAAAAATTGAATACATCATTGAGATCTGAGATTCAATCTACCGATTAGTTATCAAAATTTTTTGAAAAATAGCTTTGTTCAGTGAAAAGTGTTTGAGTGGGAGACACAGAGAGTCATCAAAGACAAACGTTTTACACTACTATGTCAAGCGAAATTTTCACCTAACACAGAGTGGTTGCGCACTCGGTTGCTCTTTGGCTGGTATTTCTATCGTATTATACCTTTATTTCGAGTGCTTTATTAAGACCACGATCAAATTTCAATAGATCCTTTCATTATTATTTGAGCCAAGTTGTCATGTGGTCTGGTAAGGGATCTTGTACAGCCCGATACACGTTTTTCGTCCTCAAAGACTCGTCAGTGCAAGAGCCCTTACCAAGACCACATATCAAGTTGGCTCAAATAATAATGAAAGGATCTATTGAAATTTGAGCGTAGTCTTAATAAGGCACTCGAAATAAAGGTATAATATGATAGAAATACCAGCCAAAGAGCAATCGAGTGCGCAAACACTCTGTGTTAGGTGAAAATTTCACTTGACATAGAGTGTAAAACGTTCGTCTTCGATGACTCTCTATAAGGGAGTAGAGCTCCCGAGAGAACTGACTATGAAAATATCGAAAGTTGATGGGTTCTGCCCAACTGACGAGTCTGTAAGGACAAAACACTTGTATCGGATTGTACAAGAGCCCTTACCAGACCACATGACAAGTTGGCTCAAATATAATGAAAGGATCTATTGAAATTTGAGCGTAGTCTTGATTAAGAGCTCAAAATAAAGGTATACCATCTCAATTTTTTTGATTTGAGCTATCGAACGATTATCAAAGCTCTACGGAAGCTTAAAAATAGCGTTTTCTTGAGAGTTTCAAACAAGGCACGGATAAAGGAAAAGTAGCAAGCTTGTCCCATAAGCAATTGCTATATTAGTCAGCTTACGTGGGAGGCGCAATGACTGGAAGTACCATGTAAATGATACGTGCGTGACAGTTTCTTCAACCTTGCCTCTGATCAATCAAGCAAATAGATGCTATATTCATCCAAAAAAAGTTTTCCGATCCAAAAGAGAACTTTGACGTAGTACAATAAAAACGGTGCGCTCTGGTACAGTTAGCTCAGGATCTAGTAGAGAATCAACACAATCGATGATCAGTAACACTCACAGGAGATAAGCACTTCAAGTGTCAGCTGGACGAACGGTATGAGGCAAGGAACCGAATGGGAAAGCAGTCAAAATCCACGTTGCGAGTGATGCACTTGAAAACTACGCGCATTTGAATAAAAATAATGAAATCGCTCTAAATACTGCGTGAAACACACCCTGCTGGCTAAATCACGATGGTGAGATATGATGTTAACGTTAATGTTTCTGCGCTTACCATAACGACCTTGATATAGCAGCGACCAGAGCATGAAATTCTAGCGGTACTGACTGTTCAGGAAAAGCAAGTGCCTTCCTAAGGTTCACACGGATTACCAAAACCATCTTAGTCTGCCTAAGCATTTCCGATAGCATTCTAAATAGCCACTGTAATTGTTAGAACACATAAGGAATAAACGGATAAAACATTTACCATCACCCCTCAAATGTATGAATTTGCACCACGGATTTCACTTCATTCGTAACATTGCAGAAGTGATTGAATGATCCACATAATAATTAGTGAAAGTCTACTGATATCTAGAGTTATTGGTTTGTATCCTCCCATAAAAAGTCCGGTTTCAGTTTGTCTATCCCAGAATGAAGGGATAGCCTTGTTTTTTCGTGAGTTAGAGATCTGGACGTTGACCATATGTAAATGGCAGCGCACCTCAAATCACTGCTTTTCAAGGGAACGAAATTATAGGAAATTAGATAAGAGGTGAATTAAACACGCGATAAATTGCAAAGAAATGTATCCAAGTTCTTCACTTTGCTCGAAAATCGATTTTGCTTTGATAGATCCAATTATTTGGGACTTCAAAAACACTTTCCATCCTTACTCGGCTTTAATATAATTACCGCCATCATTCTGTTTCCAGCACTCTCTAGATAAACATTTTATAGGCAGAGACGAGAAATACGCGTAAGTTGGCGTCATCGAACCCACGTCATTATCGCACTGCACTTTTGCTCATGTCATTTTTTGTTGTAAAACAATTTCTTTATTGATGCTCTCCGTCAAGTACATCAAAAACGATGTCAAACAACAAACAGACGAGGCTTTATTGATGCTCTCCGTCAAGTACATCAAAAACGATGTCAAACAATAAATAGACGAGGAAGTGAAAATCTAGATTGAAGTAACGATTGAAAGCTTCAATTTTCAGAATTCTTCACTTCTGATAGGTAAATAACAATTGAAAGACATTTTCTGTAGGAATGTTTTTATGTTTTAGTAGAAATAAATGAAAATGATCAAGGAGGTGTGAAACAGAAACGGAAAAAAGATGGACTAGAGATTAACAATTGGCTGTCTCATATCTTCCGTATTTCTCACCACAACGTCAGATGACGAGAACATTACGAAAATCACTAAGCAAGATTAATCGAGCACTTGCAACAGGTACAAATACAGCACAAATATGAAAAGTAGCGAATAGGTTAACAATATTAATAGCCAGAATCAAGGCATAATATCGTCTTACCACAAAATAAAGAAATGTCTTTCTTTCCCCAATTCTTTATAAACAAATATCAACAATAGAATTAATAAAAAGAAGTACCATTCGACAAATGTTCATGGTAGTACCCATACCGGCGATATTAGGAGCAAATAAAAAGTCTTTAAAATTATAACCTAGTTCTTTTGAAGAATTTTTTCAACTCATCGGTTAACAAGAATATTGTAGGCAGTAATAGGAGGGCATGAAACATTCCTAAAGCGCCAACAAGAAAAACCGTCTTCCAAAACACCGCCACCACATAGGCTTGCACAAATATCAACGGGAACAACCCTTAAATCCATTCGATTACAACAATACATTAAATGAAAATTGTTTTAGGAACATCTGAACTGTTTTCTCTTGTGCGAATAAAAGAATTATCAAAACGTTGTGTCATATTATATGTATCAAGTAAAGCAATGGAATTTTAACGCTTATTAATGCTTCATAAAAGAATTGAGTGGTGAGCAAAAATAGGACCTCAGACGGGAGTCGACGCGCATCTAATCCATACCGGGGACGCGTGCTATCCCCGTATGAATGAAATGCGGGTTCGACTACAGACTGAGGTCGTATTTTTGCTCACCACTCAATTCTCTTAGGTATATTAGAAACATCATAGCACTGCGAAAATGCGGTAAAAACACTAGAAATTTGGAGTATTACTGCCTCATAATTTAAGCAGAAAATCGATACGCTCTAAAATGATCAAATATGCAAATTGTTCTTGCACAGAGCGGGAACAATTTATGGTATGCAGCTGATATAATTCAGCAGTTCGCGACGAAGATATCTCATAGAACTGTAAAAAGGAACAATCATAACCTTTTACGACCAACCAATTACAGATGGACTGGCCAATATCGAGCCCTTTTATCTAATTTTTATGTGCATAGAAAGGAGCACGTATTCACTAATCAACAATCAGTAAGTATAGGCAGTGCGAATTGGTTTTTTGAAATCATCGTTCTATCACTTAGTTCGGTTTGTTGCTTTGTTTGAGAAAAAGAATGGTGAAAACTGTTGTTGGGAAAGGTTTTTTTGAAGAGACATTTTTGCTGGATGAAGACTTTCCACTAGACTATTGTTGATCATTCGAAAGCTTAAATTTCTCTAAATTCGCAAACGTACTTGTTCTCTGAAAAGGCCTTCTTAGAGCGCTGTGGCAGTAAAAATAAGATTTTGTTTCACACGCGATCCGCGTTATCGACCGTATAATTTGCTAGACAGAGCTTTTACGCTGAACTATTGGTGATCATTCGATAGCATCGATCTCGACAATCTCAAAATTCTTAATGTTTTTCAAAAAGCTCTTTTACATCGCTGTAGTGGGTGAGTGAAACTGTATTTCAAACAAGCGTATTTTTCGCAGCACAGAGCTCTTCTCCTTGAGTATTGGTAATTATTTGATATCAAAAGACTTGGCGAATTACACTGCGCTTGTTTCCTATAAAAATCGTTTTACTTCAGTGCAGCAGGGAATGTATGATTGACCTTCAAGCATTCTACGAATTGCTTCTCTGGCAGGATGCGAGGGTGTTTGTGGATGCACACGAAATCGACAGATTACGCAACTACGATTTATGAGACTGCATTTATAATTTTTCTCTGCTTCGAAAGAATAAAATAGATAAAACATATGACTCTGATACTGCAAGACTTCCTCTACACGATCATATGCTTTCCGTGCACATGCATAGGCTGCTTAGACTTAGGTTTATTAGTGGACGTTATTGGGCTAAACAAAGATAAGGTTAGGAAGCCTGCACTCACAGAACGATGGAGCAAAATTTCTTTAGCAGTTTCAGCGTCTACAAATCTCTACGAAACGGAGGAAGAATTCTCAGATAAGTAATCGAAATTTCAGCGATAACGCGCGACGCGTGCAAAACATAATTTCATTTTTCCTGCCACAACGCTGTAAAAAAAGCCATTCTAAAGAACAATGACATTTGTGAACCTTGTGAAGTTTACGCAATTTAATGGCTAGTGGTAGTTTAGGAGAACTCTATCCAACGAAATTTAAGCGCGATTATGCAAGACGCGTGTGAAATACAAATTATTTCTACTCCTACAGCGCTATAAAAAGGCCATCTCAAAACATAAGTACAGTAGATTTTTGAATTCTTCGCAAATCAAGTTTTCGAATGGTTACTGGTGGTTGATAGTGGCAAGTGTCTGTACAGCGAAAAATGTCTCTGCAAAAAGTCCTTTCCAATAATTTAATTCCACCGAAAAGCTATCCTGGGGTTCTTTTTTGATATCTCACCACAAATAAAGGAACGACATCATTCGTTGGACAAGTAATTTCTGTACGAATGTTTGCAGTCATTCGAAAGCTCAATTCTCTGGCTACTGCACTACCTGGCCGTTTTATGGAAAAACTTTGTCATAACACTGTAGCATTTGAAATGAAATTATACTTCACACCCTTCGGAGCTTTCATTTTTATTATGCTACTATGCTTATAATTCGCGGGAAGGACGAAAAGCATATGAACGTGCACGGGAAACCTTGTAGTATCAGCATCAAACGTTTTAGTAGTATCAGCTTAAACTTTTTATATCTCTAATCAAACAACAAAAGTTGCAGCCCACAGTGTGCAACGCGCCAACACGATCGATGGATTGCATGTGGAATATACTGCCAGCATCGCTCTACCGCCTCCCAACCCAACCCCTTCTACCCCCTTTCTGCCTTCACCCAGGCTGTATACTAGCCGATGAACAATGCCCGCTTTATTTGAAACTTAGTCTTATTTCCCCTGCCACACTGCAATGAAACAGTATTTCGAGAAAGTATGAACAGCATTGGAATCAGCAAAACTTATGCTATCGAATAATTAGTTATAAGTTGGGGAAAGAGCTCTCTGTCCTGCGAGAAATGTGCGTGTGTGAAACACAGATGTTTTTGATTTGCTAGAGCGTTATAGAAAGACATTTCAAAAAATGGTCATGTGTAGCATTGGCCAAAGATTTAAGCATTCGAATAATTACTTAAAGTGCAAATGAAAGTGTTTGTCCATCGAAGGGGATCTCTTCCTCAATTGTTGCCAAATAACAGAAAAGAACCTATCTTAGATCAGAAGAAACAAACTTAGCATGACCAAATTTCAAGACAACTAATTTTCATACGTATAGAAATCTGTACATCCGCAGCAGGAAACATAGGAGACACAATAAAATGAAATCTGTACGTGGGGTAGCGACCAAATCAAAAAATCAACCTTTTTTAACTACAAACAAAGCATAATGGTAGAAAGTGGATTCTATTTACTTATCGTACCTATTATAGTGCTCAGACCGCTTTGTATTACTGGCCAGCCGACACCGCGCAGTGTACGCAACACTCGCTGCATAGACTGTTCTTTCATGGAACTTTGTGACGATGTGCTTGAGTTCATCGAATGATTAGTACTGCCAGATCGGAACGAATCTGTGGTACTCTGCAAGAATCTTCCAACAGTATGCAACCAATCACCGAGGCAATGTGAAAAATCCGCATTCTAGATAAAAAAATATGAGAGGATGAAGCGCTCGCGGCTATTGATCCCTGAGTCATGGGTTTGTTTGAAATTGTGGGGTCTTAAAGCCGTATCTGAGTCATAAAATCATTTTCACGGCATACCGTGGCCTAAGCCTTAACTTTTTACCAGTATCTGCTTGAAGTCTCACCACTGTGTGTTCCGTGTGCTCATGTTTGTGTTCATTGGCGTGAGCAAAGTAATGATAACAGACATGGGCTGAATAGTCGACGGAGAAACCGACGCTCATCAGAATACTGATTAACGATACGGCATCCAGCCGAACACCCCACAAATGGAGGTAAGCTACTATACCTGAAACCAATAAGGTATTTGTGACAGACCTATACGCTACAACTTACTATATTGAGTCATAACTTAGAAATTATCAGAGAACAAGCGTTATTTACTCCATCATTTCATGATTAGCAATCACGATGTGCAATAAAAAAAAAATAAAATGAAACATAAAATTCACTGAACAAAAGATATAGCTCATAATATTGGATTTAATCTGAATAATTATGTAGTTTTGAAGTCACAACGTCTACTTTCATTCAAATGTTCGAAACGTGTTATTCGGAAACTTCATATTATGCTATTTGCTAATTTATAGGTGTACAAAAATGACTCTGCCTTTTATTGCATTCGTGCTGTGATAATAGAAAAAATAAAGATATGCAAATTATTTTCTTGCTTGAAAGTGCGTTGAAAACGCTATTTAATGTCTTTTCATATACAAAATTTTTCTGTGATGGTTTCTATAGGACTTTGAACATGACGACTTTTGTCCCCAAACAACGCTGCTTGCGGTAAAATTACTTGCAGATCTATACACCAAAAGTGATTGAAATTGCTTGATTTTGGTATCGTTCAATTACGTATTTTCTTCCAAACATTTGGTAAACAAATTGTCTATACTTGCTTCAAGATGGAGCTGTCGTAGGAACAAATTCCCTTGCTACTCATGCACAAATAGCGCGTAGGGGAAGATGCTTGTGAAGTGGCGCACAAAATTGATGGAGCTTGGAACGAGCCACATTCTAGAACAAGTACAAGCAACTTATAAACGAACATGTTCGCAAGAAAATGCACAGTTGAACGATACCAAGATCATACAAAACTTTGCAAAATCATTTCAAAAAAATCAAAACGGAACGAACTTTGCAATCTTGCTGCATGATAGCGCTTGATGTTAGGTTGCAAAACTGACCGAAAACGTAATAAAAGAGGTGAGGTGGGAGGTTTTAGAAGTTTTATCATACATGCCTTATTCTCCAGTGTTGCCAAGTGAGATTACCATTTGAAATTACCAAAGTCAAATTATAAATTAGCAAATTTGAAAAAGAATAGCGTTTTTAGGGTATAAAAGAGGTTATCTTCAGTCCTATAAGAAAAATAAAATATTTTGTTCATAGAAAAAATATGATTAGATAGTGTTTTTAACGCACTTCCAAGTAAAAAAAAAGAATTTTCGTATCTATAATCTCACTATTATTACAGTATAAAAGAAACGGTGGAGTCGTAATTATACATCTAATATCTCGAAACTGAATGCTCCCAAAAGCCGGTAGAAATTAAGACGTTAAATTTTGATTGGAGCGATACAATGAGTTAATCATTAACTTACCTAAACAAATGGAGGTGATGGATATAACCACAGAAATGATCGCTTCCCAGTTCATCACGAATAACAATACCACGACGGACATTAGAACAACAGCTGATACTGAAAAGATTTATCCTCCTTTTTGGCAGAAAAAAAGTGATAGTCATAAATTTTAGTTACCATATTACAAAGATAAGGGATTGTGTAAATGAGTAAAACATTTGACTAAGTTGATACCGGCAGTTTGTAGGAAGTTGTATGGAGCACTGGCGGCACTTTCTGTTGGAACTTTCTCGAACGGATGATGAGAAAGCACATGGAACAACGGATACGAGGCGATGATAGCTCGTCTAAAATTACAAGCCATTTTAGTTTTGAAGATGTCAAAAACCACAGTGACAGTACTTTTGTTATCTGCCTTTAATAAAGGATAGGTAATACAGGTTGATAGGGTCCAGCAATGCACATTGAGCACTTAGCCAATCACGCTTCCGTCCTCCCATAATGGTAGCAGACCTGCACGTGAGAACAAAGAGCTCACTTTCTTCGTGAATTCGCACACCACAACAGTCATTGTAGAGGTGAAAATGGTTTCGATCACCTCCGTGGTGCAATGAATTGAGCTGAATGCGTGGCACACCACTCAGATGATGACCAATGCCAAGCGCTTAAAAGACAAACGATGCTAACATGTGTTACAGAGGACGAAAAGTGACTTGCTCCGTTGAGATGTTACTAATTCACAGAGCCGATCTCTTCAATCACTGTGAATGAGGAGTAGTCGCCTAATTTCTAAGTGTTACTTTCATTCAGAGCGTTAACAACACCTTCCGCAACGACGTGATCGCAATTTCCAACATTTGCTATAACCATCTTTGTTTATTGTTGTAGGTGCTGATCTAATAAATGTAATTATTCCTTCAAACGAAGGCATTTACTCGTTTAAACACCATTTCTACTATTAAAATATCTGAAGAAATTATCAAGACTTGCACTCTATGCGCAACATAATGATGAATGCGCGATCTTCCAACTACTTCTTCCGCTACGTATTGAAAACACCTTCGCATAAGCTTTTTCGAAACTGTAGAAAGTGTATTTTTGAGTCATATTCTCGCCAGACAGAAATCAGAAGAGAACAATAAGGGTTAAAAATGCGTTATTTTTGCAAGAATATGTTTCACTTCAAAAAATAAAATTTTTTAAGACATGTTTAAGATATGGAGAAAGACACTGTTTCTACGGAAAAAAAGCAAAACTTTCGTAGAAACCTCTTCAGTGAAACTCCATCTGCTGTGACAATAAAGCACATAAAAAATTTATAATATATGATTAACAGTAAACTTGCTAAGAAGTAAAAATAACAAGCTAATAACTTCAAAAGTGAGGCGCAATCTTCTCTTCGTTGCTACTGTGCATTAAAGGAGGCCTTTGCACAAAACAAGTCAAGGGTTAGAATCGCCGTTCCTAAAGTTGATGCGTGTCCATCAGAAGTCTAGCAAAGTAGTTTCACACGGCAAAAAAGTACTCCAAAAGACACATACATTTCGAATGCAAAACGTAACATCCTATTCGTTGCTACATTGCACAGAGAACGTCTTTACAAATACCAAGCACTGTATTGTAATGGTAGTTTCTCAAGCTATCAAATGACCACTAGAGGGCTAGCGAAAACCTCTGTACCGCGAAAAAGCCGTTAAATTCTAGCGATATCTACAGACCGTACTGCCCCAGAAAAGGATTAAAGTTGACAGCATAAGATCATATAGTGGATGAATGTCTTCTTCATACACCAGGGATGTATACGCTCAAAATACGGGAGTGTACATAAGAGCATACACGAAGGACGCCGGACTTTTTCAAGACACAGAAAAATTAATCATATAGAGATATAGCACGCAGTTTATAAATTTTGGAAAATTGTGGCCGGAGTGATCTCCACCGATGTCACACCAAGCTGTGCAAAAAATCAAGCGCCGTTCCAATGGACACGCCAGAAGAAATTAGACGTTGTCCCACAGGCACGTTTCAAGAATATAGGTGTCATCGCGGATGTGTTAATGAAATCTTTACGTAGTTTTGTGAAACTGTCAACTAAGTCATTCACAGTTTGGCGTGCCATTCTATCCTGAACGACTTCTGCTGTTCTCATTAGTTTTCTAAGCCTTTAGCCCGTTCTCCATTAGCTTACTATGAATACTTAAAACTTCCCAATATAATCGACGCCTTACCGTTGTTCCATCAGGTGCTGAACGTCTAAAAACGAGCTCATGTTCCGATAAACGATGACGAAGTAAAAGCCATCTATGACGTCTTCACCATTTTTATTTTTTCTGCAAATCATAATCCAGTATGAACATAATCGTGGAAGAAAGAATAAGTTGAATAGAGTAAAATCTCAATCATACTTGATGGTAATGAACTTTTCTTCGAGCCCATAATCGTAGTAATTTTTTAGCAAAACGTCTGGCGTCCAAAAATCTTCGTCCCCATCCCAGAATGCGATATCCTTAAGTCATAAAGTACGCATGAAAGTCTCCCTTTA
The DNA here is from genome assembly GCA_019055375.1 of Parelaphostrongylus tenuis. Taxonomy (NCBI): domain Eukaryota; kingdom Metazoa; phylum Nematoda; class Chromadorea; order Rhabditida; family Metastrongylidae; genus Parelaphostrongylus; species Parelaphostrongylus tenuis. Next base: position 145,046 of record JAHQIW010006966.1, on the reverse strand, counting down.
CCTCTTATAGGTGCGAAATGTTATATAGTAAGGCTACTTTTCAATTATAAGGGGACAAACGAAAAATTCACCTTATTCGCTTCACAGGAACTCTTCATAGAAGTGTTAGTAACCATTCGAAAACTGACACAAGGCTACAAGCCAACGTCGCCGTTTTTTCAAACACCCTTTTATTACGATGTAGAATCCAGGAAAAAATTATGTTTCATACCGGCCGTGGGCCTTCATTTCTATAGGCGTATAATCGTAGTATCAGAATCATATTTGATATCTGAAGTTTCTGCCAGTGCAGTGAGAAAAATCCCCAATTGAATAACAATATTCGAAAGGTGATCGATAGCCCCGCCCCCGCTTCGCGATTCAGGTGGTAAACAAGGTCGTCGAGATGTTAAATTTGATCGATTTTCCCTGCCAAACGGTATTTCGAGAAAATAAGCACAGCACTAGATTCACTGGAACTTACGACATTGAATGATTTACAAAAAGTCTGAACAAAGAACTTTGTCCGCCGAGGTTCAAAGCACAAATCATTTCTTTCTCCTAGAGCGCTATCGTTAGAACTTTTCCAAAAAGCAGACATATTTTTGAGATTTTTGAAACTTGTGCTATCGAATGAGTAATAGCACCCTAAGAAAGGAGTTTTATCCAGCGAGATAAGAGAAAATAACATGGTTTTGTAAAAATTAATTCTATATGGAGTTTTACAGCGTTATAAAATAATGTTATCAAAAGAAAAAAACCGCGAAGTGGGACTGTAACTTGAGATACTGGATTTCGATTGTTTACTAACATTCCTATGAAAAGTTCCTGTCGGTTGAGTGAATGAGGTCGGCCTCTCATTTGCCCCCCTCTAACTGAAAAGTACCATAGTAATGGGATAAACAGGAAGCGAGAGAAAGGTTTCTAATTAAGCAAAAGAAAAATAATCTCTCAGGAGAAGATACGAACTCACACTACTGTAATCTCTCGTCCATAGTACTGTTGAATTCGGCCCTGCACCGAAATTTGGAATTCGTTCTAATTTTTCAACCATTTCTTCAAACTCCATTCGTACAGTCTCATTTGTAAAGTCAGGCATCGGTTGTACCGCAAAATTTACAACAAAAGACTCCCGAAGAACAAAATCCTGCAAAAAAATTTCTCAAGAAAGAATTTTCTACCTTGTAATTTCTAATTATTTTCTCCACATCACACCTGCATTCGCCGTGAAATATCTGTTAGTGGTGATTCTTCGAGGTACAAATTCTCCATGTCAAAGTCGGTATTCACTTGAGAGGCCAGGCACGCACTTATCTAAACGAAAAAGAACGAAATCAAGAAAGAAAACAGAGATAAAATGTCGCTTTCTTTTTACTTATTCTAAAAGACATGAATTGAGAGAGGGGAAATGTGAAGCATGATTCAGTGGATAGCTTCCTATCACAATGAAGACTTGTTCTTGCTTTACTCTGTTCGCATTCCACCTTCACAAGAATATCAATGTATTTTCGATTCTCAAAGAAACTCACTACGATATGAGTCAAGAATACTAGCATGATCAATGACTTCGCGGTTTTGGAGTGCAACCAATCCACGAAGATCTCCAGTCTGGTCTGAGTAGAAGTCTTCTTCGTAACCGGAATTGAAAATCCTGGAATTGTAATTGAGAACACCGCTCCACCATTACATCGCCCGGCTGGTGACGCTTTGTTCTGCAATAAACCGCATAATTTAATCATATTCAAAAGGAAATGTAAATCTAAGTAAATAAGAATGATCTGTGCATATGATTGTTCGAACTGTATGAGTTTTCAACCATTCGTTTCAAACGCGTATATCATAACACCCAGTGAACCTGATCCAATTGCCTACGACTCAAACATTTGCCTCATAACTTTACAAGTGAAAAATGAATGCATTGAATTCTTGATGAACGTAATTTGCATGATTGAATATCAAAAAAGATAACGCTCAACGAACTCGAGAGCGTAAAGACCTTACAGTTTACCTAAGTCTTTCGCAACCATTTTTAGACCCCCTTGAACAAGTTTTGAACAATATTCCACTTGTAAGCAGAATACAACGCCGATCTCAAGAAATTATCATTCGCGCCAAAGGTGATCATTGAGTACTAATCAGAATTGATTTCAATGCCCTAGACACCGATGTGACTGGTTGGTCGCCACTGTTATGTACAAAGATAGGCGATGATGATGATTATGATGTTTCTATATTTTATTTGATTCAATAAGATGCTACTCTTTGCCCTCATCCACTTACAAAGATTCAGGTAATTAAACGTGAGAGATGATCGCTTCGTCAGCATCAAACTGTCACCATAGAGCGGTTTCACCAATCCTAGTCATCCACTCAATTTCTCAATTTTTTCATTTATGCAGACTTCACTTTTTTCCCTGCAGACTACAACGCGGCTTTGATAGTTGCAAACTCTTCGTTGAACTTTGTACACAACCTCAGCCGAATTCATAGCACTGTTTTTGTTACTTAGCTCTTTTAGTTGTGACTTAATCAACTTGAACTTACATGAATCTGTCGAGAGAGTTTGGTAGTACTTTTTCATAGAAAAATTGAAAATACAAATGGATTGAGGCAATGTTTTTCCGACGGTGTAACAATGACATCATACTGATTACAAGCGTCACCTCTGTAGTGCAATAGTGGTTCAAACCCACCTGAACTTTGTGTTTATTGACCTTCTGATCGAAATTATGTTGTCGTCGAACGATAAAGCTCATCACAGCAGTAAAAAACGTCAGCTGAAGTATATATACTTATGACAAAGATTCCAATTTATATTCTGTGTGTGAACGACTCCAGAAAATAAGGAAAATGAATACTTGCTTGATAAACGAAGTCCACAAAAAGCGCTGCTGTGGTAAAAAGGCAGAAGAGTCGTACAACCGGCAAGTTTGAGAATAGACCGATTGCAAAGCAGAACACATCTGAAATGATCTTTATAAAATTTTTTGTCAAGTGAATCGTCAACTGAATTTAATTGTCGTTCGATTCTTGACAGCGACTATCTGTTAACCTTGGCATAGAGAATAATCCAGTGTTTCTTAACGAGTAGATGCGAGGTTATTGATAGTAGGTCTGCTGAATATCAATCAGTATTATAATTAATGGCCAACCTATCGGCACTATCGCCCTATTTGGAGTCTCCGAAGGTCAACTGGCTCGCAATCGTTTCAGTCAAATACTTTCGTAACCCCAGCAGAAGGTTATAAACAAATTTTAGTTCGCAAAAAAAAACAGCTTCTCTTCGAAAGACTTACTGTCTTGCCTCTTTTGAGTCTCTCAATTATTCATTGGAGACAAGTCGCTGTGAGTTCAACGAATTAGTAATACGCGTGGTTCAGGTGAGAAAAATTAGCCTGAAGTATGGTGCGAGGTCACGTATGATTGCAAGGAACTCTTCCTTGAAATCCTTTTCAGATTTCTTGATATTTATCCAAAGAGCTCCAAAAGTCTTTTGCGCAGATGTTTTAGATTCCCATGCGTGGCTACTACTAGTATTTCTGTATCGAGATCTTTTCCGTTACTTATTCCCTATGCTTGCCTAGTGGAGTTTTTGCTTGACTTTCATTTTGGCAGCAAGGCGCTCTTTTATACAGACTCATTTCTGAGAAGATAAACGCCATCCATAAAACTTTGCTTCACGCCTAGAATTCCAAGTGGCGCATATATGTTTCATCGTTTTTCACGCTGGATGCCGCACGGCGAAAATTTTGAAATTCCATGCGGTGCGGTGGAAATATGGGGATTTATCTAGTGAATTCAGTTTCTAAGGGGATAGTATAACCATCAAATGATGGAATCCACAAAAAACTTCCATGAAAATTTTTTAAATCTAAGGAGTGTGTTTGTATGAAAAAAATATCCAATATTTCCACGGGAAAACAACACCGTTGCAAAGAGAAACATATTTCCCGTTGTTGTTCAACATTTGTCTCGTTTTTTTTGAATCGATATTTGAGTCATTCGACAGCTTGAGAAATGCCAACTTGTAAACTATTCTTGATCTATGAAACGGCCTTCATACTACGTTTTATAAACGAAAAAAGTAATGTTTTGCTTTCGGAGTGCATTGGCTAACTTCACAGCATATAGTTCGGTATTGAATGTAAAATTTCGTCCTACGCTAGTTTTTTCGCTATGAAAAAATAGAAAAATTCTACTTTTAACTACGAGTTATGTGAAATGCAGTCGCATTTCGTGAAACTTACTGGTATTCCCTTGGATTTTTCTAGAAGAGAGCGTTTTCACTAGACTAGTAGCCTTTTGATAGCTGGAGAACTGGAGTTTTTGGTATACGGCTTGGTTTCTCAGAAGACCTTCATAGTACATTCTAATAATGGAATGAAAACTACGTTTCGCTTTTCAATCTCGTTTTTTCAACTTTCATCAAATTTTTGCGATTATATAGCAAAACCGCAAATTTGAGCAAACTTTCGCAGCGAAGATAGATTGATTGGAGGGACTTTTTCACGCGTATTTTAGCGGAAAAAACGCCAGGGGTGCTAGAAATCCTTATGTGGCAGCGATAAAAATGTTGATAGTTGTATATGAAAGGATATATGATTTTTATTGCCCATGAGACGACAGAACAAAGTTTATTCCATAAATCTGTAAAAATCTCATCTCCTAAAGTCCAATAATAATAGAAAGTTCTCCAAATTGTTGATAAAGTGAAATCATATTACCATGTGTACCATCGTTTTTGATGAACACTTCATTGTTTAGTAGTGGCTTTAGCGTGTTTCAACCAATAATAGCCTCATTGAAGTCTTATTTTAACGTATTCAACGTCTCAGCAAAAATTAAACTCCATTCAATGGTGATAAAACTTCAGAAAACTACCACATTGTCATTGTGACGTGCTGTACTGACCGCGAAATTCCGACTTCTGCTTCATGAAAAGTAAACGTGATACTCAAGGGGTAAAATGAGTAATTATAAGCAAGACGGCAGCAGTGCTTGAAACACCCCTAACATTTTGAGGGACCAACTAATCCTTAACCGCTTGTATGGTCGTCTATGCGAAACCAAAACTTTCGTAAATTGCCCTAACGGTTCAGATGACTATTGAATGAATCCTGGCGCTGTTTACCTAATCTCTAACATAGATATAGGGCGAACAAGCTGGCGTACCGGAGTAGATCACTCTGTGTTCGCATACAACAGTACCCCGATGGAAAGGTTAAAGGGTCAAACAAAAAACTCTATTGGGCACGTTTACAGCGAAAACATAATAAAGGAAATTTCGATATAAAAGTCAATGTCCTCACCTAAAAATCTGCGCAAAAAACATCGAAACTTTTTGAATAAACGCTTAAAGTTCAAAGGAATTGCAAGGAGGAGTGTTTCGTGGCCAGATATAACCTTTTGCCATAGCTCAGGCTAATCTTTTCTAACCTCACCTAGGCACATTCTTAGTCAGTGCAAGCCTGTGTGGTTTGTCTTCATTAGGTAATCGGAAGACTCAAAAGCAGTAACACGGCATTTGAAAAAAGCTGTTCAGTGTGTAAACCAAAAATTGTTTATCACTCTTTTCTGTTTGCGCCACGTAAGAGTTTAAGCGAGTAGACTGTGAGTACATTAAATCTTTTCAGGCTCTAAAAAAGGCAATATCGCCGGAATGTCGACCATTAATTTATTGTACTAAGTGGCGTTCAATAAACTTCATTATCCGAAAGTTGTCATAAATCTCGCAGATCAGCTGCGGATAAATAGGATTCGACGTTTGCAAGCTTTTCTAGACCAAAAAAAAAACTCGTGGCTCTCATCAAAAAACTTATATGAAGAGGCATAATACTTAGATAGATATCCCCTTGAGCGCTCCAACCATGTTCGACTTAAGGCTATCTGACGGTACATTTTCGGGTAATAAGCACGAGTAATGATCACATCAACGCTTTTATCACTAGGTGTTAATAAAGCATGAGCACAATCCTTCTGCTGCTCTGGATTAGCACATGCTTTAGTATAGCCGTGTGTATCGCAGCGGTCAGATTCCGTGAAATGCATACAAGGTCGTCGGAGGATTTCTATTGAAAATTAGGGGATAGGCTAGAGCCCGTAGGAATGCAAAGTCTGAGTGGTGTTCGACAATTGCTAGTGTAATATCAAACTACGATAAGTGTGAAAGAGACATGTACATGAGATTGCTTTATAGAAAGTGAGATAGCAAGCATACCTCTAAATAGACCTTCCCAAAACGTCGTACCCGGATTAACAAGCTAAAAAACACTAAGAAACTGTCCACATCAACCAGATCCTTTTTGGGTGACTCACAAACCACAAAACTCGTCTTGCGATCATTCATAAGAAGGGTTCGAGAGCCACAGCAGCCAGCGCTCATGGGGAAATCATTTTTCAGTAATTTTTGAAATTTGAATAGTCGGCCAATAACTTAAACATTTAGGAATTTGAAAATATGCCTTGTTTACGGAATGGCTAATCGTTTGCGGTGCATAACTAAAATAAAATTATGTTCCTCTTTGGAACAGTTCTTGCTGAAAAAGGTTTTCCTTAGGACTTCTTGTATCCATGCGATATCTTGAATCTCGTAGATTTCAATGATATGTCTATTTCTGAAAAGGATTTCATGGTGCTCTATAACATTCAAGAGAAGATTCGGTTCACCAATTTAGCACCGGAGAAAGCGCGGTGGTTCAGCGGCCATGTTGAGAAATCCTATCTTCATACCGACAACGCATAGTGGTTTAGTGTCAATATTGCGTTAGGCGAAACTTAACATATTTTTGGCTGGTACTGCGCACCAAAAAAAACCTTTTCGAAACCATTTATATTATTGGAATTGACGAGACTCCAGCTACCGAATGGTTATAAAAATTCCCAAGGAAAATTTTTTCAGCTAGAAATGTTCAAATGAGAAACATGATTTCATTTTTGCTGTTACAGCGCAATAACAAAGCAGTCTTAGATGAAAATACGCCATTAGAGTCTCTGATTTTCGAACTGTTAGATAATCGCTAAGATCCGAAAAAAAATCAGAAGGGTTTTTTTCTGAAAGGATTAAAAAAGGTGCGGATTACGGCGATAATCAAAATTTGCGAAACTCAATCCTTTTTGAATGTCAGAGTGCAACAAGAAGTCTCTTTCAAAATTCAGATACAATATAAGAATTGACAAGATTTAAGGTATCGAATGGTTATTAGAGGTTTAGAGGAAAAAGCTTTGCAAGAGAAAAATGTTTAAATGAGTAACACAGTTTTATTTTTGCCTTCGAAGCGCAATAAAAAAAAACCCATTTCGAAAATAAAATACATTTTCTCAGATTTTTGAGTTCAAGCTATCGAATGACTACCCAGACTTCAAAAACTACTAAAAAATAACTTTCCCACGAGCGCTGCAACTGGAAACGATCAACGGAGATGATTCCTCTTTTCAAACTAGGTACAGTTCCTGCTCAAAAAACTAAAGCCTGAAAACACTATCATCCGAGAACCTTTGATAGTTGCCATTTCACTCCCTGTGGGGCAATACAGATATGGGGCAGACTGCGCCATGCACTGTCACTGTTGAAACGATAAATCAAATCTAGATTGAAAAGACATTTGCAAGTCGACAGTTGGAAGATAACGTCACTTTCCGCTCTGATGGTTAAATCATCTTTTCGAACCGAAACACCACCCAGGTGAAATGGAATACCAGCATATAGAGCGGAGGTGGAAAGATTGGTGCTAGTCCGATCCTGAAGAACGATGACTGCGAAAAATGGATTTGTTCTTGGTTACCCCTATTCTCGAGAAGTGGAAAATTATCTCTGAATGATCCACTATCTACGCGTTGCTAGAAGGGTAACATGGATGACATAGTTTCAATATGAGCGGAAGAATAAAAACTGATTTAAGCTACTTGTGATTTAAGCTACTTGAATCAAACCCTAATACTAGTGACAAGGCTAAAACTCCTAGATCAAAGTCTTTCTTTGAGGATTTATGTACTTTCAAACGCCATATTGTGACGACGATGTCAAAAGGATAAAGCATAAAGCTCTCCGCGTTGATCAATCCTTGAGGGAAGCGCCATGCATTCGTCTTCAATTTTCAACTTCGTTTGACGTGGCTGAATGCCTATCTGACCTTTATAATGATCCGCGGCGGCCTCCGCTGTATCGAGCCATGCTGCTTATCCTCCCAGACAAGTCTAAGAACCGCTTGGTACCAATTTACCAATCCCGCAGGGATGGATGGCTTGGTGAACCATGAGCGGCAGATCAAACCATTGACCTAGTGTGCGACGCAGAGCATCTCCAACCACTGCGCCACATTCGCTTTTCATAAACGATATTATGATGACTATTTATTGCCACGCAAGAAACGAATTTTGAAATACGGCAGAATCCATTGACAAGTGGGAAAAACTTAAGCATGTATGTTGAAAACTGAACTGACCGACTAGTCCAAGGGAAGACAATATATGTAAACAGCCCAAACAGAAAGTAGGTATTGGCGCCCGAAGAACACGGGGTAATTACAGAAGATATTCTCAAGATTGCTTCGAAAACTCTCGGAAATGCTATAGGTGTAGAGATGTCGTATAGATATACCAGTTTTATACAGTACGGCATTCGATTTTCTCACGCATTATTCCTTCGTTTTCCCTAGTAATCAGATTTTTTAGAGTTACGATTTTTTGGTTTTGTAATAAATCGAAGACCGAACAGATTTTTGCTTGCCAGCCCACCCAGTTCTTTTGTCGGTTAAGCCGCCTTTACGCGCCCATCGCATCACTCCATCCAAATCCCTATTCATGGCTATCCAATAGTCATATTACTATTTAAGTACATCTAAAATAGACCATCATCATTCAAAATTGTGTTCGAAACGATGAATGTGAAGAGAATGGTATCTCGTTAACAACTTGTCGTTGCATCAAATTTTCAATACATATTACTTGAAGCTGTTTTCGAAGGCTTAAATCACGAGTTTTTAGCTTGGAATGCTAGATATCTCATCGTGATATTCCTATCAGGATGCTTTTCTGTCGCGAAGGCCTTTCAAGGTATTGCGACATAAGAAAACATACTTACCCGTTATTGACGTGACGGTAATTGACGCTCCGGAAATGGAGACGGACTCGGCCATTCGTTGTTCTAGTGGTGCACCCTTCCTAAATAGTGTTAACTTATTAGTTTTGACCAGTTTGATAAATAATGGAGTTAGTCATTGCTAGTCGACAATGGGTGGAAATCTCTGCGTTTGCTTTGGATACTCGGAAAACACGATGATAACAACTAAACATATGGGTACTGATTAAATACAAGTTCACTCTCGAAGACCAACAAACTGTAAATAATTTAAATAAATCACTTTTGCTAAGGTCAGTTCTGTTACTTGACTATTTAGCAGTTCAACACAGCAGTTTATCAAGATTATAAATTTACATCTGGTTGACCTAGTAAATCTACATACAACGCGTTGAATTTCCTAAAAGTAAGAAACAACTGTAAAGTTTTGGAAATTCCAACGCAAAAGTGCAGCTAAAAACATCAACAACGCACTGAAGAACACCATCATGCCCTTTAGGTGGATGTTCTATCTGTTGAACTACTTAAGAAACTTGACGGAGATTAAATTGAAAAGATTCCACAGGTTTGACGCAATCAGACTTTCATTTTGGCAGAACAAGAACTGGCGTGCTTGTATGTTGACCTGAACACGAAGCCGACCATCGCTTTTCGATTTACACAAGCATTTTTTTCATGCATTCGCCTCATTAAAATTCGAGTTAGTGACCAATTTCCTGTTTTTTTCTCAGTAACTTGGACCTTTGCTGCTGAGAAGAATGAGAGACTGCGATTTCGTCCACGAGACTAGCAAGAACTGTCTTACCTATCTCAGCCGTAAAAGTCCGAGTTATCGACAAAAGTAACAATGCTGTCACCTAAAAAAATTCGGAATCAACCAAGTCAACAAATAATGCATTTTGTAGACGAATATAAGTGAACGCTAATGGTCTTCGCTAACTAACTAACTAAGCTAAAAGCTAAGCTAACTTGTATGGTTTAATATGATTGAGATATGCTGACTGAAACTTGGAGGCGATCATATATAATACGGGTATAAGAACACAGTTAACAGAAAGTTTCGGACCGCTTTATAATTTTATCGTAGTGTAGTTCAGCATAAGAACTGTTTTGTTGAAATTTTAGATCTAAAGAAATATATGGAAAGGTCATTAGAGATCTCTTTAGAAATATATTGCATTTTTGATTTGATTTTTCAATGACTGTCATTTAAATGATTCAACTCTGCAATTCTCCGCCTAATCCATCCGTAAATCGATGTCACCCTTTCCCTTGAATAGGGAATGATTACGGTTCGGAGACGACTAAAGGCGAAAAGTATGAGATGAACTCACGTTGATTGCCGCCATCCGGCCAGCAACAGAAACGCGTCATCGACGCCGATTGTGACGACCAAAAACGGGACCACCGTCAGAATGTTCGTGAATGGGAATCCAATCCAAAACAGAACACCACAGCTTGTCCATAATGCCATTGCTGGCGAGATTATACCAACCAACGACTGACATAGTACAAAAATTGAACTCAACTCTCAAAGGACTGTCACTCTCAATGCAAAAGACATATTAATCGAAGATTCTACAAGTTCCTGACTATTTCCTCAAGATTTTTGTCTGTAATAATGTACTATGCAAGTATAAATTCATTTAAATCTCGCAAATGAAATCAGTCAGAGAATGGAATTGATTTATAACACTTGTTAACATTCTCCTCAGAACCTAATGTCCCATAATTTCATTCACATTTCGACACTTTTCAATTCAGTTGCCATTAATTTACATGAATCAATCAATAAATAACATAATCATCATCATGATCATTAGTATACAACCATTTGGTGAGCAAATAGTGGATTCCTTCCTCTCAGAAAGATTGAGTTTGGCGATCAGAGAAATCGGAGAGGTCACTTTTAAGCTGTTTGTAGATGTGAATTTTTTGCTCGCAAATACTGCTTCAAGGCGTGAAAAGACGATAATTTAATCGAGCAATAACAGAACTTTACGGTAAATGTTGTAACGTGGGCCTGCTCAGTTCCTCCAAAATGTTGAGTGTCGACTTTACAGTATGAGGTCGAGCGTTTCCTTGGACATGGACGACGGTGAGTCGTTTCGACAATTCTCACGCATTGCTGCGACCAACTTCCGGAGTCGTTCCCCGCGAAGGTCGACTTAATTGTCTGCTTGTTGTCGAGCAGTTCTCACAACAGCATGCCCTGGCAATCCCAGATAACCTGGAGCATAATCTTCCAAGCATGGAATTTGAACTTTGGTTAACTTAGCGAAACTTTGCCGCAAAGCAGCAAAGCAATAAATAGCCGTGGCGCGTGTTGTTCTCGTAGTGAACCCAGGACTAATGAAAAATTTGACAAAGTCCTGCTTGTACGGTTGTAGCAGTGCGCGCACGTGGTCAGTTAATGCATGGCGTGTCCATCAAAACCACTTTGCCTAGCCCATTTTATTTAGGTGGCTAGCGATGGAGCTACGGCAGCATCAATGTTTGACTAAAGGCCCTAGAACATCCTCTAACATTACACGGCCTTTTGGCAATACTCGGTTTGATGTGGAGAACAACCGATTGAAATAATAGAGGAAAAAAAATATAGGACAACCCAATACTAACATTCATTATGACAGAAATCTAAAATGCAACTTGGGAACAACTCACCTCCATATATTGACTTCTATAAAGTGGAAAATCTATGAGAGTAAGAAACATGAAAAGGACGAGCACAATCACAGTTACACCGAGGTATGGAATTGAAGTGATGGTGATTTTTCTGTAAATCGTTAGTTCAACCGATCATACTAATTTATTCGTCTCGTCATTATCTAGTAATGCATACGGGTAATTCTCATTGTAGCCACAAGAGAACGCGCAGCGCGGTAGTTAGAGGTACTGGTTCGATTTCGTGGCTCGAGAAAACTGAGCCCTTCATCCTTCCAGGATCGGCAAGATTGAGATCTACTGCGCAAAATTGCATTTGGTAATTACTGAAAAGTTATAAATTGTGATTGCGACTACGTTGTTGACGGTTGGTTGGTGATAACGACAAAGTTAGAACGGACTAAGGCAATGGTTAAGCTAGGACGTCGATGATGCAGTGCGTTACTATGAGTTCACAGAAAGGGTTATCATGGTTCGAGGTCACCTCAGATTCTAAATTTTACTCGTGTCTTAGCATTTTGGTAGTACTAACTTTACATACTCAATGGAATGAAATGTAGAGCACACTTCTTAAGGGGCTGCTTGTTGTCTAACGTTTATCCTTACACTTTTATTACCTTCAGTTTGACTGCACTTTTTAAATTGAAAAGTGAATCGGTCCTCTTAGTTCAAAAGTACTGATGGTTACCACAATAATTCCTTTGTACTTGGGATATTATGAAACAGTTGAGAATACTTTTATATCGATTTGACAAACGGCTTCTCACCTTTGTTCTTCGATTTCTCGTTCCCTGCTTAGCAATGAGAACAGAAAGTCGTTGGACGATTCGGACAACGCAGCAAAAACTCGCCGAAGTTTTGACTCAAAATCGGCCGCTAATCGCTTGCCGTTCGGCAACGACGTGTCGACCTGAATGCTCTCCTTCAGAAACAGATTACAACCACCAACACCGACCCACGACATCATTGAAATTTGTTTCATAATTCTCGAAACGGGTTACAACTTTGAATGAACTATTTGTATCTCTGTGATGCTCAACCAATCATGTATCTATTGCTGGAACTAATTGCCTCTGTTGCCTACATTTGTATCCTTGAACCAATTTCTGAAGTGTAGAATGACGAGGTCGCTGCTGAAACTCTAGTCGTTATCTTGTATAACTGGGATTACAAGAACTGGAGGAACAACAATTGTGATCGAAATCGGAATAAACCGATACATTCTCATAAATTTGAAAAAACTTTGAAGCTTGTTAGGTAACGCTTTCTTTCGTCTGAGTACCCTATTTATTCATTGACAACTGACTGCTATTCAAAGTTCACCGGCTGTCATGCGATGAGGTAGTCAATTTTACATCTTAACGCAAATCTTGTCTCTCACCATAAAGTGAAGTATTAATAGTCGAGCTTCTCTGATTTCGTCCGGTTGATCATCATAGAATGTGAGATCGCCAAGTGAATAGCCAAGAAATACCCGTTTCTAAAAGAAAGACAATATCATCTGCTAGATTCTAACATTTTGTGATGTGATAAGAGCGTTTCGAATTGCCTGTCAGCGCATAAAGAACATTTAAGAACCGGTCAGCGACTCGGCACAGCTTTTCATGATCAACACATATCAGTGACGTCACCTCTGGTCTTTTTTTCGGTTCTACATTTTTGGAATAAATGCAAACCTGGAAGGCTTCAGCATTTGGGAAAGACAATCGAATAGACATAGAGGTCCCTCGGGTTGCAAGCGCCGTCTAGAAAACAATAGTTCGTCAGTGGCTTATATTCACCCACACTCTTTGTAGCGTTACAGCATGGATCGTTGCGCAATCATGCGCAAATTATGTGGCACCATAAAAAAAAAGGCGGAACGCAAACAACAAATAAAATAAGCACCCGTAAAAAGGCGATGATTACGCCATTGTTGTCTTGACAATAGACGCCACATATAGCAGTGTAGTTGAAGGTTTGAATACCGTTGGAGGCAGTCATGTTTTCCGTGATGAACTGAAACATTCGTAGTTTTGTAATTGGTTTTAGCACGTAAGAATTTGTGATGACATGATGAGAGAGAAGAATATTCGTCGCAATAACGATTTATGTAGTTGTCGGAAAGCTGCGAAATCCCTTTCAGTGATGCACGTCTACAGCACGAAACGAAGAAACTTCGCACCACATTTTAGACATTCGAAGTAGGATCAAAGGTAATGAGTGATGCAGCCATTTTCTTTTGCATGAAAAAATCTGTAGCTTTTTATGGATGAAACGCGGGTTCGATTCCCGCCTGAGGCCGTGTTTTTGCTCACCACTCAATTCTTTAAGGTCTATATGCAGCATCATAACACTGCGTGGAAAAAAGCAGTAAAATACTAGAACTTTGCAGTTCTTCTTCTACGGATTACTTGAAGAACTGCTTATCTGACCTTTTGAATGTCGTAGAGTTCGTCAAGTGCCTCATTAGTCAACAGATTTGAGTGATCTTTACGAGTCACAAGAATTTGCATCTGGAAGAACAAAAATTTCAGTATATCTATCTTTATCAAGAAAAAAACACATATATGAATGAAATTCACTGATACAGCGATAAGGGATAAGGCAGTACGGGACCGAATCGTAACAAATAACCTTCGTTAAAGATAGTTCTAGATATGTGCTAAGTTTTTTTCCTTTTCGTACCGCGTAAGGGTTCACAAGAGCCCAATAAACAGTTCTCAGGAAAGTCTTAACCATAAACCATGCTTTTTAAATCTTTTTGACTGGTGACTGTTTTTGCTTCGGATGCTAACTCGTTTCGCGACAATTCGCAATGAAACTAGTCGCCGAACAATGTTTGTAAAAGCAGCAACCTGTCGAATTACGCCTACAGCCATCTATCGAAATAACAACGGATTCGCATTGATTTCGTCTCTTGAGCAACTCAAAAAAAATTTGCGGTGAGAAGATTACGACCGCTCGTCACTATGCGTTGCAGCACATAGACACACTCCTCTTTCCCGAAAAATTCACTTCAGTGAAACTTCATGCAACCAACCTCATTCGCATCATGGAAAGTGGTGCATCTTTGGAGTACACAGTGGAACGTGCGCGAGCTACTGATATTGTCACCAATTTTGCGACCCCGGAATAACGAGGGAAAGGCTTAGTTAGCCCTGAGCGTCCGATTGAACAACAACTTTGTTTACATTGCAGGGTACTTCTAACAATCACATTGCGAGCACCCTTCACTTCCATACTCAATAAGATACTCAAACACGAAGCGAAAGAATACAACAGCAAAGTGAACACCATAATATCTTTTTTTAAACCTCACCCGGTAATGAACCTTCAAGCTGGCAGGCCGTGGCTAGTAGCATTTTGAGTTTTCTCAAGAACATAGGAATATCTAGACCTACCAACTCATGACTTGCTTATCATCGTACATTCTACTATTCACAGCTGTATTCAGCTAAGTGCTAGCTGTGTTAGAAAATTCAGTGCTATATAGAGAAACGCTTTAACTAACGACCCTATAGTGATGTGATGCTGATGCGTATTCGAATGGCAGCAGCCCCTTCTCCTCGACTCGCGAAAGAGCGTTCAGTGGAGCGTAGATGTCCCAGATGTCATCTTGACTATGGAACCATAGCATACCATAAGAAGAAATTATAGTCAATGTTAATGGCACAATCTGAAAAAAAAAACCAGCAGTTTAGGACTTTGTTTCGCGTTTTTCTGACATTTTGTTCACAGCTTCCTTACTGAAGTAAACAACTGTTCACCTAATGAGGGAACCACGACTTCAGTGAGTTATGTTTCCCAACTATTTGCCGGTCTAATGAATGAAATATTTTCGAAAAAAAGTGAGAGTCTCCAGCAAATAAGAAAAGATCTCAAGCCATACTTCTTTTCTCAAACAATGAAATATATTTCCGTGATAACATTCAAATGAATGTTCTAGTCAGCTTCAATTTATCTTAGACCTACATTTTGATAATCGAAAGATGACATTTATTAGCGAAAAAAGAAGACTGTTGAAATTTCAACTGTCCTTCATTACTATGAAATGTTCACTAGTATTCATTTTGAAATCGATAGCATCAAAAAACCTCACTATGAACGGCCACGGATGTCGTGTGATAAAATCACCATAAACATAGAAAAACCGCTCAAGAGGTCGCATCACTGAAAGCAAGTAATACTGCTGATAATGGTCCGTGTCACCTTGATTTGCGCCAAGGACGAGATATTGACGAAGAAATTCAAGGATTAAAAGAATGAAAACGGAAAAATTCGCTGCAAGAAAGATTACGTCTTCAGAAGAAAGAACGAGCCTACAGCAAGAATTTGGTAAAGTTCCAGTTTGATTGGCTGAAGATGGGAAGTAAAAGTCTTGAGCAAGATACTGGTTTGATCCCCTCCAACATTCCCTTGTAACTAATCAACGAACATCTTAGAGAACGTCTAGCTCGACCACCTTCAAGATTGTGAAGAGATTCACCTTTATCAATATGCTCTCCCTTAATTACCACCCGCAGCAGCACATGGAATACTTGAAGAGTTTTGTAGAGAGTGGATGCAAGTATACGAATTAAATGCAACAAGAAATGGGATCCATCGCATAGTAAATTGTTATAACGACTGGAAAATAAAATGAAAATATTCATTCAGATATTTTCCACGACCGTCTGCCCATCTACTAACCTCGGTATAGAATGAATAAGACTTAGAAACAACTAAACGGCGAGTGTTTCAAAAATATATTTTTTGTGCGAACTAGGAAAAAGTTTGTTTACCAGATTTGTTTTTTTTTCTGAAATACGGAAGTATATTTTTTTCTGGGTTACGAAAGAGTATAACTGAAATAAATGAGAAATGTATTTTGTGCAAATCTGAGCTCTCTGAAAAGCTCATTTTCTTGCGCATCGAACGATATATCACTTGTCTATAAAGACTTCAGAATGGAACCGTCCAAGAAAGAAATTCGTCTACTGCTTCACTTCCACTTCGATACAAAACTTCACCCAGCAAACGCGACAAAGAATTCTTTGGTAGGCTCTAAATGGGAGGTTTGGAGCATCCGCCATACAACCCGCACTTGGCGCCCATTCACTATCACTTAAGCCGTTCGATGGAGAATTTTTTGCGAGGTAAAAACTATCAAAATGTATTCGAAATTTAGGGAAATCTTCAAAATTTTCTCAAATCGAAGGGTCGCGAGTATACCGCTGCGAAATATTCATGATGCAAGATATGTGGCTGGATTTAGTTGATGTGGAAGGAGACTACGGCCACAAATCTGTCTTTTGTTTGAGCTTAATTGTTGTGAAAATGAATTTTCTAGTGCATTTTGAAAAGACGATTCGACTTTTCCTACAAGCTATTGCTATTGTGCAGCATTACTAAAGTATTCAATAGATACTATGATTATTAACCTCGAACTGCTCACCAGCAAAACACTGAGTGCTTCGAAACAATAAAAAATATAATTTACATTCTTAATGATCAGACAGCTCTGCCAGTAGACACGATTATTTGAGAAAGAGAAGAAAAAGATGATTGTGAAGAACGACAGAAATTCTAGCGTTATGAAAAAAAACATGCCCCTTGGTGTAATTTAGAGTAGCGACGAAGTACGGTGACCTCTATTCGCTGCAAATGAGACTTGGAGTAGCGTCGCATCAAAAAAAAGCTAATAATTCTACATTGGAAGTGGGCAGTGGGAATGAACAGACATTCTAGCAACAAATTATGAAGTTCAAGCATTCATTTTCTTCTCATTGAACTTCACAGAAATAAATGAATTAGATAAAGAGTAAACGATGCGAAGGCAACTTTTAATTTACCGATTTTCGGCCGTTAGAATAATTACACCATTCTGTAAGAAAGGCATCAAAAGAACAACAGAGGCTTAATGTATCTAAAGAAAAGTAATGGTAAGCGAGAAGGCATTTATACGGATATATTCACCGAACTAAGGGTTTGAAAAGGAGGAGGGGTTGGAGTGTGACCTACAATAAAATTAATTTTCAACAAGCTCATCCAAGCTGATAATAAGCTCAATTTTTCTATCTGCAACTCAGCTACGATTAAACCAGTTCCAATTATCTTCGTGATCGTGACAATAGTATCACTAGCTAGCTAGCAAAGTACGGAATAAAAACTATGAAGGCTTTCGTTACTTTGGGGAAAAAATTTTTTGAATAGAAAATTCACATTAAATAAAAACAACATTGCGACCTAAATGATTCTTAAAGAACTGTTAAAACGTGCTCTTCAAAGAATTGAAGTAGAATATCAAAGAATGGACATATGGAGGATATTTAGTTGCAATCAAATGCATCACAAATTTGAATCGCAAGCGCCCACAAAAAGTCTAATCTCTATAGAGAGCTTGAACAAACATATTGTCAATTTAAACCGAATTTCATAAAATTCAACGAGAACTGTTAAAGATTATAAACATCTTCCTATGTGGAACCAATGACACACTTACTCCACCTTTCTATGTCGGCGCTCACATTTCGAAAAATGAAAAAATGAGCAAGCAGGATTTCGTTCAGCATGACACGATAGTTTTTCTTCAATGAAGCGGTGTTTGTGGCTATCACATTCGCATGAGAAATTTCGAGCATTTGAACTTTCTTTTTGTTCACTTTTTCGAAGTTTCAGTTCTCAAAGGGATCAAATCTAATAGGGCTTTGTATGATTCGATTACTTTGAACATCATCTATTTCACTAATTTGTAAAGTTTTGAATTCCTTAGATACTCTCATGATCAAGAATTTATTGTCAGTCATCGAAAAACTCGCTTCATCAAGAAAGAGTCAACGGATTTTCAAGGAGGTACTAAAAAATGGAACAATTTGTTCCACTAATGCAAACTACGGCCGTCCCGGTCCTTTGATTCGTTCCATTGTTGTGGTGGGTTTTTTGTTCAGAGTCTCACAGAAATTTTTCTCATCTGATAGCCATTAATCCAAATAGCTTAAGGCAATTAGACTTGCTATAGAAAAGAACACAGAATAAATTACGGATAAAACCATAAGAAAAAATGAAACGTAGAAATTTCAAAAGAAAATAGTAAAAAGTTGTACAAAAAGAGAAATAAACAGATCAAGAAAGCAGTGTTCTATCTGACTAGTCATAATTTGGTCGCATTTAATTGTTCTCTATAAATTCAAGTGTTAATCAGTCCACTATGTGATATTGACGAAATCACGGCTTCAAATAATTTCCATAATACAATTTGAGGAATATTATCAGTGGCTGTGGAAATATTGTCACTAGTAGATTGCCATGACAAGCGGAGATGATCATGCATAGCAAAAAGCTCACTTTCGTAGAAGACAGGTTCTATGCATACGATCTCCACAGAAATGTTTGAAGTCTCGTCTCAATCTTCCTTATCAAACATAGAAATCTTCAGAGCATTTCGCTGATTTTACCCTCCTACTCTTACACTAAAGTGTCCGTACATGAAATAACACTGTAAAGGATCCCTTCTTCAAGCAGTCTTGTTCCAATCCGATGAAGATCGTGTAGAATTTAGTCAAACTATTTATGCAGCAGTTTGGCTGATAAGAGCTTATAATGCTGACAATCTTTTCAACGGGCCACATGGTAACGTACAACGGACGAACGATAAGTATAGGATAAAGGACAAAGTTCTCGGGGTCGATCGGTCTCCGGGGAGCGCACCAGGCATTCAACTTCATCACTCATCGTAAGAGGTGACCGAAGCAAATCTGATAATGACAAGGACGTCGTGACGTAACGACGTATCGCATCATTATTGCTATCCTCGTATACAAGTTTTTGGCATCAACGCGATGTTAGTAATAGTTGTAGCAGTATAAGTGATATAATAGCAGCAACTCGATGAATATGATAATCCACCGAAGTGAAAGATTACTCTAAGACAACATCCGTCCAAGCTCTCGATAAAGCGAAGTAGTCGATGCATTAACCATTGAATTGCTACTATTATCATAAGATAAGTCATTAAGATTTATATATTTGAATCATCAAAGCATGAGGTTTATAGAAAGTCGGTCTTGTGAGTTTATGCCACAAATTTTCCACCCCTAACAAATCCGGGCTTTGATTTAATCTTCCCTAGCTTCACCAAGTTCCGTATCCCGCCGAAGTAAGGAAAGTGGTACCGGACTTGTTTGGGACTCGCTCAGTTCTAATTATATGAAAGCGTCCCGGTACGACTATCTTAGCATTCGGAGGAAAATCGATTAGACCAGAATTTAATGAAATAGTCTCCAAGCATGAATCTCAAAGCATATGCCGCAACCACACGACAAATAAGTTCGAAGACATTTGTGGAATAGTGGAGGCGAGAAAGTGCATCAACAAAAAGTGTCGAAATCCTCACAGTACGATAAATGTTACGTTGAATCATATAATAACGAAAATATTGATAAATTCGTCGACTAACATCTGTTCTGTGACAAATGCGAAGACATTACAAGTAACAACAGGAACTGTTAAGCTGTCGTGGATACATAGCTGTGATCTCGATGAAATCTTAAAGTAGAGAAGTACAATATTATTGACGCATTCTCCAACGGGAGACTAGTGACCTATCAACGTATGACCTTTGTAACAGTATACCGTGTGAGGTATGCAGGATATTTTCCTTCAGACCGAATAGTCCGTTTCCCTTTGAATGGAAAGGTATAATTACGTTCTCAGGTCACCACCAGAGGTAATTGCTGGCGTTTTTAAGTGCGAGCTAGCTAACGATCAACGTATTCATCCTATGCAAGGCAATTTTTCGATCTTCTCCAACTTTTTCGAACTAGGAGGAAATGTTGAACTGTTCTAATGAGTTAGCCGTTTCACAGTCTAAATTCCTATTATTTCTCACTGTTTTAAATCTAGTAGAACTTGATTCTACAAGCATTTCACTCAAAATAAAAGTGTAGAACAATTCTGGTTCTCTGTATCACCTATGATTATAAGAGAGGATGGGAAATATTCCCTAAAAAGCATTTCCTAGGAAAAGCGATTGCATAATCGGACCATTGAAGTCACTGAACTATGACCAAAACATGGGCTCCATATCTTTCCAGCTGAGAGGATACCGAATGGAAATCGCAGCTGATAATGGCTAAAGAAATTGTTTTGTAAAAAGCACAAGGCCGCAATGAAGTGAATGGGATTCCTTCAATGGCCTTTCCCCATAACTGAGAAATGGAAAAATTTAAAGAAAACAGCTGCGTTGTTGCCAAGAACAACCTAATTCAGTTTAGGTCTAAATGGAATATATGAAACTCTAAATTCTACTTTATTTTGGGTGATCTATAAGTCGTCACCTGCGTCACTAATGTCGTGATGTTCGAATTCACCGTCAAGGGGAATCCTATTAAATTATTGATGAACAATCGACGATAAGGGCTTATGATTTCTACAATATTACGACCTGGTCACCTTATAGAGATAGGGGAAGTCTACCTCAAATAAAAGATTATCAGCAAGGACATATCACTTTTCTTCATGAACTGTGGAAATTGAGTGCAGCATTATGTCGCATCGCGATACTCTCATATTATCTGGAAAGTGCAACGCGTGAGTGAATAAAACCACAGGCGAAGGAGTCGTAACGAATAATGCACAATGCGATTCTCACAATGACGACAATACTCAGAATGTCAGCACTACCTATCGCTATCAACATTGAACTTGTGATGCAATTACAATGACAATTGTGTTTGTAGATACAGAGAAAAATTGCACAAAAAGAAACTAAGTTTCTTTCTAAAGGGATCCTTGTGAAAGGATAAACGATAAAGTGCCTCTTGTTGATCGATACCTGAGCGATGTGACATATATCCGACTCCACTGGTGGTATCATTGGTGACTGTATACATATCTGATATGAACGGGCAAGTGAACTATACGAATTTATCTCACAAACTGCCTTTTTTTGGAAGCTTGTGCGAAATTGTTAAGTCTTCTTCAAAATCGATGGTTGGCGTTTCTCAGAGAGTTCACCTTTGTCAAGACCGTTTGAATACTCAAAAACACACTGACGACGTTTACTAAAAAAGTAGTTAAATGTGGACCAAAGTCGCTGAAATGTCAATCATCGATCTTCAAAAGGATATAGCAACCTCAGGCAAACTAAAAAAAAGGGACAATTCGTAAGATGGTGATGTATGAAATGTTTTATCATCTTCCCGTAAAAGTCTGTGATGACTCCAGAGGTACGAGGGGCTCGGTGCACCTTGAGAGAAGAATCGACCACGACCCCGTGTGTACTCCAGGGCACTCTAACCCTCCACATGCGCACTGAGGATTGCCCAGTTTTGCGAAAATGCCCCGAAGATATCACATCGTGTTTTCGAAACACATCATAAACAAATTTTTCCGGAGTCCAACAAGTTCGCAAATTTGATGGAGTATAATGTCTGAAATACAGTATCAAGTAAAATAAAATAAAATACAACTGCAGATGGTGACAAATTCAAAATTACGAAATCGGCTTCGTGTATGTCATCCTGTTCAAAACAGAACGCCACCTCAAAAATCATGCTGGGGTCCGCACTACCAATGAAGAGGGGTCGTTGAAGTATCGAAATAAGAAATCTTGTTCGTGATTCCTCTGAAAGACCTCTAAAGACCTCTTCA
This sequence comes from Parelaphostrongylus tenuis, assembly GCA_019055375.1. Taxonomy (NCBI): domain Eukaryota; kingdom Metazoa; phylum Nematoda; class Chromadorea; order Rhabditida; family Metastrongylidae; genus Parelaphostrongylus; species Parelaphostrongylus tenuis. Next base: position 122,716 of record JAHQIW010006966.1, on the reverse strand, counting down.
AACAAAAATTTCCATGCATCTAAAACCCCACAGATAAAACAAAGATAAAAAGAGAGGTGATCACAAGCCTTCTCGTCAGTTTTCTTCCACTACAGAGATAAAAAGAACTTGCGAGAAAAGTCTTGTTGGAAAAATTTTGCAGTACAGGCAAATCCCTAATGTATTGATGGTACTAGATCAGTTCAATGCAGAGAAACGTGCCCACGTACGAACTGGTTCGCTCAACGATCGAGGCAAAGATGCGACGACCGTTGTGATGGTTTCGTAACGTCGAGATAGCTGGAGAAGGGAGCTGTACTTGGAAGAGAATTGGCTCTTACCTGATTATAGAACTTTGTTCTGTACCACTCTATAACCTCCTACATCGACATTATTTCCAAATAAAAAGAAAAAAAATGCTTCAAATGTTTGTTTTCTGAAGTATCATTCTAAACTCCATCAGACTTGATTTTCTAGTATGAGAAATCCATTGAACGCCAATAAAAGACCAATCATGACTTTCCTCAAATGATAAAGGAAGGAAACGGGCAGGACATGAAGTCAAAAGAGAAGGATAGGAGATCGTGCAGCTTTGAATTGTTGCATTTTATAGAGGACCCTCTCTGGCCCTCTCTCTCTCTCTCTCTGTCTTACTCTCTCTCCTTTCCACAACGTCTAACTGACTCTGAAAATAAAAATGTGAGCTTTCTTTTCCAACAGTAAAACGCACTGATAGCAACCAAGTTACACCGATAGCTTCTAGAGCACATTATGAAATCTTCGCTATATGTGAAGAGCTCCTATTTGAAAGATTCATGTAGGGAAAAATATTCATAGTTCAATACTGTTCTGTTACTGTCAGAAACATAAGCAGACTGAGCAAAGTGGTTATTAAGCTTCCTTTTCATGCGCTGAAGCATTATACCTCGAGGTTCTGCACCATATAGTGTAAATGAGAACATCAATGCAGGGCAGAAATCTGTGGAACGGGTTCCAACTAAGACAAGACAGGTGTTACACAAAAGTATTATGAAATCAATGTGCGCCGCATAGGAAACAAGTGCCAGAAGCCGGTTCGCAAGTTGTCGACAAGAGAAAAATGCATAATCATAATTTAAATAGAATTAGTGAGCAGATGGCTTAGGTTAAACAAGAACGACAATTTTGTGAGCGATCGGCATTGTTTAATGATTTCGGGCATCCGCATAAGCTCAAGCTTCGTAACGTCACGGTCTTCAAGAGTTCAGGTGGATTTGAGGAGAATTTTTCCGCTCAACAGTCGTCAAAAAAGACTGGACAGTCCTTTTTGTTTGTTCATCTCGATTCCTTCGGAGAGATATTCATGGGGCGAGGTCAATGAGAGGTGCAATGCGAACGGAATGAGCCCTCAATAGGCGGGTCAAAGTCATCGTAGCGATCTAAAACCCAGATTACCTCGAAATGTAGCACTCATGATTACTATCTAGTTGTTTAGTGAAATGATAATTTAACTCTTATAAAAATCACCGGTAAGCAGTAAGTTTTATTTGAATCTGTAAGAAAAAGCGTCCATTTTTTATTCTTGTAAGTTTCCTAATTTTAAGTATATCAATGTTCACGAGCATCAAATTTCCGCCACTAAATGATCGTGGCCAGAGTTAATCAATAACTGTATTTTCCGTCGTCAGGCTTCTGACCTCTCCCAAAGATCGGCAATTTGACCTCAGACCTATCTGGGACGAACTCCCTACAAATCACAAAGAAAATATCTAGCACAATTATCTCAGGGTATCAGGGAGAATCGACTTGACGAAAAGTGTTCTGTAGAGGCTGCATGGATTCATGAAAGCAGTGTTTTCTCAGAGAGCCATGTCATTAATCTGTGGACGGCGGAAGGGTTGAAGGCTTAGTTAAATCGTGGCATGGAATCAGATCAGCTCTATGTGTATTAGTTGGTACTTCGAACTGTTGCGCCACATTCCTGCGATTAATGATTTTCTGAGTTATGCAGCATTGAGGGAGGTTGATGGAGATATTTTCAACACTGGCGATCTTCAGCGCTTTCAAAATTATTCTGACCTTACTTTCAGTTCTTTTTTAAGTAGAATCGAAAACAGTGAGGATTAAATTTTGATCAGAAGAATTAAAGATTCTATTAAGCGAGGCCGAGCCGCTAGTTTTTTTTTCTGACTATTCAGGTATGTTCCTCGTCTTTACACGTTGTTTCGTATCCACATGCTTCCTTTTTTATGCTGACAGAAGGATTCAGGTTCACTTGCGGAGAACACTCGTATTCATTCGTTCCACTGAGCGTAACTGAGAAACCAAAAACGAATCTTTTACGTGTAATGTCAGTTTCTTGAGGGCCAATCAAAGACCGGCCTTTTCACACCGTCATTGTAATCGGTTACCATTTGTTCCGCCTACGTAATGCACGAAAACGATGTCACCGACGAATTGCCTAGTTGACGGCCATCAGTGTTCACTCTTCTACTTTATCTTTCCAGTTCTCACATGATGGTGTATCAGACAAGAATGGTCATGATGTGCACGTTCTCAACTCATTCAGAAAATTTTTAACGTACTTACCATTAAATTATGGTCAAAATATAGACAAAAACGGACAAAACTTCCTTCTTTGATCAGTTCTTTGGTGAGGCGGCAGCTTTTCGAACCTATACCAAGTACTTTGAGCTGTGCGGATGATTATTCGGTCAATACATTGACAAGTGGGGCTATAGAGGCATAAGGTCAAAGCTTTATCGTCAAAGATAAGTTTAGTAAAATAAAATTGCCGATGCCGGTGGTTTGGGGTTTGATTTGCATGGGACAGTACACCTAATCAACTATCTTGTGTGGCTTCACTAATCACGATAAGCATACATTATCAGTTTTTTACATGTCCCGACACTAGAAGTGTCTCTTCCAGCACTTTTAGCATTGAATTCGCTTTCTCTCATCCTTAATCTATGAGGGCTTCAACACATTGAGTGTGGATCCGAGTAATAGTTGGGTATTTTTGATTTTCCATACGAACTTCGTTAGATGATGATGGAGTAGAGCAAAAGAATTATTAGATCTTTAGCACGGCTGTACCGCAGATTTAGTGGATTGGAAAGAATTAGCAGATGGTAAACAAATTTGATACTAATTTGACCACTCTGAAGAGACAGGGGGGAAGGAGTGGAGAGGGGAGTTCTATTGGCCCCTGGCGGACTCAAACGAGAGCTTTGAGAGTATAATGTGCTTATATGAACTATCGTTATAATGTTATCCTACAGCGTCCGATCTCATGACAGCTTCGCATTGGAATCGGTATAGCTTTAGTGATCAAGAATGACCTTCAACACGGTAAACTTGTCTGCTGAGATCACTGCGTTTTGTTGTTTGGTAACCAAAACAGGGAAAGAGCTCGAGAGATTCAAAATATGTTTTCAAGATCCTCAATACCGTAGCCAGATACTACTTCTGTGTGTAATAACGTTACCGATGCCGTATCACCTCATCAGGAACACAGTAACGTATCAAATAACGCCGAATCCAATATGAAAACGACCTTAAGAACATTATGTATAACATAGGCATGATCCAGTCAACATAGTCGTCGAACCGACTTATCAATAAAATTGTGCATCTGTGGAGAATTGAAGTGGTTACACAGCGACATCTTTTTCATGCATAGCTAATTGAGATCGTCTCGTATCGATGCATATGTATCCTGTTGCAGTGAACTCGGCTCATTCGAGAAAATTACTCACACAAAAAGTTTAGAAGTAAAAGAAATCTAACACCTTGGGAATAGCGCCGACGTCGTTCAGGTTTTGCTGCAGGTACGACGACGTGTTCCTACTGGTTTTCTGTTGTTTATGTGTTTTCTATTCCATGAGGAGGCTATGAAAAACCGTAACAAGTGTGCCGATGACGAAGCTATTCTACTATGAGATGTAGATTGCACTACGTCGTAGATTATAATGACGAGTTCTGATTTAATGTTTTATTATTTTGGTTTCGTTTCGGTGTCTGGAAACAAATGAAGAAGCAATCCCCTTCTCTAAACAGAAACTTTCCATTGCACTTTTAGTGATCATTCGAAGGCTTAAATTTCTGGCTACTGCGCTACATGGCCGTTATTTGAAGAAACCTCTTTTAACGCTGTAATAGAAACGAAATATTTGTTTTCACACATGCGTTTTTTCGCAATACAGAGCTTTTCGGTTAGATCATCACCAACCATTCGATAGCGTAAGTTTCGAACATTCCAACGGTGCGCTTATTTTCCGCAAATACCGTTTTACTGCAGTGAAGCGGGAAAAATAAGATCGAGCTTTACATGTTCAGTGTGCTTGTTTAGTGAATAATCTACGGTCGGGAATCTGATGGCCGTGGTTTCGAGGCTGTGGCCCGTTGTCGATCGATTGCTAGAGCTTCAGTGAGTCACACTCAAATGCGATTCCTGTCAGTCGATTAGGAATTTTTTTCCCCTTCGAAAAAACCTTCACATAAAACGTATGAATCGAATACTACAAGATTTCTTCTACACGCTCATATGCTTTTCGTGCTTCCAGCGAAGTAACAGTGGAAGCAAGCGACGGATGTAAAACATAATTCGATTTTGAAAGTTACAGAGTAATAAAAGAGTCTCTCCAAAAAAGAAGCACGTAGCGCAATAGCCAAAGATTCAAGCTTTCGGATGATTACTAACATTCTTATGAATACTTCTTGTCCAACGAGACTCCACAAAGGCTTCGAATATCAAGTGCAGCTTTGGATAGTGCTTGAGGATTTCGTTTTCTTCACGAACGTCGTAAGATACTGCTCGGGCAGATCTTCTTGCAATCTCCAGGACAACCGGGCTGGACAGTTACTTAAGGCGTTCGTTATCGACTGCCGCAGAATATTGAGAGGGCAGGGGAGGGACAGCACTGGGCATCACTGACCTCTCGGCATCTCCTTCTTTCCACCTAGAGTATACTGTAATAATTACAATGCTTTAGATTATAATGTCGAATTGAAGATACGGCTTGGACATATGAGTCGAAGTGTAGGCTGTAAAGCTTGAAAATTGGTCTTGAAAAAGTTTACTCTGAAGGAAAAAACGAAAGGTAAATAATCAACTCTAAACTAACAAACCTTTATACACGATGTTTTCCGAAGTGCAAAATTTTGGATTACAATAATCATGAATTTGACAAAGCTTTCAAGTGGTACTGCTAATGTTAGCTAGGCATCTCCGTACGACGTATTATATTGAATCTTTTTTGGTCATTTCGAATGAGCAATGAAAAATATTACTCTAAAAATCCATAGATAAGAGTGGTTCATTTTCTAAAAGAAAAAAGAGGGAAAAACACACGCGCTTTTCGGTAATGAAAAGTTTTCCAGGCTTTTATTTTTTAGATATCTATTAGAGGTTTACCCTAGCAGCAACTCATTTTCTGATCAAAACTTCAATCACATCAAAACGAATGGCTGCCGCCAATGTTCCACTTACATTACAGTACCTACCGCATCAAGCTTGAAACCAGCAGTGTAAGACTTGCGACGTTTCACGACTGTTGAGAAAGAAAGTTTCTAACTAAAACGAAAAAATGAAAAAATTCAAATTAAAGAAAAATGTGCAGGGAAATCCCGAAAAAAAAAGTGTACGTACGCGTTCATTTTCCAAAGAGCGTTGATTTCGTTGAGATGCTGTGATGGACGATTATATGTTATATTCAAGTACAATCTTCTTTATTTGTCTAAATGTATTTCAACTTTGGTCTGTTTATAAGAAGGATGACACCGCTGTCAACTATCATTTCCGAAATGATTTTTCCATAAACTATCCGGGGACCGTTGCTCAGAGCGTGCTAATGTCTTATGAGTGGACTGTTGAAGACTTCAATGCAATAACATAAATGGCTCAGGAAGAGGAACAGCGAATGAGGTTTCTCATCATTAGGCTATGCAAAAAGCAATGAAATCGATGATTTCACAATCGTTTAATTGTCGCTCTTCGATGCGAACAATTTTCTCAAAAAAAGAGAGTTTTTCAGTTCAATGCACTCATTTGAACGTTCAAATTAATGTCGACGTTAACCTCGTAGTTTCTAATTAAATGTGGGTTGTGCGGAAATCACTATTGCTATCTCGCTAAAGTCAATCGTCTCCTTTTTTCAAGTCAAGAGAATAATTGACCATGCTTGGAAGCACACATTTCTCTCAGTGGGCTTCACAGTGGGGCCTCGAAGTACACAAAGACCACTTGTTGTGCTAGGCCCTTCATGATGCCCAGTTTGGCACTCTCTCTCGAAGTAAACGTAAGGATTATCTACTGCAGCAATCGTAAACCGTTCACGATGTATTTTATGGTTTACGGCTATTGGATGAATGAGATGTTCAAAAACTATCTACACATCCATTCTTAGCTACCTTAATGTGTTTTCTTGTTGTGGGAAGACCGATGAAGCAAAAACGGGTAATGCAGATATTTGATTCACCTCAGAGTAAGTATCACCTGATTAGCCACATTTAACTCTCTTCTAATACTTGTGAAACAGCTCCATATTTTCCCATCTATCCAGCTGAATTTGTGTCATAGCTATAAGCAATGAACATATTCTAAGGAAGTAGATTCAAGACCACATATCAAGCAGATTCTGTCGATTTAATCCAAGCAGATGCGCTAAAAGTTGTCGTGAGCAGCATTCCTACTTTGAGAGGCGTCCATTTGCAGTAAAGCAGTCAAGACCGTGATCATCGACGTGTTACAACAATATCAAAATAATGTTGTATCTCAAGGAAATATTTCCTACTTTCCGTCGGTTCATCATATTCATTATTGAGGGCATTATTGCCGTAAGAGTAAAACAAAAGTTGATTTACCGAATACACAAGAAGGTATCTCTGAAATTGAAACTTATAAATTCACACGAGCTTTTCGAGGTGCAGCTATAAGTCGCAATGCATCACTGGATGAGCTTATGGAAGCTTTGTAATCTTAATACGTTGGCAACGCGGCGGCAGCAATGACGTTGTGGTAGTTTTCTAATGAAATATGAATATTCATAGTTACTAAAGAAAATTTCGTCCGCAATGAATGATCAAATATGAAAGAAAAATCGTAGAAAATTCCGCTTTCAAAATATTAATCTTAGTAACTTGTTTTTTATGAAGTATTCAGAGAAAAGAAAAACAGAAAATATTGATTTTGTCCTATTATCATTGTTTTATGGTCTATAATCTATCATTCCCTGCAACACACGTGGTCGCAGCTTCGAACTAGCGGCTCCTGCTAACCAAGCAGCCTATGCCTACGGTGTTGGCAAGTTGTTATCAGATTTCTTTTTGAGGGTGCAAAGTAAAATGCTGATTCATTACATCGTTAATCATTCCAGACGTGCATTTAGTCACCATCCGATTTTCAACGCTCAATCGGGGCAGAAATTCCATTCCAGGCGCTTCTCGAAAATCATCGGCTCGTAAGTTTCTTTCTTCCCGCTCTTCGTTTGTGGTCAGCTCAATGAAATACGACCACATCGCCTGCTGAGTTTGTGGTTTTTTGACAAGAAAAGAATAATTTTTTGATTATCAGAAGGTTTCATGGGTAGCAAGCCTGCTAAAATTGTGAAAATTTTTTTATAGTTTTATATCCAAAAACGTTGAGTGATATGCAAAACATTGAGCTTTGATCGGGAGTTGAACCTGCTTACACCTTTTACATAGGTGTGTGCTAATCACTACGCTACTGCAGATCAAAATTCCTTAATTTATCGAGTCTACTACCCTCTTTTCATATTCCCACATTTCATAATAAGCAGAACTATTCAAATGGAGTAAGAGTTACTTGTTGGCCAAACTATCGATCAGCAAAATTTCCCTAAAATAAAGTTTTTTGCAAACTACTAAGTGAGGAAATGCCTTTCTCACCTCTGACAATTTGATATACTTTTGATTAGCTATCGAACTAACCGGGGCGAGTTAACACAGTGGTTAGTAATCTGATGTTTTAGGTAGGAAGATAATAAGCATTTCACTAATTTAATCCCCTTCCCTAATTCTTACGGTCAATACGAATGCGGTGGCTCGCTTGCCTCCACGATTTCAGGAAGAATCATTTCGACCAGAATTCTACGATACTCATAAGAAGAGGAAATTCTCAAGCAACATCCGGAGCAACCCGAGAATGCTCGCAAACGTTGTGGTGGACGAGTGCGAGGAAACGATTCCAATGCAAGATGTGCTGGGATCCACAATAAATTTTGATGCCAGGTCGTTTAGTATGAAATAGAAATCAAGTGAATATGTGTAGTATTCAGAAATTCTGATCTAAAATTGGGCGGCATAGTGCCTATACGTCGCAAATATGTTAATATTTCGTGGTACTCAGTTGCTTAAAAAGTGTTGTTTACCGATTTTCGCGAAGGCTCTTCACATGGCACTCACATCAAATTTCCGCTATCAATGTGAATTCAACAGGGTTTCTGACCCATCGTCGTTGATTTGCGTTTGAATTTAGTATCCTTTTCCGATTTTTGTGTTACGGTGTATTTCTACTAGCACAGTCTCGATAGCACACCCCTATAGCGTTGACTGATTTCTTTGTTTCACTAGCTTGACAACCAGCTTTCTACGGTGTTCGTTAAGACTGGCCCTGCTTACTCGCCTGTATGCTCTGTGCCACTCTCTTCTTTGTATACTTTTCTGGAGCAATCTCGGTCACTGTGCACCTAGCCGAGACCGATTACATTTGGGTTAATCATTTAGATAGTAGCCCCTTCTAGCGTAAGAGATGACTTGAAAATTTGCTTTTGATCAACATAATTCTTTATAGGTTCATCCGCTTACAGATTTCTCAACATGCGTTTCCGCAGATGATCAGCGTGGACTGTTTTGACAGTACTTCACGTTATAACAACAATGGTATAAGTGAAGATAGTGAACTGTCCGTTATTTCTGCGCCGAACAATCTTCAAGTACAGGGTTGAAGTGAAGATTTCTGCCGAGAGTATTCTCAAAACCTTATCAGCTTGAATCCGATGTCCATTGTTCTAATAATCTGTTAAAGATGACTCAACAGAGAAGCTGAGGGCACTTCGTTGATTCTCATTTAATTCATAACAAATTTTCAACGGTCTCATTGACTGCTTACCTTTCATTATGGTAAGCAGAACTGAAGATAGAAAGTATAAACGGTTCTATCTGAGCGCAACGTAATTAATCTTTTGCGGACGATGCGAGTCGTTTTCAACTTTCACCTGTCCGGGTCGTTCTAAAGACTGCGAAGATCGCTGCGCGCCCCAATATATAGTTCAATGACAACTCAAATATGACTACTTCATAAGCATTTGGCTTTCCCTTTGAGAAGTGCAGGTATCAGGAGAGACCATTGGCATTGCTCCTACTACTCATAATCTTACTGAGTTCTCTCTTATCATGTTTTACCATTACTGACGACTAAACCCTCTGAAGTGACGATAAAAATGTGAATTTCATCACAGAACTACGGAAAAAATCAAGGACTTCCACAGGAAAGCTGCCTTTCCCTTCAACTTCAGTTCCAATAGGTGCACACCCATCCACTCTCTCATACGTTTCTTTGAAAACAGCTTTCGAAATAAAAAATGGTTTTCTTAGAAAAGTGCTCGTTTATCATTAGGATCGAAGTAGTTCTTCAACTAACTCATTTTAATTACTGGTTCTTCTTGATACGCTAAGCAGCAGAATATCTATCATCAAATCGTTGTCGTCTCTAATGACCATCATGAATTATGCGGGAAAAATATCTACAATCAAAATATTACTCCACCAGCGAGTCCTGGGCAAAGCTAGATTGGATAGTCAGATCATGGAGTGTCAGTTAAAATCTTGTGAGCAAACCATAGAAAGATATAGACTGAGCAACTCGAATCTACAGGGAATCAAAGTAACAAAAATGTAGCATTCAACAGACAGAAATGTCCTAATATAACATCAGAAAAATGCTGTCATATTACTGTTTACAAAAACTCCAAAAGTTTTTGTGATTGAACGTAAAGATGCAAGCTCAGGTCTTAACGTAACGGTGAAAGATCAGAGTGAGGAAATGTTAGATTAGAACGTTTTAACACCATCTCAACCCATTAGCACAGAGCTCGAAACCTGCACCTATTTCATGAAAAAATGAAGACGAAGGAATTTATAATATCGAGAATCATTCGACAAAATACTTCGTTGTAATATCAGGTGTATAATAGCTGCAAGAGATATAGAATGTACGAAATAATGAGCTAAAATAGAAAGAATATACAGTTGACAGAGGGCGGGACAGACGGGACTTCGTGCGGGATAAGCCATCAACAACGGGCGGGCGTGCCTCCTAGTTATGGTGAACACCTAGAACAGGTCTGCTTTGTCTAATCGGTCGGCCTCCGAACCCATGGAGACTTTCAAAATGGCACGACATTCATAAGAAAAGCGAGAGAAAAACTTGTTTGCGTATGGAACAAGGTTTTTATTGGCACTTAAAGTGCAAAGAATATGACGAGAGTACGAAACTACAAAGTTACAAATCAGTTTCAACCCTAGTATCATATAGTGGTTCAATGATGAAGTAAATTAGGATAAAGAGAGTTTCTCAATGAAAGTTTCAATCAAGTGTATCAAAAGTGACACTCTTTCTCCAGATTACTAATATCATCCTCTGGACTCAGCTGTCCTATAACATCTCGTCTTTTCGTCTTTTGAAATTCCAGAATAACGTGGAACGAAAAAAGGCAATAGTATCGGCTGTACCTATAAATTCCGTAATTACTCGAAAAACTCCTCACAGTTTGGTTGTTTAAAAGGCTACAACAGCACTTTTTTGCTTTCATTATCTGAATTTATATGGTAATGGTTCCTCTTATTCGTATTTCATTCATCTTGATTTTGATTCGTCATCATCACGGCCGTGATTTGCAGAGCAACAACCGTCAATTGGTACCTAACATCACAATTTACTTGGATTTTTGCATGATCCTTTTTTACGAATAGAACGAGTTCTAGAGGATCTTTCTGTCGCGTTCTTTCTTACCAACAGTCGTCCATGAAAATAGTTTACTTTGAATACGGCCATCTAGAGGATCTTTCTGTCGCGTTCTTTTTTACCAACAATCGTCATCCATGAAAATGGTTTACTTTGAATACGGCCAAGTCAGCTAGGCATATCTCGTGATCCTTCAATCATTTGCGCCTGAGAATGCGGATGGTTGACGTAAACCAACGCTTGATTATTCCTAAAGTTTGCACCATATTTCTTCTTGTCCGCCACTTATCGGTTTTTGTGATCTGGCGGCCCATGAGTGCTTTGCTACCGACGTAACTACTCCTCAGTCTCAAAAATGAAATAAATTTCGAAAAAAAAATTGGACTATTTACTCCAACTAGACTTATGCTATTGAATCATAGGCATCATTCAAATGCTCTGGGACTTAATCGAATATTGTTCTATGTGATTGAAGTATCAATCCGAATTTCTGCAGAGTAAGACGCCACCAGGAGAGCTACACTCAATATTTCGATGCAACGCCTCTCCTGGTGAGCCCTTTTTTTTCGCCTTGTTGAGTATACCGAGTATCGTGTTCGCTTCAATTTTGAAAAATGTATTATTATGTTCAGAGGGTTGCCTTCGAAGAAGAATTGTGAGCTCTGAAGAAGGCAAAATCTCTGAAACGTCAGACGTTTCGCGAGTTTATGGAGTACACTCAACATTAAATGCTACAGCACTTACGCTTGACTATTTTTGATTTCGACTTTTTATCAACCTCGCCATGAAAACAATATCTTAGGTTTTCCTTTATGAGCATATGGAGGTCGTTCAAAGTAGAATTTATTGATTACCATTCAATGCAATAGAAAATGGGCGATGTTTCGGCTGCATAACCTTCTTCGGAGCATGGAAAGGCTAAGTTGATCCACAATTTACTCAGTCGGAAACTTTCGTAACCTCAGCAGAAAAAGTGATAAACGAATTATTACTTGCCCAGTGAACCGTGTTTCTGAAGCCCACCGTTTTGCTGTTTTTGAGTGTTCCAATTATTCATTGGAGGCAAGTCGCACAGTTTTGCTAAGGAGGGAATAAGCCTGGCCCAGATCACAAGAACTATAATAGCTTAAGGCATTGTGCAAGGTCACATGTGATTACGAAATACTCTTGCGGTTCATTTCTCGATTCGTAAAAATCCGAAAAACTTCAAGAGTTTTTTAGGCAGATATTATGAATTTCTGCGCCAGGATACTGACTTTTGTAGTGAAAGTCTTACCGCTATGTTTCTGTTACCTATGCGTGTGCAGTGGAGTGCTGTGTGCAGCTCTGAATTTTCCAACTAGATACTCTTTATGCGGACACAGAGTGGTCTACACATATCGCCAATGTATTCATCCTCGTAGCCTTACAAGATACTCCGTATACCGTACCAGATCTCATTCAATCGCCGTGTCAACCGTTGAGACAAGTTATGCAGTTTTCGTTTCGCAGAGATGGTATTACAATCTGTTACACAGTAGTTGTCGCCTTAGAGTGGTTGGGAGTACATGAGTCATTGCTGCGGGTTCGTCCAATCCTGCCCTCTTAAACAGCGTTCAGTAGCTGTGATTACATCGTTGGAAATAAAGGGCAGGATAGACGGGAACTCATTTTCTCTAGTCTTAGTCTGGAACTATTGCTTTTTCTCTTAATCTAATCTAGAGAACTCCCACCGTCCATCAGCAGTGGCTATTTTGGAGCTATTTTTAGAAATCCTTCCTTATGATCTCTTTCGCTGCACACACTACTAGCGGTTCGAAACATATTTTTCACAAGCACGCGCTTTGTATGTGATTCATGAGAGAACAAGTAGTGAACCAATATTTTCTTTCTATAACCTTGTGGTGTAAGGTTGTAACGCTTTCGTATAGGTAACTAGAAGTTTAAGAGTGTAGGCCAAATTACTTTTGGATTCTCGCAGGTAGATTCATAGACTGCGACTGTTCTGTTCATGAGTCGGCCTACGGAGCCGATAATGGGTATGTCTTAGAAACATTAGGGGCTTAGCAGACCGATGGTCAAAAGTGAATGCTAATTCATGCTAAAAAAAGAGAAACGAAACCGCCGAAATCGCTTATAGCTATACAAATAAATTGTGCTTCAAACACCGCGGCTTGTCCCGAAAAGGAACAAAACAAGTTATTTTTGAAGACGCCGAGATTAATAGATAGTTGGTAATTAGTAAAACTTATGATTTCCAATAAAAGAATGCAAAACGAGGCATAATGGCTATCAGTTTTAAGTTGGAGACACGTGGTAGTCTTGAATAAGTCGCGCTAGCCACTTTCACCTAATCCTTGTTCAATTTTCGGTAGTGATTCTGAATTTTCCTTTTCACATAATGGGCGATAAGACTAATAGCTTCCGATTCTGACCTGTCATATGGAACTTTTTGCGTCGCTGTGTAGTTGGAGCTAAACTTTCATGCTATAGTGGTTATAGATTCTAAATATTTTATTCGGAAAGAGACCTTGTTGATGTCCCCCGCCTCTAGGGTCTATGCATGAAGAACGCTATAGAAAAACGGTTGCTGGTGATGCCCCTATTTCTTGTTACTCATGGTTATTTGGCTACTTAGCTAGTCTCTACTAAGCCCGAGCTGGTTACTCACAAAATCGATCATTAAACTCACGGATGCTGCGTGCGATCCTACTCAAAGTATCGTTAGAAATATGCTGCACCGATGAGGACGTATTTGACTGATCAGCTCGTTAATCAGCTTGACCTTTCCAGGTTTTGAAGAAGGCGATACTACCGCTGGGCACTTATCATTAAATTTTATTGAGTGGCATTCAATAACATCTAAAATCTGCTTCGTATCCACTCATCAAGGAACACCATGAATGCTTACGAAATTATCTTTGGTCACCCTCTTCAAGGGTATAACGGAATTCCTGCGCTGATTTCGAATTTTCTCCTCTTAGAGGTCAGGTTCCATAAGAGTTGCGAAAGTACATATAAGACTGCAGCCTCTGGTCTACAGAAATCGAACGCAATATTGTCCAGACCCGTAGCCTTAGCTCGCTTTACGTAGCATTTCGAATATCGGAAAGTAGAATTTTGAAGTTTTCTATTCATCTAGGACTTCTGCGACCGGAAAGGAGACTATAGACGAAGGAAAGGCAATTTAGAAATTTCCTGCTGCTGGTTCCTCATCATGGCGAGTGTAGTCTAGTGTCATCCTTATTCACCACGGCCGATGACAGATCATTGTAATGCCCAGGTTCATACGGTAGGTCTTTAGAGTGGTTCGTTACTGTGCTGCTCGCTTCTCATTCTGCACCGACATGAGTAGCTTTGCGAAAATCCTCTACAACTGCCAAACATTATCTGCCGTGTTAGGCTCGTTGTAGTATGTTCGAGCTCTATTCCTTTGTGATCTTTCGAACTACTTCGTAGTATTAATGGAAATGCGACCTAAACTTTTAGTTGGAGAACTGAGGTGATTACGGCTAAATAGCAGGCGCTTCGGCATCTAGTCCTTACTAGGTCTTATCTTTTTCCCAATCATATGGGAAGGAAACTTCATCGAAATGTTCTCGCTCTAAGCTTGTTTTTTTCTTCATGATCAATGACAGAAGTTCTTCTCCAGCTTAAGGGTGAAACGATTCTGTGTGCGGAGAAGGGAGCGATCAGATCCACAGCAGAATGATGATCTAAGAAGGTTTCGTCTTTTACTTATAAGAATGTGCTCGATCTCCACATGACTAGCTTCGTTAGCTGTTTTTCGCCTCAGCAAGTTCCTTTTGAAGCAAAGAATGAATTTTTGTGGGAAAAACGTGCTCTGGAAGAGATTAACTACATTAATCTTCTTTATCATCTTGATTTCCTTTTCACAATTTTCGTGCTGTGTTTAAGTTTTCGTTTATCCTTCCTAATCAGCCATCGCGATCTCCAAGAATAAATTTGTGGAAGGACTTTGAGTCATGGATTACTTTTCTCAACTTATAATAGAACGCTTCTAGTTCGCTTTTATTACTTGTACGGTTTTAGCGAATAGGTCTGCAGGTACTAATCTTTTCATTTGATTAATCTATACACCACTGCTTCCTTTTTCTTGTCTGCCTCAAAGGTCATATGAACAACTTTTGCGTCACCGCAAGCTTAATGGATTTTGAGCGATAACAGTAATTTTCCACTGACTTAAAAGTTTGAGTGGACTGTGAGCAAAAGAATATTGTAGAAGAAACCTCACTTTATCAATATATAGATGTGAATGGCAAATATGCTGTTATTCACAAGGCATTATTATTGTCTAAAATAACAAGGGCGCCGTGGCCGAGCGGTTGTGGTGCTCGTTACGGTGCACGTGGAACCGAGCTCCACTCCCTGACACTCTGCGGCAGTCAATAAGTAAGCCTCATGGAACGCCACAGCCAGGCTATCCTCGAGATTGCAAGAAGGCATGCTCGACCAGTATTCTATGTCATTCAAGAAGAAGACGAAAAACGAATCGAATACGAGATGTACTGAGATCTGCACAATAGAAATTGTGATGACGGGTCGTTTAATAAAATAATCAATGAATAGTAAGTTGCAGGAAAAGTTTTCTTGTATTTTCAAAATGCACAAAAGGAATTTATTAGCACACCAATTTAGCTCAGACAAAAGACAAATTAATAGCCGAAGTAGTCTACATACACAGCTGGACAAATCAGCCACATATTGCAATTAAACTCGTCAGCCAACATTTGGCAGCTCATCAATAGATCTTCCTCAATTCGAATGCCGTCTGCTTGGCGACAAAGTTCTCATGGACGTTCGTCTGTTGGCTTGCCGTCTACTTCTTCACAGCATGTCTTCAACACACGCTGAGCTGTAGGGTCATCGCAAATTTCTCCGCCAAACGCCTTGCAAATTCGTCGGTGAGTCTCAGAAGCATTGACACCCAATTTGCAGTGAAACTGGAGCAGCATACGCATTCTTCCTTGAACAATTACATTCTGAAGGCTGTGTAGGAAAGTGATATAATGTTCGGTGCGCACGAAAACAAGCTTCTAGTGAGATCAGATTTGCTTAAAATCCATGTGTAGAATTCATTTTCTCAGGTAATACGACGGAACTTTTTCTAAAACTTTTTACAAACACAGCGCTGACAGCACTTGGAGCGGTTTTATATCTTACATTGAAAAAATTCTGTTTTTTATATCCATACGTTCTGGATAATAAACAAATTCACCATAGGAGTTGAATTGAAAGTTAGTCAATTGTTAGTTTTTAGCGAATAAGATGTATAGAAAAGAGGTTTTTGTGTACGAACTGCACAAAACGTCACTTTTGTTCTTATCCTTCTTATCTCGTTCGATCGAGGTTGCAACTCTATCTACGCAATATTTGTGAAGAACAGTTAATCTCCTCCCTAGAAGAATTCAGATATATTCAGAGTGCAGAGGAATTCTGAGAAGCTGTCCTGCATCTCAATCGGCATTAGATCTGACTGGATCGAAAGTTTGTACACTGGAAATTATAGACGACAAACAACTTCAGTGCCTTGCTGTATTTGATAGTAACGAGGAAGTGCGCTCATTGGACCGGAAATACAGGAAATTGTTTACAGAAAGGTTATGAGGTAAAACAGTCGCTAAGAACGAACGAAACAGGGATCAGTGAGAGTTCAAACGACTGTTTGAAAAAATTATCGTAGTGTGATGTCTTAGAACGAAACCGAAGGCGAAAGAATAGAGGTCATGGAAGTTCTAAAAGATCATGATTAGACGGAATAATATGTTTCTTTCTCACTGAGGTAGTGGCACGAGGTTGATAAAAGAAGACTCCTCTGTTTTTGGCTAACATTTCTGCGCTTTTCGTCTTCTTTAGAGCTGCTGATTTGCATGTATGCCCGCAGTCGTTCGACCTCGTTGTGGTTCTCGTGTTCGTTTCGTTCAAGTCGAATTTTTTTCGATCGGCCTCGTTCAAATTAAGGATTTCAGTCGGCAGTGCCCTTGTACACAGGACAATTATTGATTACAGTAACTGTCCGCTAGTAATACTCGTTTTTCAAAGTTTTTTTAAATTTCGTACTATTGGGTTAAATAACAATATTATATATATATATATATATATATATGATCAATTATAATGTCGAAGTTGAAGCAAAGTCGCTCAGAAACTAATGTTATGATTCCGCTTTGTGCAAACCAATAGTTAGAGCGATTTCTAAAGGATGATTTGTCCGTTGAAAAACAAGTCATATCAGCGGACAATCAGTATCATTAACACTCGACCTGGGTCCAAGACATCGCTGTGTGACGTTTCTCATTTGAGCAGTGCCCAGGGGAAGATTCGACTCAAACGAATGTGAATTTGAGTTCCAATGTAGAAATATTTGCAAAAGACGGTCGATAGTGCATTTGAACAGGAGGCAAAAGTGCAGCGTGGGCATGGCTTCAGTGACTTCGTGATGCATCTGAGAGACATGTTGGTGATGGTAGGCACAAAACACTTTTTATCATTTTTGTTATCACGTATGATGTTTACATGAAAACAATAACTGAAGCATCTATGCGCAAAGTATTCGGAGAGTATGTCGCGAAACTTCCCGGCCACACGAGAGGAAAAGATTTCTTTACACCTCAAAAGAGTTTATAAGAAAACTTAGCTCTTAAGAAATGAACTTATCACAGAGATTGGAGATCAAATTGCTTTTGTGATAGTGAAAACGTTTTCTCTCCTACGTTTCAGTAGTATATGTGGTCTACCATTGTAATTTTACTCTGTGTCATCTTGAGGAAGACTTCGTCAATTCTGCTTGAGCTTAGAACACAAATCGAACCAAGATCATTTCCACTTGTAATGAATTTCCCGAAGCTTTGTATCCCTACACTTGTTTTGCTAAAAGGGACAAAGATTACTGATTTTACGAATATGAACGAAATTTCTCAATTTGAGAGTAATCGCTTCAAAAAACGGTGTTAGTCATTTACTGCTTTCACGCCCTTATTGTTTGCTGAGGCTCCAGAGCGAAATCGAATTTGGTTCAGCTTATGAAGCCTATCACGGAAATGATCCTTCTTTATATCATAGTTCGGCATCATGAGAGCACCACTCGAGCGCAATGGTCTGAACAGGTATTCCGATAGAGTAACTACTAATTATTATTATGTGTATTTGAGTTGTCAGAGTTCCTATTCTTGATATTAGAACAAATATGAATCACATTTGGAGCTCCTAATGGTTGGTGAATTCGCTGTAAACTAATTAGAGACTGACATGCTCAATTTAAACGATCGTTCAAAGATGAGTAAGAAAATTAAAACACTTTGTTACAAGGTCATACGTGTTTTACTTAGACTTTGGGGATGCAAAATGATGTTTTACGAGACCGATTATTTGAAAGGTCACGTGGCGCACGTCCAGATGGCGTATAGGAAATTGGACACAAATCAAAACCAACCATGTAGTCACGATGGGATGCAAGTGGAAGGGAATGGGTGCTTTGTCTTCAAAACGTCAGATTAACATTTATATTCAGTCACACTTATGCTATGAGTTTGCACACATACATGTTTATGACCATCTTTATCATCGCCTGCCACTCAAGTGAACTGAAATTACATTGGTAAAAGTCTGAGAATGCCACTAACGAATAAATACGAAATTCGCTCATGAAAAACTCGACAATGGTAATTGAATGCCAGTTAGTATGTCAAGCCGCCAACAAAAACATTGCGAAGAGTCCCTTGTTAGCCCATTCTACCTACAGGTTCATCTCACGAACATAATGCTCGTATGTTTGGAATAGAGCTCAGTGTATAGATCCAACACGTGAAAATGAC
Source organism: Parelaphostrongylus tenuis (assembly GCA_019055375.1). Lineage (NCBI taxonomy): Eukaryota > Metazoa > Nematoda > Chromadorea > Rhabditida > Metastrongylidae > Parelaphostrongylus > Parelaphostrongylus tenuis. Next base: position 103,960 of record JAHQIW010006966.1, on the reverse strand, counting down.
AAGTGTGAGTCCATTTTTTCCCTAGATGCAGATGATAATAGGTGTAATAAATGTGATACATGTATCTCTGCGATATCAGAAACACTTGTTCTTTGCTCCTAAAATATTTTAAAAGAATTCAGTGATAAGCAAAAATTCGAACTCAGACGGGAGTTGAGCCCACATTCATCAATCGCGAATACGAGCGCTACCACTACACCACCGACGTCACCGCTCACTCACCACTCATTCATCAATATGTTTTTTATCATAACTAAATTCCTTTTATCTTTCAGAAAAATCGAATGTTGAGGCTGCCATCCAAATTCTTGAAGTTGCTACTGCCGATCAACGAGCGGATGCAAATTTCGTTGATTGAACCTGTAGCACGGAATTGTTAAAAAACAAATATGCTTTATCAACATTTCGGGGCATTTCTTTTACTTCAGGCCGTTGATTCGTATCAAATGCTCACGGTCGTTCGTATTGTAATTATCATATATTTATGTCAGTCAATAATAATACTGACTGCTGCAGGATGGATTGTGTATACTGAGAACAAATAATTTCACTGGACATTACTGTCATCAACAATCGCCCCGTATAAAGTCATCGCCAAGCGAGGTTTTATTTGGGCGGTGTTCCAGCGAAGAAAATTCGACTCGATTAACAACAAGGACAAAGACCACAACGAGGACGAGCGACTGTGGGTAATCAATTCAAAATCGGCTCCAAGGAAGATAAAAAGCATCAAAACGTCGGTTGAGTAAAATTGTTTTTACAGCATCATGCTACAGGTTCATTTAACAAAGATCATGCATTTGATGAGTAATGCCAAAGTTATAGAAAATCAGTCCGATCTGTGATCGCCTTTCAATTAACTATTCCAAAAACGTCATTGTAGAGCTTTAATATATTCTGAAGGACTGTTTCAAGCTTTATTAAGGTTTGGTATCTCAGCGGCTCGCGCACAATTCGGCGGTCTCGCCCGCTTCATCAGAGCAACGCGCCTCGCCAGTCACCCCTATGATAGTAAGGAACGTGGAAACATGTTGGAAGTAGCAACGTGAAATATTGTCCAACCAATTTCCAGTCGATGATTTGCTACCGTCATTAATTAGATGGGCATTGCTTACAATCAACTGTTTTCCAAAAGCCTTGTTATAGAAATGTGATATGTCTTTCAATCAACTACTTTTTAGGCTTACAAAAAACAGTTAATGAAAAGAATTTATTAATATATTTAATGACAGCCGCAAGCCGTTTGCCGGAAAAAAGTTGAGACATGATTTCACGTTGTTTGGTCCTAATATGTTTCCCCGTTCGCTACTATCAGGAGGAGTAACAAGTGGGGAGTGAGGCTTAGACAAGGTGGACGAGACCGCTGAAACATACGTCAGCCACTGACATACCAAGCCTCCAAAAGGCTTAAAGGTTCTTGCCCATTGTAAGGCAACAAGTGAATGTTGCACCGCATTTGCTGGACAAAAACTTTTCATAGGAATGTTAGCAAGGTTTCAAAGCTTAGATATCTGACTTGAGCAGTACGTGGCTGGTTTTTGAAAGACCCTTTTGTAACGCTGTGAAGTTGGAAATAAACTTATGTTACACGCACGCATATTTCTCTCCGGACAGGGTACTTTTTTTTACTGTTAGTGTAGCCATTCGATAGCGTAACATTTGCTGATTCGAACGCTGTGCTTATTTTCTGGATAGATCGTTTCTTTGCAGTGCAGCAGGCAGAATAAGAATTCGCATGCGCGAGGGCGTGGTTTTTGGCTAAAACACTGACCGCGGGGTCAGGCGGCACGGTGGGCTGCCGCGATGACCTATCAGTTTTCGACCGCTATCATGAAAGTGCGATTTTTGTTATACAATGAGGAGTTGTTTTTTCGCTTTGAATGAAAACTGTGAATGAAACATATGACTATCCTACAAAAAGACTTTAAATACTTCTATTTTGCCATGAATACGGAGAAAATCAGTCACCACTACTATCTCATTAGTGGAATTCAGGAGGCCAGACTCCTTTATTGCTTCCCATAGTGATTCGAAGAGATTCAGATACTACGAAATTTCCTCTACACGTTCATATGCTCGAAAATCGACCGACCATCGCGTCAACCCACCTTGCCGCCTCACTTAGCTGCCCGTGAATTTACCAAAGACCACTTGCTTGTGTATGTAAATTCAACTTATCTCCTCAGCTGCTCTGCAGAGAAAAACGGTTTTACAAGAAAATAAGCAGAGGTTGGAGTAGAAAACATTATTCTATCGAATGGATACTGATAATCCGAAGAAAGAGCTCTGCATTGCGAGAAAAATGCGTGTGTGAAACATAAGAGATTTCTTCCACAAGAACGTCAACAAAGGCCTTTTTCGAAAAGCGGTCAAGTGAGGCTGTACCCAGAGATTCAAGCCTTCAAATGATCACTCACATTCCTATAAAAGCTTCTTGCCCAACAAACGGGGTCGAATATTCATATTTCGCTTTACAATGGACATGTACCGGTTTAGAACAGTCTCTCAAAGTATATCGAATTTCAAAATTATCAAAAAAAAAACTTACGGATTTGAATGATATGAGCAAACATCGAGTACGTGAGTTTTCCACTGTACTTTGTAGTAGACGGAAAAAAATCTTTTGAGATATAGAAGAAAAGGAAGCAATTCTGTTTTGTTATGACATCACATTGAAATTAGCTTGATGTCTTGCTTTACGAATCTCAGATAGAGTTATTTCGAAAATTTATTGCGGCTAACGTTCTGACGCCATCTTTTTTTTTGAACTGGTAGTGATTGAAGTGAAAGCTGGTTGAATAAAACATCGCACAATTAAAACGACAGCACTATTAATAATTAAAAAGAAATCTCAAATCACCAACCATCGAAACACTAAATGCACACGAAGAATCGCAGAAATCTAATGCATAGTTGTCTATGGCGGTATTTATCCTTCAGCGCTTCAGCTAGGGCCAGTGCATTACCACAGCTACCGTGAACTGAGATTGTTGGCGGCTTTCCTCTGTGTGCAAATGAATAAGTTTCTGTATATTCCATGTTGCCGTGTGGAAATGCCGTTTACCAAGCAATATAAATAGTCTAATGATAGGGGAACATCGCTAAATTCACATCCTTAATTTATAAATAACAATTCATTTCTATGAGTAAGCTCTGACTCTACTTTTGTTTCTTCCAATCCAACAAAGCAAAGTGTTTACGCTGTGCACCACTCTCAGCCTTTAGCCTTTTGGGTATTCTGTAAAAGGTGCACGCTGCATCACAAACATGGTATTTATTCGATACTTATTTGATCATTCATACTTTACATTTTTGATGAGTCTTTCAAACTCCACGATTAACAGCTTATCAATACTTTAAGCAACTAAGTGGTGAGCAAAAATCGGCCTCAGACGGCAGTTAAACCCGCGTTTCACCCATACCAGGGGGCACGTTCTACCACTACACCACGGAGGCCACGCTTACCCCTCACTCATTCTTCGATATCTCACTATCATAGCTATCACCTATCAACGGTTAGAAGGTTTGGTCGGGTGAGTACATATCGTCTGAGGTCGAATTTTTGCTCACCACTCAATTCTCTTAGGTATATTCGAAACATCGCAACACTGCGAGAAGAGCAGTTAAAACATGAGGAATCTTGAGTAATATATATGGACAATGAATGTCAGTTTAACTGGGTTCGAAAAGCGATATGTGTACACTCAACCAAGCCTGTTGGTGGCTGATAGCTATGACAGTGAGATACTGAAGAAAGAGTGGTGGCTGAGGAATGACTTCTTCTCCGACAAGTCTGGTAACAATTCACCGAATCCGGAAAAATGGAAGGGTTGGTAAGCCTTAAGCACGGAATCGTACCATTGGACATCGATTGATCGACTACGTGTGTATCGTGGAGCGTCTGTGTCTCCAAGCACTATGCCACAAGCGCTCAACGACTGTGAAGTATAGGCTCACAACAATGGGCTCCATAGAATACGAAACGTGTGAAGATGTCGGCCGAGGAAATAAATGTTTTTTATCAGCTTAGTGCTTTCGCTCAATCACCATGGATTATGTGATTAATTAGCAATGCCCAAATTAAGAAAAAGTTGATTTTTTAGCAACAATTTGTATGAAAAGCAATGAAACGCTGAGACGTTTTGTGGTGGAAGTTCAAATGAATTTGATTGAGGAAAGACGGACAGCATTACAGATTTTTTGGAGAATCGTGTCTATACTCGCTCTATGGTCATCAGTATATGATGCTATTTACAAACTTAGATACTTAGATACTTAGACGGTCCGTCCTCACTAGTCGTGCGGACCCCAGGACATATTCCAAATGGCATATCGCGGATTATACCTTTGATATTCGTTGGTTTCCTGAGGTAACGTTGCAAGGGCGTTTTCATGTCCTCAATTGTCGCTTTCAGGGAATAGATTTCGGCGACGGATCCTCGGCCGGGCTTCCTACTTGTTGATTCGGTGATGATGTCGGGCCGAAATCAAAAGCAAAAGTAGGTAAGATAATCAACCGACCGCTCACGGACGATGTAATGGGCGAAATCCGCCATTATAATATAGGGTAGTATAGTTCATAGTACGAAAACATTACTGCCAACATTTGGAAGTGTTTTGCATACTTAAGCGTTTCTATTTCATACTTTTAACAACCGCCCCACTTTATGCCAACTATAATTCACTCTGAGAACTGGAACTGAAATGAAAGTCGCTCATTACCGCTCAGATTTTTGGTGTGTGAAATAGGAAAGTTAAGGACATTCCAGTAACCACAGCTCAAATAAATAACAGTCAAAGGATTTCTCCCATTCAAACTTTGATGAGTCCACGAATTAGTATGACGTCGTTCAAGATAAATATTACCGAATGTTCAGTGATCTACTAAGTAATTAAAGTTCTGCAGAAAAGAATGTGAGACGGATTTTTCGTCTTGAATAAATGACATTTAGAAACTTTCAATGAAACACATTCCGTGGTATCTCTGATGCAGATCAAAAGGACAGAGCTATCGCTGTTGATCATTCCTTGAGGGATGCACCATGCATTCGTGTTTAATTCTTAACTTTGTCTGAGGTGATTGAATGCATATTAGGCTCTTAGAATGATTCGCGGTGGTCTCCCGCCCCATCGAGTCCGTACTGCTTATCCTTCCAGACAAGTCTACCACCAGGCCGGTACCTATCTATCGACCCGAGAACGATGGATAGCTTGGTGAGCCATGAAAGCGAGATCGAACTATGGGCGTTGTGTGCGACGAAGAGCACCTCTAACCACTGCGCTGCGGCGCATGCGACATTTGAACGGCAACAGGATCGATAAGTATACAGGAAGTGTTTCTATCCTTTGAGCTGCTAAAATTATTCATTCTCACCTATCAGTTGAAAACCGGTGTCGAGTGTAAAGAAAGATTTTGTCTCTTCATACAGCCGTATGTTCACTACACTACTCCTACGTTGTTATGTATTGTAACATGATAGACATGTTCAACACGCCATACGTGGCAGACTCTCCCACTGGTCTCGCAATAGCTTTTCGAGACAATGGTCATCCTCATTGTGACTCATTTCCTCTGTCTCGCTTCACTCTCCATTTAGTCCTTCCTCGTCTTAATTGAGCTATAGAAATTAGACGAGACTTTTTCCTCAAATCTGACTCGATTTATCGAGGCACTTCGAGTTGATTTCGTTATTTGCTCGCTATATGTGTTGGTTTACATAGTTATTTTTATGGTTATTTCAAATCTCTTTTTTTCATTGTGATAACTCGTACAAAAATACTATGAACTGCCACTGCGTTCATTTTTCTCACTAAACAGTCCTTCCTCTTGCTTTGGATGAACGTTTTTTGATGGTCGAAACCAGGATAAACATGGGTCCCCCTTATGTTGTATTACCACTGTTCTTTGCGTGCTGTAGTGAAAGACGAGTGCTTTGATAACTAAGCTCATGGTTTTGTCTTCATCATTTGCTTACAATATTTACGCATCTATCAGCTAAATTCACGGCAGCAGCCAACATCACGTAACTGGCCGACACCCAGTCGTGCTATTGGCAAGAAATCGAGATGCACGTCTAAATCAGATTCTATTTAGTGATCAATAGTCAGTAAAAACTCGGAAATTTGAATTTCCGAAATGGTCACTCTTTTGGACCATAAATAAGAAATTGGATAAAAAGTATTACTGCTACGGTGCTTTGAAGTTTTGAAAAGCGAAAATCAAAGAATCGTGTGCGCCGCAATCTAGGCGTAGACTATGTGGACACTATGGTGTCCATATGGTCACGCATGTGTTAACTTCTGTGAAAATATTTTTTCTCGCACTTAACAGGACTAATTCTAAACTTGCGATCGGTAAGGGCTGTCGTCATGTGTTTCACCATGCCTCTACATTGTCTTATATTTGGTGTTCAGTAGAGGAGCGATTTTAAGCCACTTACGAAAATACGACCCAAATATGGGCCACACTTTTCTCGCCATACGATTCAGTAACATCTTCCTTCATTCAATTCCTACAGGGTATTATCTAAAAAGGGCTGTTGTTGTACAGTCTGTTCTGTTCGTTATGGATAGTGGTTCCTTTGAGTGTTGATAGCCACCGAATGGGTTAAAACCCTGATAAAAGAAAGGCAGAGCGAGGGCCTTGATGGTATAGTGTAAGATAGTGAGTCACCGAAAGGGTACCACCGAGTTCTTCACAGCCAAGCTTGGATGTTTTGTTCTCATCTCAGCACTCCTGGCTATATTTCACATAGTGCCGTTAAAATATGAAATTTAGGCAGTTATTGAGGTAAAAAATAGTAGTCCTTGTGAAAAGGGCGTAGACTAACAGGTTTTTCACCTTCAAACATGAATTTTTCGGTAATCTAAATTGAACTTTCAAAGATTTCACCGTCTTAAAGTTCAACAATTTTTATTGATTTCTTCAGCGGTTGCCGATTATCATGCTTGGCACCTTGAATGATTAGTTTATGTTGGACTTTTCCTTTACTAGTTATTGATCATAATTGATAACTGGTTCACAAAAAAGGAGGAAGTCAAAATATTACTTATCGCAGAGTTTTATCAAAACATTGCACCAAAGATGATTTTTTCAAGGAATGTCAACAATTTTCAATTAGTAGAAAGGATGGGAAGCTAAGAACTTCTTATATTGATACAGGAGACTTTCGTCCGCCGTTCAGTTCTGTGGTTATTGTGCAGTGTTCTTTTGATTTTATAACTGTTCAGAATTAAAAATCTCAGATCTACAACTAAACTCACTTTTTGGAATTTCTAACCCAACCAGGGTTATATTTAAATATAAACTATAAACTAAAGAATCATCGTTCACAATTAGACTCACTTCCGCTCATTCGATTCCATTTGTGCTCGAAACAAGAGCCTTGTAACAAAAATGCGATGAAAATATGTGTCGTAGGCTTCAGAAGACCGTAATTTCACTTTGGTACAATAAAAAAGCATATATCTTGTAGACAAGGACTTGCAGGTCTCCATGGTTCCTATTCCAAATCTTCAAAGATTCTATGAGCTGAGAGACTCTGGTCTAAAGCTAAAAGTGGTCATTAACTTTATATTGGTTGCACTGTATTCCATACAACTCGAAGTTGTTTATTAGAACGCCATCGAGTATGCCGTATTGGGGATACCGTTTTCTATCGAACTGTTATGCTTCTCGTAGCGTAGAATTGCTTTCAGTATGGTAATCGTAATAGTGTCTGTACAAACGAATTCATGTCAACACCACACACAGATCGCTGTCCATCCCCATCCATGGCATTGTTACCATCTCCGGTGATAGGAGGTATAGCACCAAGAGAAACCTTCGTTAAGCTTTTCATCGCGTCGCTACAGTGAAAAGATAAAATTAGTGGACAGGACGAGAAGATAAGCATCTGGATGGAAAATTCTTGGCAAATGTTTGTTTTTGAAGCAAACTGAAAGATCCCTTTATAGCAACCTGAGCGTGCTGTAGTTTAGTTGGATCACTCTGTGTCCATGTAGCTTAGCGGTGTTCAACACTTTCATGAACCGTGTCTCCATGCAACTGGAGCACAAAATCTATGTGAATCGCAATTAGTTTCTTTCTTGTAATCAGTAATCCTCAAGAACGCGCTAAACCAATTTCTTTCAATCTGGTATCAAATTCCTGCCTTTATAGTTCGTTTTGTTCAAAATTTTTATAAGCAAGAAAAGGACGAATTTGAAAGCGATACAGTCGTGTATACTCCGAAATCGTGATGCATGGACGTGGAAGTGTTGAGCGCTTCGAGAGCAGGATCAGTAATCGCCACGACAACGGAGTATTGGCTTCATGATGGCTTATTTGAAAAAAAACGAGAGCAATCAGGAAGATTCACATACGAGCATTAATTAATGGACATAGCGAAATGCGATTTTTTAGAATTGTACTGTGATGTTTCCTTAGCAGGAAATAACTGGTTGGGCACGAAATGACAAATTGCAGTCGACTGGACCCGCGCAGCCGGGCGTAGGTCCGGAGTCAGGTCGCCAGGCGAATGGCAGCTTTTCATTGATTGTAATCAGGCAGCCAGCCACACAGCTGGTTAGGTCTCATCACCAACGACAACGAATCGAATAGAAGCGATGCTATTGCTATGAGCATCAACTCAACAGCACATTTTCTTTAGCATTTCTGCTTCCTGTTTCTTTTCTTTTGTTCCACTCAGTAGGCAATGCCACTATGCGATAATCGAAAAGAGTTCATGCTAGCATTTCGTCCCTTGGCGACGACAATAGAAATTGCAGCGTGTAGCGCTATTGACACGGCACCATTTTTGTTATTTGATTTGAGTTATTTCTCCGTTTTGATAAAATTTGTCCGTTTCTGTTATTCTATTTATGCCTCCATGTTCTTTTATACACTTTTCCATTTTTTGGTGCATTTGAAACATTTGTATGTGAAGAAAAAGCACTCCTCCACTACATAGTCATGCTGCTTTTGAAATTAAATGAATGGCATATGCTATGGGAAGAATATATGATATAAACCTTTCTATGTTATTCATATCTGGAAGGGTGGGGCGTGGCCGAGTGGTTGTTGTGTTCGTTGTGGTGCGGGGTCAATCTCTAATCCTCAACACTTTTTGACAGTCAACAACGAACGCTCTATGGAAAGCTACAGCAAGACTATCCTCGAAATTGTAGCAAAGACGTGCTCAACCACTGTACTACGGCGTTTTTGGAGAAGACAAATCGATACGAGTTAAGTACTAAAAGTACTAAGAGATCTGCACATTAAAAAAAAAGCTGTGGTACGGGTCAAAAAAACGATAGAGTAATAAGTTTTGTTATGCTCCTATTTCATACACTATTATAAGGTCATTATAGTGATGGAAGTTTTATAAAACAGCAGACTGCTTGCCAAAATTCGCACTGCACACCTCTTGAGATTGTCATCGGTAACTTCGCAATATTCGGATTAATGGTGTACTCTAGGAGTTGGGATCTCAATAGAATTACATACCAGACTTATTCTGTAGTTTTAATGGCATGGTTTTCCATATATCTACTTGTAATTAAAAATTTGTTCTTTTTGTAAAGATCACTAAAAATAGCCTCATAAAAGTCACTGTAGTGGTCTACCATGTTTTTGTGACGATGTAGTGCTCCTTTCATAAAATTTGACCATACAAGTACTAATAAATCCGTTTTAATTGAAGTAACGGGCTAACTAATTTGAAAGCAAAGCGTAATACTCCAATTGTTCAACGCAATAGGAAGGCTAAACACCAAGTTTAGTGTTGAAATTTGGGCCTTTCAAGCTATCTAACAGACATTGAAGGCCTATCAAAGTAGCTCTATTTGGAGAAAAATTCAAGCAAAACGAATGCAGAATGCACTGTTTTTGAATGTGAAGCGTAATTTTCTTTTTGCTGGTACAGTACACAAAAGTGGCTTATTCAGTAACCAAGCGTGATTAAGTAGTTGTTTACTGAGCTGTGGAACGATTACTAAAGTTTAGCGGGAAATTTGTGCTTAGTAAAAAAAAAACAACAAAACCTCTGTACTTGGGAATGGTACCTATCGTCTCCAAAGAGGTAAAAAACGCCCTGTCATGGAACATTTTTAGCAATTTACTTTGAAGTACCAGACTCCACACAACTTCTTATTCCACCAGAACATAGAGCTTTGGATTTAGATTTCTGAGATGAAATTAGCTCTGATTTATACTCCCTTTTCTTCTCTTCAATCGGTTCTCCATATAGAATGTGTTTGAAAAGTTTACGAAAGTTTGTGTTTGAAAATCAAACACATTTCAGATACCGAGTGCAGAGAATACTCTCATAATTCACTGATCATCGTTTCAACTTTATTAAATATCTATTCTTTTTTTCATACGAGGTATGACGTAACATTCTCAAATATGTTGGAATGTGAGCATAGTTCAGAACCACCATGAGCTTTGGACCGATTACTCTTACTAAGGGCTCAGCAAAAAATCCAAAAGAGGATTGTTCAAGTTCATGCTCCAAGAAAAGTCACCAAAAAACTGGTGGGCCATTTCTCCCATTCATTAGTCCTCTTATAGCTCTATCAAGCTACAGACTTGAATTCGAGTTTAAATCGCGCAGAATACCCTGTATACCGCTCACTGAGTGCTTGAATGATGTCGTACGAATTCTAACAGTGACTGATAAAGGTTTAGCCTGATTGCGCAGCTCATATCTTCGAAACCTTCCCCATATACAAGATCCAGCGAATATGCAGCAAAAGCAACACACAGATAGGTTAGTCATAGGGAAAGAAGCACGGATGTTGGATAGACGAAAAAAATTTGTGAAGTGGAGGGAAGCGTCTTTTGTCACCATCCATAACCGTGGTGTTGCAAAAGAGCGTAGTTTCACGAAACTGACAACTACTGTCTCATCTGCCTGCCGTCTTCATATTCTTTACTCCGTCATAGTCAACAGGGGAGAACACAGGACGGAGGACAGTCATGTGAACAAGATGGGTGATAGGACGGATTCAGTACAATGGACCACGTCTCGACAACAGCGAGTTCCCTGAATTATTGTCAGAGTGTACACCTTTCTTTCCTTCTCTCTTCATCACATTCATCACAACGGAAGTATTCGTCTCATGTGGAACAGAAACACTTATAGAAGCCCGAAAGAGCTAGGACGTCACTAGTCGACTCATAAAGGTTTGTGTGAGTTATACAAACTGATCGGCAAGAAACGGTGAGTTTGGGGAGCTTCCAAGATTCAAAAATCAAGTGAAGTATACAGAGAATACTTGACCCTATGTTCACGTTCCCAGTCTTCATTTCTTACTGCCTTACCTTTAGTGAGCGGAAAGGTGTCTGTTTTGTCTTAATTCCAAAAAAGAATGATTTAAGCTCAAAAAGGGGTTAGTACGCCCAGGGTCATACACCGGTGTTTCGGAGGTTCGTCCTCCTCATCAGTGACCCACGCCCCACATTCAGCCCTGCATTGAAGCAAGGAGGGAGGCGTATGTTGTGATGGCACGGTGTACTATGACACTGTACCATCACCATCATTCTTTTTTGGAATTATATTGAATGTTTTTTGGGGTTTCAAAAACAATCGATCTTTTGAATTTGTTTTGTCTTAGATATGTGGATTCGAAGTTACTGATAATGGTATTTGTTGAATGCGATAAGCAGTAGAAAAATATTGCAATGGCTGACGTTTCGATGGTTCTGCCTTCCTCAGAACCTTCAGAAGCCAAACTAACATGCACTGTACTCAGAGAAATACTTCATAACCAAAGGAGATATCCATAATACGTAAGCATTCAATCGCTCAGCACAAAGCTTCTACCAAGAGCTGTTCTCGTAGTTTTATGACTCAGTTACTTGGCTGGTGAAAAGTAATCGCGGTCTATGCAATGTTGAAATGTGCCATTTAATTTTGTAATATATTCCAAGATTGACGTGGTTATCTTCTACATCACTTCAATACACATTTCTGGCTTTTTTCTTTGTTCCTAATGATGAAACACGTGCTGTTTATTTTACATCTGTTTTAGACTTCGAAAGGAATAATGGTTAGTGCAAAAGTAATCGCGGTATAAAACCGTATCTCAACGGGTCGTAAATCAGCAGAGACAACTCGCAAGATTAATTACGCAAATGGCCAAGGAACTGCTAATGAACGTACAGTGCAGGGTTTGTTCACAAGTTTTGTAAAGGTGGCACATTTCAACGATTTTTAACAGCTGATACTTTTGTATTCATTCCATCAAAAGTCAAGCGAAGGCGATCTTTTTGCTAATTCTTTTGAGACTGCACGAGATGTTGTAGAAGAACTCAAGATTCTACTATTCTCAACGTTTGAAGCAAATTACAAAAATTATTGTGGTTTTAGAACCATTTAAAACCTCAAGAACTTTTCACTAGCCTAATATTATGTGGACGAGCCAAACCGAGTCTTACAATGCGCTAGGTATACACCAGGACCAGATCAAAAAGTCACTTTGAGCTATGACGCGATTTGAGTTGACTTTTGAATTTTTGCTTTGGATCTAATAGACCTCGAGAGTTTTCCGTGCTGAGGTTTTATATTCCTGTGCAAAGATCATACTTCTTCTTTAAAATCCTCCCCGTATGTGCTTGCGCCCTATGCGTGCCTATTGGGTTGCTAGGTTTAGCTTTAAGTTTACCGGGTAGGTGTTCTTTTATGCGGATATGGAGCGGACTTCGCACTTCTCTAATGTATTCATATCTCTACAATAAATTCAGTAAATTGTACCTGAGCTCATGTAATTACCGTCTATACTGTTGAGACATATTTTGCAGTTTGTTTTAGTGCATAGACGGTCATAAAGGCGGTTACAGACTAACTGGTCTTTGAGTGTATTTGGCCATATTTCAATTACCGTTACGTATTTCTCTAAGCCTCCTTCTCAAACACACAGCTATCTGAACGAACCCTATTACCGCTGTACTTATCGCCCAAATAATAAATTCAAATAAGAATCACATATTCAATATATGTTGCGACAATATAGTCCCGTTCACACACCCTTTTTTACCAAACAAAATAGTTATAGCTATAAAACGGTGCATGAAAAGGACAGGCCTGGAGAAATTGGTAACAGTATTTGATTACTGGAAATGCTGCTAGATACTCTTGACGCCAGCTAGTTCGTAACCGCCTTCATAACCGTCTATAAAAGCTGTAAAGCTCGCATAAGGCGCAGTGCTTTGAGGTGCTCTGCGTCGCACACGAGGTCACACGATTCGATGCTTCGACCTCGCGCTCATGGCTCACCGAGCCTTTCATTTCTCCGGGGTCGGTGAACTGGTACCGGACTGGTCTCAGACTTGTCTGGGAGGATGAGCAGCACTGATTCGGTACAACGGGAGGCCACCGCGAGTGAGCCAGATATGCATTTAATCACCTCAAACAAAGTTGAAAATTGAACACTTATGCATGCCGAATCCCTCAGGAATTGTACCGTCTGTACACTATGAAAAACTGCCTGACATGTCTCAACGGTGATCAAGGGTAAAACTAGTGATTGCACTAGCATAGGAGTAATTCACCCCGTCTCATATAAAACACGAATGCATTAATGAAACACGAAGTCCGCTTAGAATCCGTACAAAAGAACACCTAGCCGGTTAATCTGAGGTTAAACTAACCACTCATGGCTCGCATAGGGCACAGACACATAAAGAGGAAGACCTTGAAGTGGAAGTGACCATTCTCGCACAAAAACATAAGTCCTGGCGCGCGAATTTCTCGGAGTGTTTTGGATTTGTACCAGAAATAGAAAAATGAATTGCAAAAATGAGTCCATCGTCACCAAACAGTCGCCATTTCTCAGATGCTCGTTGATTTATGACTCGAGGCGGCTGGTCTCCATAATAACTGGTGGACTTAAACAACAGAAACGGTGAGTATTTAGTAGAAGCTGTTTTATGTGCTATTAAAGATTCACGCATTGAGTTTTACTCGCCTTTATTGAAGTATTTCGCTGAGCAGATTGCTTGCCGAAATTTGGCTCTTCCAGGATGTAAAAAGCGGATACCGCTGAAAAGTCGGTCATTCTATTATTATTGTACTGCATTATTTATATTCAATAAATAGTGTTGTTAATAGCCTTGGACCTGCTTATCTGGAAAAAATACTGAATTATTCATTCAATCTATGCCGAGCTTGAATGATAGTCGATCTTGGTAAAGGTGTTCAGCACGCAGGCAGGGCAAAAGATCACTCAGTGTTATCAAACTTGCAGTCGAAAGGGCAATGTTGAGTGCATTACGCAAATATCAGAAGAAATTCAAAACTCCCACGATCGAAGATCAGGAAGCAGTTACAAGCAGCAAAGTACAGAAATCGGGTGCAGCGGACCTACCATGCACTTGTACAGCAGTGTGTAGGCAAGAGCCGTTAGCACTGGGTACCATGGAATATAGAACCTGTAGCATCGAGACAACCAACCTATTAGTTAGTATCTTGACGAGGATCGCCAATGAAAGTTATGATACTCTGTGAGTCTAGAGCGAGAAGAACTCTAACACGGGGCATGAACGAACGGAGACAAGAACGGCGTCCGCTCGAGTCACTAGGCGATCAGCGAGAGGAGAGGTAGTAGGATTCAAGTCTCCATTTCTTTGACTGTTGGCTGCCGAGCTCCAGTACAAGGCTACTTGAGATTTAAGGATTGATTTCAGACATTAACACCATCTACTTTATCATAGCGGATTCGCGATGATATCGACGTAATGCACCTCTGCTCCTGATTAGTATTTATGATTTACTGCTATACTACTGATTAGAGACATGCCGATGCACATGTTTTCACAAATTTCCAAACCGTCATGGGATTTCTATTGCCACCATCAGCCAGCCATCCCGTATCCTCATCGCAACCTGATAAATGAGAGTGACTCAGCTATGTTTTCTTGCATAGTGTCATCTTATAGCATTACGTAACAAACGGAAATGACTAACTATGTCATGTGGCAACAAATGATTTTATGAGCTTCTATCACCGAGTTCAAACACAAAATCTTAAACTGCCCTCAAGTTTGCTTCCAGTTAAGAGTTCTCATATCCAAATGCAGACCTTTGTTTCTACCTACCAGCATCGAAATGGTAAAGGCACAGTTCTAATATAGCTTCTCTGGCCGTTTTCTCTTGCTGTGTATCAATCTAAATGAAATTGTCATTGAATTTTTATAGAACTATCAACCATAGAAGTTTTCTCGGTATTCCTCATCAACATTTCGAAAGCTCATCTCCTTCTCAAATCATTATTGAAGTCGTTGCTTCCACTTCTCTTTAATTCCTTTGCTTTTATTCATAATTATTTTCTTCTTCTGCATAATGATATCACATATTATACGAATCCCAGCACTTCTTGCATTCGATTCGTTTTCTTGTATTCATCGTCTCTAAGATCTTCAAACGTAAGATATTGGTTGAGTCGAATATTCTTGCAACCCTGAAGGATAACCGAATTAAGACGTTTCCACCTGATTGCAAGATAGCATCAAAAGAGGTGGTCCAATAAGCTAATGGCCTGTCCCAGTGGTCCTACTCCGCCATCCCTTCCTATCTACTCATTAGAATTCATGGATACTAGCTAGACTCGTTTCGGTGATCGTTTCAGACATTTACAATAATTAAGAATAGAAAATTGAATTTGTGAGATCGTTATAATCATTGCTATCTATTCGTTATTGCAAAAAAGAAATCATTTGTCCGGGAAACACTTGCCACAAGGAGTAAGATATAATTGCTCATCACTTTCTCAAACTTTACTCCTTTTCTTGAACTGTTTATTTGAAGGCTTTGGCTGCTGAGAAAATAATTATTATTGGGTTTTCAGGTATGAAGTTGACCGAGAAAAAAGCGCTATTGAATTGGCCTCCTTTGTTGAATGTCAGTTTATATCATTATTTCTATATTTACTCATTTTACGGTTACGGTTACTCTGAATTTTCCTTCTAAGGAAAAAAAAACAGATATGCGTGAGAAAAAATTGCTTGTTGCATTAATTTTAGAAGCGTGAAGTCCAAGACATGGTTCATGGTCCAATTTCTCTTTTCCATCCATTGGAAAGGATTGTCGACACAAGAGAATTTCAACGACTGAGAGACATTAAACAGCTCGGTGTCACCTACCTGGTTTATCCGTGTTGTACACACAGCCGATTCGTGCATAGCCTAGGGTTAGTCTAATGAATCTAGTTGAATTTAGACCAAACATGAAAATTGTAGACATGGTATGAATTACATAGAAAGTAAAAGCGCTAAATATTGGTCAGCTCTTAAGGATGGCCTGTGCATTGGACTCCATTCACAGGGTCGTAGTGATGGTTTGGTTCTTATTCGGCTTATACAGTGAGGAAAGCATGAACAATGTGTCGAGTTAGCGTTTTCACCATCGCAGACAAGGCTGCTGCCAGTTCTCCCACTCTTGAATTGCACACAACTTCTAATCGAACCAATACCGAAGTTTTTGCTGCAGAGCTCTCCTAGCCACTGAGCTGTACTCATCCTCTGATTTATTGTACTTCGGATGAATAGAGCAGCATCTTTCTTTTCTCGATCGAATCACAGCGCTTTTTTTTTTGCAAACTGAAACAATATATCATATCTTTCGTTTCAAGTGTTTTCTTAAGACCACAGCTCAAACCTCAATATGCCTAATAATCATTTTTTGAGAAGTCAAAAGTTCAACATATAAGCGAGAAAGACTTGGTCCGGAACAAATCAAAGCTTTTTAGCACCTATTGGCTAGCTTTCAAATATGTGGAAATTCTGAAGCGAGATCCTTCCCTAAATATCACGAGTCAGGATCACCTCTGTGTTTCGATGGCGGCTCTCTGTCATGATCTGGGTAAATTTTATTCAGTTGCTGAGCAGTTTTTTTTTCATCCGAAGCAAATTATCGCTAGCAGAGTTTTTTCGTTCTTCTAGGACATGGCCCTTTTTCACACATGTTCGATTCTGCGTTTCCTGAATCTGCTATGAGATCTGTTGTTAAAGTAGGTTGTTCCGTCAATCACTGGAGATTTTTTCAAATTTTTTTTAGTCATTAACTTTCTATGATTCTTTTGAAGTTACTGTTGTTTACAAATTTTTTGAAAGAGATCAGAAATGCTATTTAGTACGACATTAGAGGACTTTTGTGGAATACGAACTTCTTTAAAATTTTTTAACTAATTAAAACCTTTGATTCAAAACCTTTTGTTTTTGTGGCTGTAGTTTTTAGTGTTTAAAGTATGATATGTACCACATAATGCACGTGCGCCACGCAGGTTATTTTCAGCATGAATCGTTGTCGATTGCCCTTTTACGACGTTTAGTTGGCCGAGCAGAAATCCAGGCGACTTTAGAGGATTACCTTGGAACTGGTGAAGAATTCCAAAATAACATAACTTTCATCGAGGAGTTGATATCATCAAAAAAATTTGTGAGTGCTACCGAATGTAAATGG
This sequence comes from Parelaphostrongylus tenuis, assembly GCA_019055375.1. Lineage (NCBI taxonomy): Eukaryota > Metazoa > Nematoda > Chromadorea > Rhabditida > Metastrongylidae > Parelaphostrongylus > Parelaphostrongylus tenuis. The sequence goes on along the minus strand of JAHQIW010006966.1, from coordinate 86,519 downwards.
ACTGGCCCTTTGAGAGAATCGCTGTTTAACTCTTTCACAACGACGTGCTACGTTGCGTAGCAAGCCGCACGACGTATTTCCCAGTTAGGTTTGTAATGGCAGCGTCGCGTCTAGTGGGAAAGCAAGCGCAGACAGCCAGACATGCATGGACAGATAGTGGCGACGTTGGGGCTCGTGGGAAAGCCGCATTCCGTGGGAAAACGACAGCGCGACGCGGCTTACTTACAACGGCGGGCGTGAAAGAGTTTAATAGCTGAGTAGATTTAGTCCCATTATTTTCACTGGTACTTTTCTGTTATCAGACAGAAACTTTTGAGAAAGTATATTTTTTAGCTGGACGAGAAGTTATTAGACTTCTAAGTTATTATTCAAAAACCAAAATCTAGAAGAATTCAAAGTGTATTTGATTACAAGAAAGGCTATCTTGGCGTTGAAGCACTCAAAATAAAATTATGTTTCACATGCGTTGCGCATTATCACTTTTATATCTTGAAAGACAAAGCTTTTTGCTCAAAGGATTTTTGATCAATCGATAACGTGAATCTCATCAATCTCGAAATCGCTATGAAACGGAGAAAAAATTTCAAATCAAGAACGAAAATGCGCTCAAAAACGCGCTATCCATGTGAAACACAATTTTGTTTCTCCTGCTACAGCACTGTACAAAGGCCTTTCAAAAACCAAGTGCATTTTCAAATTATCGAGATTTACGCTATCGATCGATCACTACAGTCTTGGGAAAGAGCTCTGTTCTGCAAAACCCTGTGTGATAGCATGCGACATCCGCCAAAGCGTGTCTACACAAATTTATTTTGTGCGCTACAGCACTCGAAGATAATCTTTGCAGGAAACATTTTTTTTTGAAATCTACGAGATTCACGCTCTTCAATGGTCAGTTAAAATCAAGGAAGAGAGATCTTTCTCTTTCGATGTATAGACGCAATTGTTCTTACGCGTGCAGAATAGAAAATTATTTTGAATACTATAATAGCGCTGTAAGAATACCTTTCTAGAAACATGTTAGTTTTTGAATTCTCCGTGATCATAACTTTCGAATGATCGTTATTAGTTTAGTGGAAACTTTTTGTTCAGCAAAAGAGATTTCTTCAAATGTGTCTGTCCGATAACATAAAAGCCTCTTTATATCATCTCACATTTCATAGGATTCGAGCGGTACTTGGCTGCCAAAAGGTCGCTCAATAGAGAAAGCATTTCTTTTCGACATTGTGGCAAACGACAACGATTCTATCGATGTTGACAAATTCGACTATCTCATCAGGGATTCGATTTGTGCCGGAGTTCCCATACCATTTGGCAAGGTGGAGATAAGTGTTACACTTACATTTTGTCGTTATTTATATATTCGGAGAGCCTGAAATGGCATCATCAGATGGATGGAAGGAAAGAGCCGATGTCGAACAGATTTGATGCTATTTCTTGAAGGGCTCAAGATGCAATCAAATCAGCACTGTGATTTTGAATATGATAATCACTACCACTGTGCAACCCCCTTCCAATGGCCATAATATATTATGCTTTGACCACCACAAAAGTTGTTGCTGAGAAACGAGGAGAATTCGCAACCGAAGAAGTGAGATTTAAAACCGCAATTACCTCTTCCTAAATGAGCCACCCAAGTCATTGCTTTCCTTTTCTCTCGCCTATGTTTCAATTTTATCAGTGCTATCAGATCAAGCTCAACCTCATCATGTTTATCCAGAAGGTGTAAATAAAAACTAAGCTTTGTGATTCCAACTGCCATTCCAGCTTAACTGAATTCAATTCCGATTTGTGCTCCTCGGATTATTCTCATGCACGGTTGATAAGGGTAATTGCGGATTAGAAGCCCACCTTATTTTGCTCGTATGTCAGCATTCTTGTGATTGTATCTCACGTCCTTTCTTGCCCAGAAAGAAAAGAGGCAGTAAGTAAAAGGAAAGCCTTATGTTGAAAACAGTTCCAAATTGCTGCGGCTTTTTTTACAAGGTTTGTGTTTCATGAATTAAATTTGTTGGTTTTCTTCTAAATTAGATGCTAATGGATAAGAGGAGTTCCATATAGCTGCAGATATGCGAGTACAAGTAGCCTTCTACGGCAGTTATTGTATGCATTAGTCTTCATGGGAATAAAGAAAGATCAATATTCAGAGGCGACCTCTGATTGATTATCACTACCAAGCTCCCGATAACCAACTGTGGAATCGACGAATCAATCCACAAAGTTCAGCAATTGCGTGTTACTAAGGAACTGAGAACGCTACTATACTGATGCTATCCGATACAAAATAGAGTTAATTAGGGCAACATTCGCCTGCATCCATGAAGACACCGTGAACAAGGGACACCACAACTCAAATGGAATTTTTGAGACCTTCCTGGAAAACCGATATGCGACAAAGCGTCGAATGAAAGAACTGAGGAGATCCGCTAAGATATAAATTCAGGCCAGGAGAAGATGAGGACATGTCTCAAACAATTGTACTTCACTGAGGGAACCTCAGCCGGTCAGTATCACAACCATGCGGCGCGTATTGACCTTCTGTATCTACCTCTAAGTACATTCATGAATTATTGTTTGAGTATTCATGTGTGCGCAGTTTGTTCATTTATACCAGCGTCGATTTGTCGTGCAAAATCTGTACGTACGTGAAAGCGGTCATAGATATCAAATGGAAGATAGCCAGTCACCGTGGAAAAGACTCTACGACCATCTGTGTAACAATGACATATGTATTTTTTCCTAATTGCGGGGACGAAGCCTGTATGAGTTTGGTCGCAACAAACCTCTGATTTATCAAGTTTGAGCGTACTATACCTATGATGTCTAAGGTATACGAGGTCATATATATCAACGGAATTAGTCAAACAATGTTATATCCGCCTAAAAGAGCATAGAAAAAAAACTAGTACGATAAATCGGGAGGCCCTCTTCAGTCATCGTTCAGTCTAAATAGGCAGCAAATTATCTCTATAATTCATCGGAGTCACGTTCAGGGTGCTCTGATAAATTGAGTGGCACAGAATGTTCAATCTTTTACGCATGCCGGATAAAATGCACATATGGATTTAGATTTATATTTAGAGCAATCTCGAGCGGCTTATGGAAAATGCAAGGGTACTGCCCGATCCACGGCGTGGATTTCCGCGTATCTGCTACGCAAAGAAGGTCAGATTTTGAATTGGGTAATATTTCGATGATTTCAGTTAAATGGAGCTAGTTTAAGCATTATATAGAATTTTTGTCTAAGGAAGAGAATTTGGAGTCGAATTTGAAGCTAGTGTTGGTCAAATAGAACGGATCCGAAGTCGAAAGTTTATCCGAAAGTGAACAGCTATGAACACAGAACGTCGTAAAGATAAACTATAAGTGTGGGAACGTTCAGGAAACCATGTTAGAAGTAAGCGGCAACAACGCGAACTCTTATTGCGAATTCTTAGCTAAGGTAAAATCAAAAGTGGAAATGCTTATTTTATATCACAGTGGAGCACGGAAGGACAATTCCACCGGACTAGGAATAGTGCGATGTTGCAAGAAAAAATTATTACGTTCCACTCTTAGAATTTTCTTCACACATAGGAAATGTATGTGCACCAAGAACGTATAAGCGTGTATGGTGAATCATGGAGTTTTCATAATATTAGAAGAAGTAACAAATTGTTTGAAAAGATGTAAAATTTGCAATCAAACAACGAGAAGGGCGCCCTTTCTCTACCGCAGTAGAAGTCGCTGCGCGCATCGCAGTGTGAGCTTCGAGCGATTTTTTGCTATATTATTGGAAATTTTCTCTTTGTTTTAGATTTATAAAAAATACGGTTTCCAAGTTAGAAATGTAGGAGGGACTGTGATATATCGTTCTATGTGTAATAACGTTTGGTATTTATCTTACCAGGCAAATGTGGTGTGAAGTCGAACGGTGGGCTAACTACTGCAAGAGTAAAACGTAATCTCCTTTCAAATCTAAAGCTCACTAAAAGGGCTTTTAAGAACGTTAAAAGAAAGCAAGCTTATGCCGTTTTCCAAGCTATTGAATGACTACTATGAGTCTAGTGAGGAGCCATCCCCAAAATCTTGCCGAGCAGAAAAAATGCGTTTCGAAGGTGAAACGAAACTTCCGTTTGGTTGCTACAGCGCGGTGTAAAGACTTCTCCGGAAGAAAAGTAAAATATTGGAATCACTGTTTCTCAAGTTCGCCAACGACAACTAAAAGTCTATTGAAAATTTGTGTCCAATGAGAAAAGATCTCTAAAATATCCTATATCGAATATGACAAACGCAGTACTGAAAGAGTTAGATAATAATAAATGTTCCTAAGTAGCAGAAACAGTGTAGAAGTGTGTGGCGTAGTGGTTATAGGTGCTTTACAACGCATGTAGTCGTTGATTGAATCTCGCGTTTCGCGTTACCAATCACTCCAAATGTTCATAGTGAGATAATTGATACGAGCCTTTTTTGGGAAAATGACAACAGTGAAATGATGTAGTGGTAGACTGGTAGGCCACCGTTAGCCAATATGTAGGCCACACGTACGACTGATGATTTATATTCTATACTTGATAGAAAATTCATCTTCGTGTTAGCATTTAACCGGTTTCTTAGTCATCTAGCTTTCATATCCAGTTTAACATTTCTTTTATATAAAGACCAGTTTTCTAAGACGTAAATATGGATATAAAAACTAGCTTCGTTGTCTATAATCTTTCTGTCTCTAAGTTTTCATATATGTACACCTTTAGAGCTCAAAATCCTAATATCACAAAGAAAATTAAATTTTCGAGTACCATTAACTCCTCTCTTCATCGTTGCTTGCTATAATAAAATGAGTCGTTTCAAAATCATACCCAGATCCAAGAACGCCTTCGATTCACATAGAAAGGGGCAAGTTTGGATATGGACTAGGTCATAAGTTGAAAAGTGTGGGGTTCTTCTTATAGAGAAGCTAAATGATGGTGGCGAGTGATTTCCTTGAAAGCTCAAAACAGCGTATACAGATTGTCAATAAAGAGATTTACTAATGTTTGTGTTTTGAAAGAAATTATCCTACTTTGCCCCTCAAATTCTGAATTCAAACACAATTGTGATTGGTACAACGACAGCAAATCTTACGATTAGTCTTCATATCTCTTAAGGGTAATGGGAAGGATAATGATTAAGCTCTCGCCGTCGATCAAACCCTAGGAGAGTCTCCATGACCGTTAGAGGGTGTTTCTATGCGTAATTTGCACATATAATAGCTTGAAGAGATTTGAAGAAGTATCAAGTCAGTGCTGCTATCTCTCAGACATCTGGGGTACCAATTTCCGAATTCAGGAAGGATGAAAGACTATGTTCCCTAGGCGTGGGATGGAACCGACGAGATTCATGTATTGCAGGGCACCTATAACCACTGTGCTATATGCTCCCAAGGGCAAAGCACCACGTTTTGTCCATTTAGAACTAAATTTAGGGCTCACATCAACACTCAAAATTTCTTATGTTCCAACTGATTTTATTAGGTACATTCGGAACTCACAACAATTTCAATCAGCTTGTTTCACATTTCTAGGTGGCTGATATTATACTATTCGTGTGTGAGTCTCGTCAAATATTGCACAATCTCGTCTATCAACATCGTGTTGTCGTAGTTATACAGGCCATGTGAGTCTTTACATCCTCTATCCCCACTTTTTCTCTGATTTATTAAGTATGATATTATTATTTCGATGGCTTTCAACTACTTACTTACCACTTCTCTTTTGTACAGCTCTCAGTTTGTCCGCTAGTGAATTGAATAGAGAGAAACCTTTCTTCAGGCTAATAAAAGCGTTGATGTTGGCCGATGCCCATTTGCATTACATGGGCGACGATGGTGTGCCCTATTCACTGTCTGCGGTCACTCAGAACTTGGAGGCTTTTCTTAAAACAAGTGATGCCATATTGAGAGATGTAGGAATCAAACGATTGAATTTTTTGTTTGGTCGATTTCGGAATTTTTATTTCAAATGCGGATTTATAGAAAGCTCTGCGCTAAGGATCTTTCATTCTTCAATTTCTCTCATCCTCAACTATAAGTTGGCATTTGACGTTTTTGAAACGGTCGGATTCACAGACGCGCATTTATACGTCAACTATGTGCTATTTGACTGCAGTTTATGCCAGTCATAGAATGTGTCCTAGATAAAAAGTGCCCAACAAGAGCACAATAATCAGAATGAAAATAAGTAAATTTTGGCCGTTATGAACACAAGTTTTTTGAAAAATGAAGTTCACCAAGTTTTATTCCGACGATTGTTTTATTGGATTTCTCATCTCATTATGCTGGACCATAGCGCATCTTTTAGATTACGATTTCGACCTCGCCTGGAATGCTTAAAGCTCAAGAAATTCTAAGAAATATTGAAAGCAGAAATATTCCGAAAAAGCTCGAACATGTGGAATGTGGCCCATCGTATGTTGCTCCGGTAAGACTTTTATGTTAGCATCTTTCCTTCAGTTTATTACAAAGGCACATCTGTGTGAAACTTGCTCGTTTTCACGAAACATCGAAGACTTGAATGTTGGAAAAAAATTGGAGACTTTTGAGGACCCTGTGACGTTTTTCGATCTCTTTTTCGAAAATTCACTAAAGTGCCACATTTTTTGCATTGATCATATTTTACGTATGTTTTGACACCGCAACTCCACCAGTTCTTTCTATCACGTATTCTACAGGTATACTTGATAAATAGACTTAGTTGGTGTAAGAAAGTCTTTGTATAGCAGATAGTCATTATTTCTTTTTTATCCATTGCTATGTTATGACATTGGTACTGACCGTGCTCCTTCAGTACTAACTGTTGCTTCAGCTTAATCTCATGAATGGTGGGAGCAACAAAGGCTTGGATGAACTTCAGGTAAGTCTTTTGTAGGCGAACTCAGTCTTTAATACAAGTCACAAAAAGTTATATAAGTTATAAGTAATGATAAGTATAATAAGTAAGTAGTATAAGTAAGTATAATAAGTATGATAATATGTGCAAGTATAATAAGTATAAGTTATTACTTCTAGAAGTGCTTTAGGAGGACTAAGTAGTGTTGCGAGAAAAAGCAACTAGATTTGTCCTCCGCAGATGAAATTAGTATTGAGTGGTGTCAGTCATTGCTGTTCATTTTCGGTTTCATGATCAAGTGATGTTCTGCTTCAGAGATGTGTTAGCCAAGAACTTGCAAAAACCATCGGTGAAGACTTCCAAGAAGAGTCGGTTATGATCTTGGTGAGTTACATACTCTCAAATTTCTTTTCGTTGGGAGATATCGGTAATCTTTTGATCACTTTACTAGCGCTAAGCTGAAACCAACCATATCTAGACTTGATTGAACTTTAGGTCAAGAAGAGCCAGTGTCTCTATTCTTTAAATAGACCACAAGTGGTTTTTTATATCATTTCAGTAACGGATAGCGTTTCGGAGTCATCGCTTACTTCAGAACCACGGTGATTCGAGTCAAGTGTCTACAGTTTTTTTTTCAGCATATCTAACTTTTTGTGGTTTCTCTTTTGAATCAAAAAGAATGGATTTATCGCTTGCCAATTGCGCTGCGTGAGCGATGAACTGCCGTCCCAATTGGATTAACCAATTTAGCAAAGTCGTTTCTTTGAGGATGTGCCAAACTCTGTAAATATGTTAGCGATCGAAGTGGTAATTTGTAGTCTTATAAACAATGTGTTCTAGGCACGGGAAATACATCGTGGTCTGGATGGCAGATCGCATCCAATGACGAGAGTATTGTTGTATGACAACAAGTCCAACGGCGATGTTGTCGCACGATATGTTGATGAGGAATGGGTTCGTCATTGATTCATCCTTCTACAAATTTCATATCCTCGAACAACTCTGTGTCACTTCTATACGGAAGTGATTATTGCGGTGACTCAACCAATGAGTGTACCTTGATATCACACGATGGGTAGCTTCATGCACAGTATAACAGCTTCCATGATTTGTGTAAATTACCCTTGACGAGATAACTAATCTTCAGCTCCGCCTGAAAGTGCCTGAAGAAGCGGCGATCTGGTCAATAGGCTTATATGTGGATCGTTCCTTGTCAAACAAGCAACGATCTCAACTTTGCGAAGCTTTCAACCTTGTCGTAACAAGGTCAGGATTCCGCATGCCCAACATACAGGTGACTTAATTTGGGAACGATTATTACCAAAGTCAGAGTTTCGTGAAAAAAGTCCTTCAGAGACGAAGCCTATCGCCGTGAACTAACTCAAGCAGTATTGTATATAATGTATCAATCATTGATGAAGCGACAAGAATGAATGAAGAAGCAATGATGTATTTAAAAACTAATTCTCAGGATAGTATGATGTTTTCAAGTTTGCTTTATCTTTTAGAGTTCTATGATTGTTACGAGGGCTATATCTAGGAGAAATGTTAGGATTTTGAAAAGCATTATCACATAAATGCGAAACAATTTGTATATTTTGTTGTTTGGAGATTAGATCAGGATTTGAACCCGAAGCTTTAAACTGCCATATATCTTATCAGAATAAACTTTATCGAGTTGCATGAAAAGTGTCAGAGTATAAGCACTACTGCCGAAGAAAAATGATTCACTCATTTCCGTTGAATGATATTTTAACCGTCCAGAGGCTGTGCAATTGTTGAAGGCAGTTGAGACCTCGATTCGATCTATAAAGTATATTTGATGTGCATGAAGAAATAGTAGTTGAGAGACGGGAAGCTTGGCCAGCGTGAAGGATGAAGCAGAGTTTTGTAGTCCAGTTCGTTCATCTTTGCAATGCCGATTATGCAACGTGTTGTCTTTCAACGGCATCCATTTTTAAACAGTTCTTGCCTTTAGAATTTTCGTTAGCAGTTCCATAACTGTTTATATGCTCACACCGACTATTTCTAAGTGGTCTCCAACATTTATAAAGCATTTCCTTCCATCAAAGGCAATTTGTCGTCTGTCAGTACCAGAAGGACGTCTGCAATCTTCCTTATTTTCAACGCCGATAAACTCTTCAATCTGCAGAGATTAGATTTCAGCTACTGTTGCTGGCTAGCGATAGTATCAACTATTCAATTAGGAAACGTTCTATAGAGGAGGCTGAGTGTTCTCCATAGAAATCGCAATCAACTACTTTCATAGTAATAAATAAAAAAATTTTTGCATATGAAGAGCAACACATGCAAAGCTCTAGAAAATGCAGTTCGCGAAACGTGCAAGAAACACATGTCTGCTGCATGTGATTTAAAGAATATGATATAATTGCACGGCGATACAATCAGACGTTATTAGAAGAATAAGTGGCGGTCAGAAAAAGTTGCACAATCGGCGTACCATATGCTCATTTCAAACGGTTTGAAAGCACCAGTAATTGTTCAATGAGATATTAGCACTTCCTCACCTTCCATAGTTGGACCTCATTTATTCCACAAGTGCACTGAAATGCTTCTAACTTGAAACAAACCACTTTTCATAAATGTCGCGGCGTTGATATCTATAGTTGTGATAACGGAATTGCCCTAATGGTTGGTTTGGCACCTATAAGTGTCATGTCTTTCCGATAATTCATTTTGGTGCATAGTAATTATCTAAAGTTCTTTGAGTCGACCGATCACTGGTTCACCGCAGAGAATATGGCAAGCGCTGTCCAAGTGAGGGTGTTCCGCTGATTTTGACGATCATAGGTGTCAAAATGGGCACATGAAAAAACAGGCGTTTCCATTCCGAAACAAAAGCGAAACTAGGGTTTGTCGCATGAGTGTTATCGCATACGCAATAACCCAGAAGTTGCATTTACTTTTCGGATCTTTTCGTTTTGTCCCTTAACTAGTCAGTCGGATATTGAAATAACACAAACACATCTTGATGGTGTTTCAACTTGTAAGTAAGGAGTAAAAGTCTAAACAGTACTAAAAATCATACCCAGAATAGGTTAAAATGGCAAAGGCAACTGGTTTTGAACGGTCAGTTACCTGCCAACGTAAAATTGATTAAATCCTGTAATGGTGATCCTGCATCTACCAACTTTCAAAATTTGAAGTCAAACCAGTCACCTGTTGCGTGGGCGGACCAACAAGTATCATTTGATTGCTTCTACGCTTAAACCTCATAACGATGCTGATACCAGCTTACCTTGTGAACTATCTTCCTGGACTACCTTCATCGTGCAAAGTTTAACTGGTGCACATGTAATGGAGTCGTTCGAAGATAGCACGCTCTACACAAACGTCTTGAATGACGCCGTAATAGAAGCCGTTCTCGAAATGCTTGTAGAAAATGGACAGTGATTATGTAAAGCTTGTAGATTCAACAGTTATAGACACTTTTAAGAGGTGTCTTAGGAGCAAAATCAGTAAGTGATAAAAAATATCAAATGCAAGTCAGAGAGTAATTGGCACAACCATTGTCACTCTCTGCAGATCTAAAGTGGAAGCTCCAGTTTTCAATCACTAGCTGTTACTCTACTACTGATACATAGATAATTTTTTGTTATCTGCTATACACTAGGGAACATGGATAAGTGTCTTGAACTGTTCGATGAAAATCTCATTGAATAAAGTTCACGAGAGATAATCTATATTAATATGACTTCCATTGTTGAAATTATGATGAAGCTTCCACAGATTGACTACGTTGCAAAACGGCATTGATAAGCAAATATTAGAAATGCAGTAGTGTACTGCTTTCGTCATCTCTCACCCATTGAAATAAACTAATATCTTGTAAGACATGCGTTGCAAACGAGATGCAACCGGGTACAATCAGGCAAAGTACTTTATGCCCTACAAGTGACACCTGAGTAAACAATTGAAACCGCGACCAAGTAATCTGCTGCGCAAGAGGATACAAAAGCATAACGGCGCCGATTTCAAGATGAAGGTCACATTCTTGAGGCACGAGTCAAAGACACCAGCGCACAGAACCCTTGGAGCGCCTTGGATAGATTTCAAAATTCAAAATGAATAGAGATGGGAAGTGTTTGGGTTCTCTCTGATTAGGAAGGAACATATGAAATACCGACCTCATTCGCTAGAACGGCACTTTTCATAGGAGCGTTAGTTACCATTCAAAAGCTGAAATTTCTGATACAGCCCTGCGTCGCCGGTTAATCAAAACACACTTTTTTAACGATCTAATCTCCGCACAAAATTAGTGCATATTCGTCGCCGGACAGAGCTCTCTGTTTGGACTATAAGTTATCATAAGTTACCGTAATGTTTCCTGATACCATTGCTGTGCTTATATCCAAAAAAAACCCGTTTCTTTGCAACGCAACAGCTAAAACAAGTTGAATACGATGTGTGGGAAAAGGACCAATTTGGCCAACTCACGTCGCGGTGGGTGTGGCGGCCACGTGGAGTGCTGACGCGGCTCTTCTTTACGCGTTCATAGGCCGAAAATCGATGCGGCCACACGTGATTCGCGCGTGACGCCGTTGCTCTCACGTGGGAATTCGACTAATTACCAAATGTACTGCAGCTTATTTTATCATATGCTCTTCAGAAAAATTTTTTTGAATAAAAGCGCAGCGTTGGAATCAAATTCTATTACGATATCAAATGATTAATAATAGCCCCCAGAAAAGCTCTGTTCGGTGATAAATATGCGTTGTGGAGCCAAGAAATCTCCTGTAGCAACGTCAGAAAGTCTTCTGAGAATACCGGTGATGTGGAGGTGTATCTTCAAGTCTCAGCTTTCGAATGTTTACCAACACTCCTACGAAAAGTTCCTCTCCAGCGGAGAATGAGATGGCTTTTTCATTGTCCCCTCCTAATCAGAAAGAACCGTGTTCGAATATCACAGATGATATGATACTTTATCTCAGACTCTTTTGATCTGAGTAAGGTTCATTGTTCATAGTGCGTGACAACATACGGATCCTTTTACTCTAATAAGGAGTGAATTGGGTGGATTTTTCTTAACAGGTAGAATTTTGTTTTGATTTTCAAGTCAAATGTTATTAGAACTAGAAAATATTAGTTACTACAAAATATGGTTAGACGTGAAACGGATTCGTTTCAACAAAGGTGATGTTGCCGAACCGTTAGCAATCATTTTTGAGGGAAGAAATACCAAACTAGCGCTGCCTAGATCCATTTCGGACATCGTGAGCCACAGCGGGCTCAAGTTTGAAAAAAAATAATATTCCTTGAGAATAATGTGTTACTCTCAATTTTTTCTTTATGTTTTTAAGTATCAACATTCACTCTGTATACGAAAGTCGTAACTTGAAGCATAAAAATGAGAGCAATATCGGGTATCAACAAACGAGATAGGAGATACGCAATCTTAAAAACACAGTTAAAACTAATGAAAAGAGGTTGCTTTTATGTTAGATGAAGACAAACTTATAAACCAATCTCATTCGCTGGGCAGGAACTTTTCATAGGAGTGCTGAAACTTTTTTACACGACCACGTGTTTTTTTCCTTATCTCCCATTTATTTCGTTAGACAAAACTCCTTCTTAGAGTGCAAGTACTCTCGTTTGATAGCACTAGTTTGAAGGAACTCAAAAATGTGTTTGCTTTTTGGAAAAGCTCTTTTGATGGTGATGCAGGAAAAAGGAAATATTTATGCCTCAAACCTCGCCAGACAGAGCTCTTTCTTTAGACTATTAGTAATCATTCGATGTCGTAAGTTTCAGTGATTCCAACTTTGTGCTTATTTTCTGCAGATACCAATTAGCAGGGAACATCGATCGAGTTTTACATTTTCTACGACCTTGTTTACTGATATGGTAAATTCTACACGCTGATATGCTTTTCGTGTTCTCAGCAGTTATACGCGTGGTATGTTATTCTGAATGCTAGAGCGCCAAAAAATGGTGTTTTGAAAAACCAGCGTCGTGGATTTGTGGCCAGTGGTTCGAGCTTTCAAATGATTTTTAACGCTCCTATGAAAAATTCCTGTCCAGCTAATGAGATCGTTTTATAAATTTGCCGCCATCTAGCATATAACTACCACAAAAGTCGTTCAACAGAGGGCCGCCTAAATCATTGTTTATACTAAACAGATGCACGTGACTTTCGATCGCCGCTTATTTTGAACCATTGCGCTTCACATACATCATCACGTTTGGTTCGTGACAATACACAGATCTCTATGCTTGCGTCAAATTCCTTCCTTGGTACTGAATATGTAGAAAACCAGTCTCATCGACTGTTTCTATGAACTCGCTTTAATCATCTAATATAGTCTGTGAGAAAATTTGAAGTCTTTTTGTAGTCCATACGTCAGAGCCATACGTAGGTTTCGGTGGTATCGCCCGCTTTCTCAGTGGCCTACGCTCCACACTATTTTATAGCAGGGACAGGGAGACGTATTTATGGTAGTAGCACGTTATATTGTGTTATCATCATTTTTTCGGCCGATGAATTATGGTTGATAGTGAATGTGTTGAAACCGATCTCGCCAACTATTATCAAACCTCGTCTCCTCACCGCTGCTATAAAATGTGGTTCAGTGTAGGGCTTAGGCCACTGATGAAGCGGGCGACACCGCCGAAACGTACGTATGGTTCTGACGTACAATTACGAGAAGACACTAAACATTCTCAGAGACTTTACATCCTTTTGTTTTTCACCAAAACAAAAAGATCGTACCGAACAAAATAACTACCTGGAAGTCAGTTCGCCGTGCTTATACTAATTATCCTTTACTAAATAAGTACTGATTTTGGTGCCCATAAAATCACGTTCAGATTACACCATCCATTAAACGGTCAACCAAACTTTGATCAAAATTCTGCGAAATGCGCTAAGCCTCCCTCAGTTATTCAACAAATAACGTTTCTTTGTCAACATATAATGTTCTCCCTTCAAGAATTAAAATGTGAATTGAATATATAGTTATATTCCAACAAGATGAAAGCTTCATATGCAGACACAAATTTTGCGGGATTGGCACTCTTCCGGTAAAAATCAAGTTCGACATCATATTATCTCGAAGCAGACACGTATGTGGAAAAAAACGCTGATTCCTGGTCATCGCTTGAAGGTAAATTTGTAGTCAAAACACAAATCTGATGACGCATCGTTATGGGAACGGTCAGGAAAACAAAGCATATCATTTATATTTCCTGTTATATGCGCCTTCCTTTCTAATTAGTTGCAGATGTATTCATGAATTTCAGCGATTTTGAAACAAAAATATTCAACTCTCTCACGACAGCGGCCATTTCTTGATAATGTGCCGTTTTGATTGTTGTGCTTCGAATGCGGTTGCTATGCAGACCGAACACGGTACACACGGTGCACCGTCGTATGAGCCGAAAAGAATAACGGTGTACTAGTTTCTCGAATTTATCGTTCTATTACTCAATGCATCACATATTTTCAGTGACTCTTTAACTTGTACGAAACCTACATGATCTTCCTCTTATGCCTGTTAGCTTCTTAAACATGCCAATCTTTTGAGAGTGAAGAATCCACTTACATATGCAATCAAATTGTTGTAAACATTTTTTGATAAGGATGGTCATTTATATCAAACACAAGTACGGCATTTATCTTCTAGTTTTGATATTCTCTCATTCTATACCGTACCCAAAGATAACCATACCGATTAAAGGATAACGGATAAAGCTCTCGGCGTTGATCAATCCCTGAGGGATGCGCCATGCATTCGACTTCAATTTTTAACTTCGTTTGAGGTGATTGAATGCTCATCTGGCCTTTACAATGACTCGCGGTGGCCTCCCGCTGAACCGAGTCAGTGCTGCATATCCTCCCAGACTAGTCTGAGACCTGTCTGGTACCAATTCACCGACCCCGGAGGGATGGATGGCTTGGTAAGCCATGAGCGCGAGATCGAACCAGTGACCTCGTGTGCGACGCAGGGCACCTCTAACCACTGCGCCACGTGCGCTCTTAACCATACCGATTAAGAATCGGAAATCCACGGACCGCTTGTCAAAAATGTTGCACAACTCTGCGTGCGATGACAGGTCGCAAGCGGAAGGTAATTTCTGCTCGCCTTCTCTGATTAACCCTCTAGGAATCGGACCCCTTCAAAAGCTGTAATCCCTCGCCTTTGGATTGTATAACGCACTACTATAGCCTTTATATCGACCATTCAAGAGTTGAAATGTGTGTTATACAAGCTATCAATTGGTCACAAAAAGTCTGCCAAAAAAGCCTCCAAATTTTGTTTTACAAACGGTATGCACGGTCCCGAAACGCACACCCCTGTGTACTGCTAACGGTACGTGTGATCGTGAAAGGCCTAACGACTAATCCGCATAGGAGACGTGTCTACGATGACAGAATATCTTCTCGACTCGAAGGATCGTGCGCAAAGATTTCGATATGCAAGACGGTACACAATACGAGCCGTACATCTTGATTTTAACGCGCTCTCTTTTCATTCTTATTTCAACTGGAACTTCTATGTCAAACCTTTAGTAGTAATCCAGTAGCCTGCCGAACACAGATCTGTGATAAAAAGAAACCTCAAAAATGCGTTATACTTGCAAAAAGCCGCTTCCGAACTCTTGAACGTTGTCGATGGATGTAAAAAACTCTGAAGCGGCACAGAGAACACGATTGAATTATGTGCAAAAATTGAATTTTAGCTAGGTAAGATTGGAGTTCTTTTATTATACACAAAGCTCCATCACACGCAAGAGGTGCCCAAGAACAAGGAAGCATGAAAGGACATATAGAATTCCAAAAAATTAGAGATATACGAAAAAGAGCGAACCGACTAGTAGAACGAGAACGTCACGAAACCGATGTGCCAAGCCTTTTGACAGGGCTCGAAAACAGTGCATCTCCAGTTCATTGCCCACTGTGATCTCATTCCAGTGAGACTTGGCTCGGTGGCCAGTGTCACACGAAGCTGGCAGCGGTCGGGAAATGGTTGAATCATGTCTTCACCTTGGAGGACCTGCTTGCATGCACCGTACATTGTTTCAAAAGAAAAAAAGACTAGAGACATACCCATTTCATGGACACTTTGCATACTCCGTCAAATTGGTGTGACCGCTTCAAACTACTCCAACCAACCACTTTTATCACACTAATGCAGTGAACTACTATCTGGTATCTGGATACTCGAATGGCCCGTCCTCAGCGTTATTGCCGACAGCAGCATCATTTCTATTCGTCACTCTCTGACGTAATTGACATCCATAGTGGTGGTTCAGTTTCGGACATGATGAACGTCGGCAAGGCCCATACGGTGGTCATAGACTTCCTGCCATCTGCGGATATCCCTCCAAGGCCCATACGGTACGCTTGTACCGTGCCGCGCGACGTCAATTCTCATTCAGCTACTGTAACGGCGGCAGTTGCGTCTCGTGGGAAAGCGACAGCGCGACGTCCGCTTTCCTATCATTGCTGTTCTTCGAAAGGATATTGATGACTGACGGACGTTAGTCACAAGCACATCCAGCTAACGTCTGGCTGACTGTTCAAAGAACTTTTCTATTCTTTTTTTTTTGAAGTCCACTGTGATAAAGATGTCGGAGTCACCCACTTCCGTGAAGATGTCAGTGGTCCGGACTTCGTATGAACGTAGGCGACTGAATATGGTTTTATCGATCCACATAAAAGGATAAAGGACAAAGCTCTCGGTATTGATCAATCTTTGAGGGATGCGCCATGCATTCGACTTCAATTTTTAACTTCGTTTGAGGTGATTGAATGCATGTCTGGCCTTTACAATGACTCGCGGTGGCCTCCCGCTAAACCGAGTCAGTGCTGCTTATCCTCCCAGACAAGTCTGAGACCTGTCTGGTACCAATTTACCGACCCCGGAGGTATGGATGGCTTAGTGAGCCATGAACGCGAGATCGAACCATTGACCTCGTGTGCGACGCAGAGCACCTCTAACCACTACGCCACATGCGCATAAAGGGATAAAAAGATAAAGCTCTCCGCGTTATGACCGGAGCTGAGCATGCGCCATGAGAACTTCATCGGGATCGGAGACGTGAGCCAATGCATATCCAGCCTTTACAATGACTCGAGACGATCTACTGACCTACCAAGTCATTGCTGCTATCCTCGCAAGCAAGTCCGGCACCACTTCACCGACATCGGAAGGATAGAGAGCTTGGTAAGCCTCGAGCAAGGAATCGAACCATCAACCATGCATGTGTTGCACTGCGCCTCTAACCATTGCGCCATAACTGCCACCATTAACGTTTACATAAGAATGCGAATCGATTAGCACTATCACTTTTGTTTCTGTATAAGCCCGTAGATAGAACGTGTACTCCAACCAAGGCGTGAACCCACGGAGGTCAAGGTCGGATCATTTTGCGATAAAACGTTGCGTTAGCTTGCTTTTTTCTGTGCTTACGTCCACTCCACTCTAAATGACGCCTTCGCTGCTCATCGTCATTTCTCTGCGGGGGTTTTTGCGGGTTCCGGATTTTTCTCAGATTTTTTCTTGGTTTTCCGTCGATATGGCCGTTTCTCTTCTTTTTTGAGGGACCACAGAAATCCTTAAATCTTTGCTTTTTGCCTCTTAAGGCCTTTGTTCGGGCGATCTGTGAGGGGATACGGGCCGAAAACAGACCTCCCCCGGCTATCAGTCCAAGCGGAATCCAGCGAGATGATGTCCGATGAGAGAAGAGCGAAGGCAGCAGTCTTCGTGATCGAACAGCTTGCTTGAAGTGGTCCCCTTTTTCCTTGAGTCACCACTCATCGAGCGATGACTCATTTGATTGCCGACATCCACTGCTGACTTTTGTCTGTGGAATTGTTTGCCTAATGACCCGCTTTTTTATCGGTTTGACGGCGACATGAGAAGCCGATCTCATTCTCTGGACACGAACTTCTCTTAGGAGTGCCAGGAATCATTCGAAAGCTTGGCTTTCTAGCCACGGCGCCACGTCACCGATTTTCTAAACACCCATTTATTCCGATGTAAAATTCAAGGTAAGATTTTCACACGACGGCGTGTTTTTCCATCATATCTCGCTTATATATCGCCGCACAAGACTCCGTCGTTAAAGTGCTTTTGCTCAAGCTGTTCCACAAGCTTGGAAGATCTCAAAAAT
Organism: Parelaphostrongylus tenuis; assembly: GCA_019055375.1. Lineage (NCBI taxonomy): Eukaryota > Metazoa > Nematoda > Chromadorea > Rhabditida > Metastrongylidae > Parelaphostrongylus > Parelaphostrongylus tenuis. The sequence goes on along the minus strand of JAHQIW010006966.1, from coordinate 68,538 downwards.
CTCTGTGCTTTGTGGAGAAGGTCCTTTGATCTTTGATCTCCTCCGGTCTTTTGATCTGTGCTTTGAATCGCGGCGGACAGAGCTCTTTCTCTAAACTATCACCGATCATCCGATAGCGTAAAGTTTCCTGATTCTACCTATGTGCTTGTTCTTTGGAAATACTGTTTAGCCAGGGAAAATAAGATCAGGTTGCACCATTTTTGGTAGCGTTGTTTACGGACTATTTGACAGGGCGGAGGCCGTTGGACGAGCGGGGCGAGGCGGAACGATCGATATCTTCGTTGAATCGATTGGGAATTTTTCCTACATTTGGGAAGAAAATCCAGATAAAACGGTTGACTAGGATACTACGAAAGTTCTTCTACACAGTGATATGCTTTTCGGCTTCCATCGAGTTATTCGCTTGGAGAAAACGAAGGCGCAAGACGGGTGTGAAACTCAATTTTTTGATCTGAATACTACAGGGTTATGAAAGGGCCCTGGCGAAATCCGGCGACGTAGCGCTGTAGCCAGAAATCCAAGCTTTCGAATGATTACCAACACTCCCTTGGAAAAGTTCCTGTCCAGCGAATAGGATCTGTTTTTCGTTTGTCGCTCGCCGTCTAACCGATTTGTACCCTTTTTTCCTTAGATCAGCACTAATTCTGTTGATTAAGCCGGCAGCTCAGAGATGATAAGGGTCAATTTATTTGCCCAGACGTGTCGACGCCTTCGTCCCTCTTCAGAGACGACGATTCGAACCGACTGATTTCGTGTTTTTTCGCGCGGGACTTCGGTTCCTCACTGTTTCAGACACTTTGTTATCCGTCTTCACTGTGTTTTTTTTCTCACCGTGATTGCAGTACTTTTAGTTTTTTTTTCGGTAACATGGATTTTCAAGCCTATCCTCATCGCTGGCGTGTAGAACGGGATGGATATCTACACGCCAGGATATCGAAAATAAGGTGGGCCGGATACGTGATGCACTTCAACGACAACCGATGGACGAGAGCCGTTACCGACTGGATTCCTTGGGACGTCAAGCGCTCTACAGGGAGACCACCAACCCGTTGATCCGATTTCTTCACGAAAGCGATAGAAGAAACATATGATGCTCAGCGAGATCCCTAGAGCGAGGAGGACCCACTGGGCTACTCTTGCACGCGACAGGGAAAAATGGAAGAGTTGCTGGTACCCGCTCGAGTCACTCGACGATCAACGGGACGACAGGTGATACAGGTGATCCCCATCGCTGGACAAGAAGTTTTCTTATAGTGTTAGTAGTCATTCGAAAGCTTAAATCTCAAGCTGGCTCTGTGCGTGCCCGGTTTTTCAAAAAACTCTTTTATGGTACTGTATAATCAGAAATAACATTATGTTTCACAAGCGGATATTTCTCGCCGAAGAGAGCTTTTTTTAGATTATTAGTAATCATTCGATAGCGTAGAATTTACCGGTTCTAACGCTATGCTTATATTCGGAAGAGACCGTTTCTTTCCAACGCAGCATTAAAAATAGGATTGCTTCACATTCGCGATCAAGTTTTCTTTAACCAATTCACGGGCTGCGGGGTGGAGGAAGGGGCAGGGAGGGTCGACGCGAGCATCAATCGATAGCGCTCAAGTGAAACTCATTTGATTAGGAATTGTTCTCCGCTTTGGAAGAATTCCAGATGAAACGCCTGGTTCTGATACTAGAAGATTTTCTCTACACGTTCCATGTGCTTTTCGCGCTTCCAGCGAAGTAATATTTAGATTATCTGGCCGATGTGAAACATTATTTTCTTTTGAATTTTAGACTGTTATAAAGAAGTCTTGTTAAAAACAGGCCAGGTATGGCGCTAGCCAGAGATTTAAGCTTTTGAGTGATCACTAACACTCTCTATGAAATCTCTTGTCCAACCTAGGGGATAAGCTTGAAAATCCGGGCTACCAAACAGGAAAAGTCGTTTTTTGTCTTTTTCTTGAACGTCGTAGAATACTGGTTGAGCAGATGGCCTTGCATTTTCGAGTATAGACTGGCTGTGACGTTTCGTAAAGCATTCATTGTTGAGTGTCGAAAATTTTTAGAGGGGGGATTCGGACCCCACGCACGCTGCAACGAAGATCACAACCACCCGGCCACGGTGTCCCCACCACAATTTCTCTTGATGCATTGGGAATGTCTCGAAGCAGGAAGATGTGTTCCGTGTCAATGTTAAGTAGTCTATCTGCTTCCTGTGCGGACAATTCGGCGGGTTTCGTTTCTCCAGAGCCTTGACGAGCCAGATAAACTTTCAAAATTGCCCAGTCAACTACATCTTTGATGACGTCAGCACAAGCGGCAGATGGAATTCTTGTCTGAGCCATAAGCAGCTTAATAAGGGCGGAATTAGATCGAATTCATTGGCCTCTGCTAGGAAGATATTAATTTGTATGATGGAATATTCCAAGCCTGTCAGAGGTTTCGTATAGCATCTTGGGTGCCTGATTCTCGTTTCGACTTTCTCGCAAGCCTCGTCAGTAGCGCATGCCATCCGACTATCGACGCCGAAGAACTATCACTCCGCGTCAAGTGAAATGATCACTTGATGTTGCGTTCTTCCAGAGTGATTGATTGTCGATTGCATGGCGTACGACTGTTGCGGAGCATATGTAACAACCTTGCAGTTCACTACTTTGAGACCTCGTTTGAAATTTCGGTATGGTCTGATGGAATGTTTTGAGCCTTTCATGGGGTCTGGTATGGCATCTCGGTGGTATACGTACGTTTCGGTGTTCTCGCACACCCCATCATTACCACATGCCCTACTGCTCGCCCCTGGTATTGTAGGGAATCGACGCCAAATAAGTGTCAGTTCGCGTCAAGTGAAATGATCACTTGATGTTGTGTTCTTTCAGAGTGGTCGATTCTTTATTACATGGCGTACGACTCGTACGAAGCATATATCTTTCAATCGACTATCTTAAGACCTTGCTTAAAATTTGAATACAGTCTAATAGAATGTTTTGAGCCTTACATGGGGCCTGGTATGGCATCTCGGTGGTTTACGTACGTTTCGGCGTTCTCGCACGCCTCATCGATGCCACAAACCCTACTGGTCATCCCTGGTAATATAGGGAATCGACGCCGAACAAGTATCACTCCTCATCAAGTGAAATAATCACTTGATGTGCGATTGGTACGTGGGCTACAAATAATGGTGGTAATCCGAACGGCGGCATATGCTGGTGATGAGGCCTGCCGGAAAGCCGAATTACGTTGAGCACTAGAGATCCCATACTGGACCTCATGAAAGTCTTGGGACGTTCCATTAACCTATCTTGAATTTTTTAGCGAGGTCTCAAACAGAGTCGATTGAAAGGTATTGTGGCATTGATTAGAATTTATTCTGCTATTTTTTATTCTTATTTTTGCTTCTTTTATTCCTTTTTTGTATTTGTATCGTCATTGGAAATCAGTTCATCATCCGCTATTCTTATTGTCAAATTAGAACCGCTGTTATATTGGACATTTTGTGCATTTTCTATTGACTCATTCATGCTGATGTATTTGGTTCTTTCGTAGTCTTATATCGATTTTTATGGCCGCACTTTTCTCTATTTTCGTTCCGTATTTCCCACATTTATCTTTGAGATGACTAGTCGCTTTTCAGATGTCCAAGTACAGCTTTCTTGCTGTACCACTGAAATCGACCAGTGATGTTGATTTAGTCAAGCCGCTAACATCGTATATCGATTCGGTCTATAATACATCAGATGATAACAAAGCTGAGGTCGCCGAAGCAGTACAGGCAAGTGTCTATTCATTCGTCCATTTCAGATGGAATGAGAAGAGCGCCTGTGGCGCAGTGACTAGAGGTGCGCGACGGCACCCATGGTAATGGTCGGAGGTACGCATTCCGCTTCCAAGGGTCATCAAGCCTTTCAGTCCTCCGCGGTCGAGTGAATCGATACCAGACCTATCTAGGGTGGGGGGGGGGGGGGGTTAGCAACGCTGACTTGATACATCGGTGGACCACCGCCAGTCATTGTAAAGGCCGAATATACATTCAGTCATTCAGCGATGCTGGATGGAAAGCACTGCGTGATCTATCCCTCAAAGATCGATCAACGGCGAGGACTTTATCCTCGCATCCTCTTGATTAAAATGAAGAATTCGCTCTACAACTGTTTAAGTTGTCGTTTTAGGAGTTGAATAAGCTAAGATCTAAGGCTTGCTGTCAACCACTGGACAAGCATCAGTCAGCTCTCGATGTTGTCACCCGGTAAGTACTTTCTCCGTGAATACATTTACTTTTGTAAAAGTTACGGATTTAGCTCAAGAAATGGCTATCAGAAAGAGCGAATAGAGAGGAATTTTGCAAAATTATGCGGTCAGTATGCCTTGCAATCATTTTTGAGCCACGCATGTCAGTGGTCTGTCAAACAAGGCTGACTTATAGAGCCGATTCACGTGTTTCGATCTTGCGATCTCGTCAGTCGGGTAGTTACCCTTTCTCGTCTCTTGCTGATCTTTGTGGGAGCTCCAGTCCCCACACTAAAAGTTAGCGACGGCGAACGTTTTCCACTCTGTGTCCAGTGAAAAACTCACCAAACACAGAGTGTTGCACACTCGATTGCTCGTGGCTAGTATATTCAATTATCATAACTTTCGTTTCGATTTTTTTCTTAAGATCACAGCTCAAAATTCAATATGCTTTGCAATCATTTTAGCAAAAGACGAGAAAGGGTAACTGCCCGACTGACGAGATCGCAAGATCGTAACACGTGTATCGGGTTCTATAAGTCCGCCCTGTTTGACAGATCATTGACATGCGTGGCTCAAAAATGATTGCAAGGCATATTGAATTTTGAGCTGTGGTCATAAGAAAACACTCGAAACGAAAGTTATGCGGTCAATAATCACTTTGTCACCTTATTTGGGCTCATATCCAGTTTTGTTTTCACTGTATGCTTACCAGAGCTTCTAGAATTCGATAGCTTCCTCGCTCACTTGAGGGTTTCGTGTTCTTCGTGAACGTTTTAGAATACTGGTCAAGAAGGTCTTACGATCTTGAGGATAGCCAGGCTGAAGCTCTCCTTAGGGTGTTCATTATTGATTGCCGAAAAATGTTGGGGGTGCGATCAACCCCGTCGGATCGCGCCGAGCATCGAAATCGATTTGACTATAGACCCCTCTGGGGTTTCAAAGAGTCCGTAGGTAACCCGTCTGCACTTAGAATCATATAGATTTCTCAAGAGACTAGCCAAGTCATGTATTGGCAGTTTTATTTTTTTTTTTAGATGGTTGTATCTCTCCATTCGACCGCTTTTTTATAGACCTCACTCGAAACAATAATGATCTGATAAGGACATAACATGTTATGAGCCGTTAGAGTCAAAGTGTTAGACAGGCGCCAGTTTCGTCCTACCTGGACTCCTCAGTAGCATGTCCTTCTGTTTAGCCGATCTATCGAGACTATACTCCTCTATGGAGGAATCGACGCCGAGTAATAAATCACCGTAAGTCAGGTGACGGAATAGACCAGCAGTCGAGCTGTGGCTGCTATAATCGATCGTAGTTTCTCCTGGTCTATAAATAAGCGGTAGATGGAGTAGGTATGATCCATTCTAGCAGACACAAGCTCGATTGCTGGTCTCTGCAATACCAGGAATTCCGTCGACTGACTTGCGGTGATTTATTGCTCGGCGTCGATTTCTTTATGGAGGAGCATAACCTCAAGGGATAGGCTGAACCGAGGGACTGTACTCAGTGAGGAGTCCAATTAGGATGAAAGAGGCGCCTGTATAGCACTTAAGCATTTAACGGCTCAAACCATGTTATATTCTTGTCAGATGATGTAGCGTATACATAGTATATTTCTTATTTATAATGGATATCTTGACGAGCGCATGTGGCGCAGTGGTTAGAGGTGCTCTGCGTCGCACACGAGGTCAACGGTTCGATCTCGCGCTCATGGCTCACCAAGGCTATCCATCCCTCCGGGGTCGGTAAATTAGTACCAGACTGGTCTCAGACTTGTCTTGGAAGGATAAGCAGCACTGACTCGGTTTACGGAAGGCCACCGCGAGTCATTGTAAAGGCCAGATATGCATCCAATCACCTCAACGAAGTTAGAAATTAAGCACGAATGCAAGACGCATCCCCCAGGGATTGATCAACGCCGAGAGCTTTTTCCTTTAGCTTCTAATTGATTTATTGGAACATATAAAAATTGTAATAAAAGCGCGTGTGACGCAGTGGTTTGGTTAGAGGTGCTCTGCGACAGTTGCGGTCGATCAATCGATGGTCGAGGTTGATCTCGCTCTTAAGGCTCACCAAGTCTTCCATCCATTCGGAGTGTGTTAATTGGCACCAGAGTAGAAGGATAGCAGAACTGATTTGAAACATTGATAGCCTACCTCGAGTTATTGTAATGGATTGTAGTTGATGTAACCATATGAATTCAGTGACCTCATAACGATGCTATGAACTCGATAGAAGCATGGCGCTTCCTTCAGGGATTGATCAACGCCAAGAGCTTTACCATTTTTATATTTTTATCATAATTTTATAGGTCGCTGAAGGTACTGATGTTTTAGGAACTGAGATAGATTTCAGGTACTATGACCAACTTGTTGCCATCGAGAACAAGATCATCATTTCGGCACTCAAAATCCAGTCGTTTTCAAGTGGAAGGACGCATTCGATAAGGGCAGTCTGTTTTTCAGCAAGGTAGGAGTTTCACTAATCCTTTTTTACTCGTGTTTTGGCTTCAGAAGGGAGCGGAGAATGTTGTCTGACGAAATTTTGTGCAATAGTAGTTTTGATAGGTGCGGTTAGTTTGATGTTTGCCCTGTTGGGTAGATCTTTTCTGTAGATTATGGACCTCTGTTTAGGCGTCATTGTCATTATCGGATGGTTCATTTGAGCGGGCTGCTGTTCTGTTCAATTGCGGTGCATTGATGTCGAATATCGCAGCTGCTCAACCGCTTTTAACCGACGAAGAGATGAAAACTGCTGCTAAACTATTTCAGCAAAGTGCAGGTGGGAAATGATTCATATGGTTGCAATATCTGTTCGACAGACTGTAATGAAAAGCTCGGAGGGCAAAACTCTCTCCTCATTTTCGTTTGAATTTGGAAAGACAATCGTCAAGAGTGGTTGAAAATGTACTCACTTGATCGCAGGGAATCAAGTGGTGACTTCATTGTACATTATAGTCTTTGCGCTCATGTTCTGTTGTACCACAGATCACCGAATTTTCTGGTTCGTGATTCTCGTTCACTTGGGTTTTTGTCTTCCCGCAACATGAAGCTTGGATTAGCTCTGAGGAGTGTGATCGTTTTGGTATCACACTTGGAGGAGCTGAAGCCATTTATCACTGTATTATTTTATAGCGATATCTTTACAAGTTGATAGAGCTTGAGTAGAGCGTACAGTTTTCGACTGTGAAGTTTATCTATAATTTTTTTGATTATTCCAGCTCTCATATCTGACCGAAACTCTTCAGCGTGTACTGTTGAACAGGAAAAGTAATCGCGTGCAAAAGACTTAGCCACAGAAGCTGGAAAGATTTTCCTGTTCTTCGTTACAGGTGTATTTGCTCGTCTACGAGATTCTGTACTAGGAATGGTTCAGCACGATCCGACACCAGATCTTATGCCGGACACCCTTGCAGCACTTTCTGCGCTAATGCTTGCACAAGCGCAAGAAGCCATTTATATCAAGGCATATAAAGGTTTATTCATTGATTTATCTTTTCATTTGATTTGAACAATATTTGTTGTTTTTCCCTCGGACTTTCTTTCTATTGAGGCTTGTCGTTGGTAGTGTTGTTTTTTTCAGGAAATAATTGTAATTTATGAAACATCAGTGATTAATGTCATGACTTTCTAGAAAAGATGAAGCCAACAGCTCTCGTGAAAATCGCAGCGCAAACGGCGGAATTCTATCAGGAGGCGCAGAAAGCAATGAATAGAGATGCTGTGAAGGGATTGTGGGATAAGGTTGGACTGATTAACCTCTGTGTTAACCATTTCGCGACGGCAGTTGATCGATCTCACAGTATAATGCGCAGGCGACGCGCCATTTCACTTATTCAAAAATATGCCTGCTAATTATATTTGAGCCACGCATGTCAGTGGTCTGTCAAAGAGGGCTGACTTATAGAGCCCGATACATGTGTTTCGATCTTGCGATCTCGTCAGTCGGGCAGTTACCATTTCAGTTACCAGTTACGCGAAAGGGTAACTGCCCGACTGACGAGATCGCAAGATCGAAACACATCTATCGGGCTCTATAAGTCAGCCCTCTTTGACAGACCACTGACATGCGTGGCACAAATATAATTACCAGGCATATTGAAATTTGAGCTGTGGTCTTAAGAAAACACGCGAAACGAAAGTTATTCAAAAATAGGTTTTTTTCCTGTTTTGAAAGAACATTCAAGATTTTTGTGGTGTTGTAATAGTCCTAGAGTTCCTCTACATGGTCATATGTTTTTGTGCATATTTAGCACTTAAATGCGAAAAAACTGCTATACATCAATCTTCTTTTTTAAACCTACAGCGTTTTTTGTTCTCATGTTTATGAAACTATTTCAAGAACAACTCGAAAGACCGAGTTTCATGAAACTTCGGCATGTTAATAATATGAAACTTTGAAAATGAGAAGAAAAGCTCAGAATATAATCTTTATTAAAACCTTCACGAGGTTGGTATCTCTTTCAAAACCCAACTTTAGCGTCAGCATTGTCGAAATTTGTGTTATCAAAGAACTACCTAAAGCCAAGCGCAAATCCGTACACAGACTTCAGCTGAGCAAACAAAAACAAGCTGAATATGTAATATAATATTGTTTCCACTGCTACAGCGCAATTAGAAAAGCTTTGTAGACTCCAAATACAGTTGAAATTACCGAGATTTAAGCTTTCGAATAGACACTGAAAGCTTGAGGAAATAATCTTTTTTAGCGAGGAAGGCCTCCAGAAAGTAGTGTGCCTTTCTAGACACGCGCCGTCGCGAAAGGGTTGAATTGGGGTTTGGGTGGAAGCTCTTTTGCGTTCTTATATAGTAGTTGTAGGAATGGAACCAAGTGGTTACCGGAAAAACGCTGGGATTCCAGGCTATTGCGCAGATGCATCAGGCAGCGGTGAGTTGTGAATTTCGTTATGTACCAATTAGGACAGTCTTGTTATCTTTTGGGATGTTGCCCATCGTAAATTGTGATGTTTCTCACTTCTTTGTTCAGATCAACGCCGAGCAACGTGAAATGGGCGAACAACTAAGTCGATTGGGTGAAGCGGTGCGGTTATCGGAGACCGCAGCCAAATACCTTCCTGCAGATTGTTTGTCTGAGCAGCTCACCTCAATCGCAAAATTGTATGCAGCAGCGAAAAAGGACAACGACTTTATTGTAAGGAGATTAGCATATCAAAAGGCTGACTTCCACTTAACCTTTTGGGGAACGGCCTGTACAGTATACTGTACATGAGTACTTAGAAGTTTTTTTGCCGAGCGGTGCTTTTTTATTAGACTTCCACCGTCGATGTGCATGGTATACACGGCTTTCGCCTGTGCTTGATTTTTCATACGACTGTTAGGAGCATTTCGAGAGCGTAGGAAACCGTGTTTTTGAGAATGTGTTTTGGTCATCGCAGATCTTTGTAAGAGCGAGTAAGACCACGTGTCACACTCGGAGTAGTTAGTGTGCCACTTGAACTTTACAGCAGATTCATCGGTAGCTGTATAGTATCGTTCTAACTGCCGTCTATAAAGGGTTAATCTTGGCATAAATAGTCAAAGAAGATTTAAGAATCCTCCTTGTCCAAGCTAGGGTGGGTTTGATATCTTTCCCATCTCAATTATGACGTCAGCCATCGTATTTGGAAAGCAAAAGGTGCCAACATCGTGCCGATTGGAACCTTCGAGAGTGTGGAATAATGATAGTTGATGTGAAGTTCTCACTTATTTCTGTTCGGCCATAACAGATTGCAGTTTTATATCTTTCGTATGGAATGTATCTTTTGTTGCAGTACCATGAACGAATAGCTGATTTTCGTTCTTTACCCGCCTTGCCACGAGCAGCATTGGTCAAAGCCCTGCCTGTCACCCATCCTCTCTCTCCGAGATTCAAAGGTTTGTGGATTGGCTATTCTGCTTCTCATTGCATGCAGTGAGTAGATCACGTATTTATTACAAGAAACAATAGTGAATGATCCCGGAGTTTTGAGTAGTATGCGGAACATTTTACCTCAGGCGAGAGTTGAACTAGAGTTTCACCCATACCTGACGGGGAGGGGGGCATTAACACTGCACCATCCAGGCCGCCATTTTGCTTTCACGCTTTCTTCGACATGTCCTACGTAGCTGGTGGTGGTTTCGGTGGTGTAATGGTAGTAGCACGCTCCCTAAGTGTGAGTGGAACGCAGGTTTAGCACCCGTCTAGGATCGAATGGTTTGTACATCATTCAATACTGTTGGTTGTATATCTATAACGTCATGAAAATACCGAAAGAAGTACAAGTCGAGAATCTGGATAGATTGTAATGAAGCAATTTGTTTCTGCCGCCATCCATCTTTACAATGTGATGCCTTCTTTCAGATATGTTTTCAAGCGTCGTTCCGGTACAAATTCACAACGCTATCCAGTGTTATGAAGGCCGTAAAGGAGAACTCGTCAACATTGAGACAGGGAGATTACGAGAACATACCCAACTCATGAACGGGTGTGTTTCTTGTTGCTGTTCAGACCGATTTCTTTCTAACACAGTTACAGCTTCATCCCTTTATTTCTACTTTGTTGTGATGACAAAGTGTGAATAGGACATTCAATGTCTCACAAAGAGCTAGATGCTTTTTGAATGATTGAAAAAACAATGTTTATTAAGTTACAGCTGGTTTAGTAGCTGATATCTGATGACCGTCGGTGTGGTATTGTTCCTACAGGTGTTCGGACAAATCACTCTTGTTGTAGTGCCCAAGTGTCTTTATTAAAAGAACCGATGCAAATGGAGAACACCAATCATTTCATGATATGAGCTAGCTGCTTTTGCTTGCTTATTCAATTTATCTTCAACCTCCCCGTCTAAAGTTGAAAATTTTGGGCTTATGTGGCCTCATTGTTGAGAACACTTCAATTTGGAAGTGTACACTGCATCACGATGGAAATATCAAGTTCGTCATCACTGAGAGCAAGTACTGTGTCCAGATCAGTTTCACGATCTGCTTATCAGACAGAATTTCTGAGAATCAGTATAGAGTGAGATGCGGGGTCGAGTCTCGCCTGACGCAAAAGTTTCACGCATCGCATACATCAGTGGGTATATCTATAACATCATGCCACCGCTAAAAGCGGTCAAATGAAAAGAATTCTATGTAAGTTGCTCAATTTGAGATAAAGAGCATGAAAGTGGCGGAAGTGAAAAGTAGCACTCCTCATTTTGTAGAGAATGTTCTCTAAACACCTCGCGGGGTACCAGAATTAATGTCGCTGACTTTCCACATTTGATCCCCTACGAAGTATTCAGATGTGTGCGTCACAGAATATTATCGCTGTAGCACTTGTAAGAATCTTGGAAAATATATCATAACCTTCGTTTCGAGTATTTCTTAAGACCATAGCTCAAATTTCAATATGCCTAGCAATCATTTTTGAGCCACGCATGTCAATGGTTGTCAAGGAGGGCTGAACCCTTTCTCGTCTTTTGCCAATCCTGTGTGGGAGCTCCAGCCCTCATACTAAGAGTTAGCGTCGACGAACGTTTTACACTCTATGCCCAGTGAAAATCTCACCAAACACAGAGTGTTATACACTCGATTGCTCGTCGATGAACTTGTGATAGTCATGATATATTGAATATACTAGCCCACATGTATCAGGCTCTATAAGTCAGTCCTCCTTGACAGACCACTGACATGCGTGGCTCAAAATGATTGCTAGGCATATCGAAATCTCAGAAAAGCTTTTGTACATCACGAGTCTCGTACTTGTCCTCTCCAGTGGTACCACATAATTTCTTCGCGAAAGTAAGTGTCGCTTGCTTCAAAGATTTATTCCTATACCCACGCAGATAGCTCAGTGATGCTCAACAGCACATACTCACTCGCACGACGAGTGACACCCATAGGTGTCACAATGAACTTACTGGGAATTTCTTTGAATTGTTTCTTGTTTAAAAGAATTTTTATTCTAGACTTCTTGTAATCATCCCTCAGTGTATTCAACGCAGATACTGTGGCAGCCACTTCTTCTGAAATTTTGGCCAGCGATTCTTGTTTTCCATTTTCAATCGCTATAAGAATTTTAAAGTTTTGTTTGGGATGAGGGGATAAGAAGATCATGAGATAATATTATTTCCTGCAGAACTTATTGAAGTTCATTGAATGTTAGAGGCATGTGATTGCGAAATGAGCATTTTTCTTCTGCGCAAGAGTTGTACATGCATCAAAAACATGGAGAATGAATAGGAGAACATGAAGCATACATAGGATGAGAGAAGCGCCGAGATTTTCCAAATTTTTTCAAAAAAGTGGCTTATGGATCGGAAATCACAACGGAAGGATTTAGGGCTACGTAAAAATGCCGAAGTGGTTCGTGTTTGTCACATGAGCTACTTCAACTCCTTTCTGACTAACCTGTTGTGGATCTCAGTGATCAGATATGAATTAAAGAAAACTCAAAGGTCAATGACCTATTGATTGAGACGATTTGAAGTATTGTTGATGGTAACGTTTCAGTATTCTCGCATCCTTGAATTTACCTGCAGCATTGGATGATGTGACGTCAATGGATGTTTTACCTGAATCGATTAGACAAAAATCTGCCAAGGTATGTTGTCTGAAAGGACTTCATGTTTTCTATGTTAGTATTTTTTTCCTGTTCCAGGTCAAGCAGGCTGGTGGTATAACCGAATTACAACGAATGTTTACTGATTTGCCTACTTTGTACAGACGTAACGTAGAGATATTAGATGAGGTGGGCATAAAATTACAGCAACGTTTTTCGTTAAGCTAATGCTTACTGGTAGCTTAATCTCAACACTTTTTCGTGAACTATTTTTGAAACGTCGTTATTCGTAGACGAATCGTATTCTTGCGGAAGAGAAAGAAAGTGACGACACACTTCGTCGACAATTTGGGACGAAATGGTCACGAATGAGCAGTGATCAACTGACTGGTCCGTTGCTACAGGTATTGAGTCACATCGACTCGATGGTTTTACTTCTTACTAAATATTTTTAACCCAGCTAATCAATAACTTTATGTGAAGCTTTTAAGGAAGTGGGAAAGTATCGCGGGATACTTCATACCGCATCGAATGCCGACAAGATGGTCAAGGATAAATTCGAGGCTAATAGAGCTGCCATTGAGATGCTAAGCAAAAATGAAGTGAGATCGTATTGTCTATATTACAACTATCTATTCGGGCTAATACATCTAGCAGTAATTCCCAAGACCAGACCCAAGACTATCTTCGAACCTCGACATTCTTCTATAGTTCACTTTTTTTCTTTTTAAGGCAAGACATGTGCTTGATAAGATTCAGTTTATTCAAGCAGCCGACGTTTTGACATTTTGCCTGCTTCAGAGCCTGAGAGACCATGTTACCGACAACTCAGTCAGTCATACACTGCCATTATCATTGAAGAATTCACTTAAATTAGATTTCGATCGCATGAAGCTTTAAGCAAATCTCAGCATACTGCTTTCTATACGACCTCCACAGAGTTGTTCAAGTGGGATAACCGTGAAAGCGCAGTGGAAGACTCACAAAAAGCGGTGAGTATGTTGAGCGTTGCTTTGTGCTCCATGCGATTGAAGTCTACGTTTATTGATTTCTTTGTAATGAAGTAAAGGAAGTGCTTGACTGATTGGGTTGCAGTAAATATGATTTTCCAGGCCTTGCTTGAAGCAGGTGAAATCGTCGAAACGTCGGCAGCTCAAATAAACTGTATCATATCAACATCGAGTTTTGGGTCAAAAGAAAGAAGTATGGATTATCTATTAAGAATTCTCTCAGTGTTTTGTTGTTGTTCTTTCATATAGAACATTTCAAGGTAGAGTTACGATCAGCTATTCCTGATCAAGCGCAACATTCCGTGACAGGATCATCGGAAGCTGTCTCCAAACTTCGTGGTTTAATGGGTCAGGTCCAAGATATAAAAGTACAACGAGAGAAGTTGGAAAAGGTTGCCACCATTAAAATTATGACGTTGAGACTCTTCAAAGCAAAGTGTTGAAAAATATACAGGATCTCAAATCTGTCCGTTCCGACATTGCTGATGACTTCCTCCGAGCCATGGCAGAAAGTGAACTTTTGAATGAGGAGCAGATTTCAAAGGAGAAAATTCAGGAGGTCGCTCATTTCTATGGATCGTTTTGTTCGATGTTATTCCATGAGCTTCAAATTTTGCTCTGCTTAAAGATCTACGGACCGCTCAAGCAACAAGTAGAAGCCAGCATCAAACTTCAAGACCATGTTTTAGCAGAAATCCAGGTGACTTAATTACTCATACCACACTCCTGATCTCTATTATGCCTCTTTGTTCGTAGTGTCTTCTCTCGATGTCATCCTTTCGTATCACTACTCTTAGATCGTTTTTCTAGACATGGAATAATCGCTTCGTCTCAGAGAAGTCAGGCTCAGGCACTGGTGCTGAGAGAGAACGCATACTGAAAATGCTAGCTTCTGGTCATGACGCATTCTATGAGTTGAAAGGAAATTTGGAAGAGGGAACGAAGGTTGGCTCCACTTCATTTTCTATTTAACAATGACTAGGTTTTTTTACTACCAAACTTAATACTTTTAAGTTCTATAACGACCTCACGCCTATTTTGGTACGACTTCAACAGAAAGTCAGCGATTTTTCGTTTGCACGTCAGACAGAAAAGGAAGATCTCATGCGTCAAATGCAGCAGAATATTGTCTCTGGTGGTCCTGGTGATAGTGAGTGTTATGGCATTCTTCCGTTTTTTCGCAGTATTTATCTGAGAGTGATGTACCTTTAGGAGGCAATAGTGTACCCCCTCCTCGTCCTCCTCCGCCAAGTGCTCGTAATCAAGTAGAGCCCCCGATTCCGCCCCCACGAACTGTACAAAGTCTGCAAGGTATATCTTATTTCGTGGTTATCGAAGGCCTTTGTGGGTATATTTAGTCTGGAACAGACATGGTAAAAATTTTTTCTAATCAGAATATTCTTTCATAGAAAAGTTTTGTTGTTTACATCAGCCTTCCTTAGTTTAAACTTTGCGTTGGGTTGTCCCATAATTTCTTTCGCACTATTGTTTTGTTCGGTTTCTTTCCTGTGTCAAATTGGGTTAAACCAAAAGAATATGGCTTGTTGGAGAGTGTTCTAGTAGCTTCACCAGACACTTGGTTACGGCCGTAGCACCATCGATCACCGTCTACATGAAAAGGGCTAGCGCAAAGTGATGTCTCGATAAATACCTCATGCAATGACCGACCACCTCACATTGCAAAGTCGACTCGCCACATCTTGGAGAAGCTAGGCTGGAGCAAGCTAACTCGTCCGTCGTGAAACCCTGATGTTGCTCGCTTGAATTATCATCACTTCTGAGCCCTAGAGCAGTCATCTACGGGAGAAAGAACTTCGAAGACTACAACCAACTTAAAAGTGACTCACTGACTTCTTTGGTCGTTAGCCTCGTTCTTCCGTAAGAGAAAGGCATCCAAGTTTTGCCTATTTGATGGTTGCATATCATTGGTCATAGTGGTGATTGATTGCGATGTTCTTTCGCATCAATAATAATTGAAGTAACATGAGTGTGGAAATGTGAAAGAAATAATGGTTCAACCCAGTAAATCTTTCTACTCAATGAACCCATTTTATGTTGTGTTTGTGTGCTTTTGTCACAATAGTAGACCTGAAAGGCTTTGTGTGACGTGTACGAGCCAGCAGTTTCAATTTGATTGCCGTTTTCCAATGAATTAACCTTCCTGCAGCTGTTCCTGGATCAACGGGCTCAAGTGCACCGCCAATGTATCAGATGTCTCCTGCTCCACAACTGGGTGGTTCTGCGTCGCATCCGGGATATTACCAACAACCTGTGCCATATGGTGTGCTAAACCTTTTAACAAATTTTGATTTTTGATGCAGTTGTTCTTTGATAGGGCAAGTGTGTTGGCGTTGTTGAGGTCAATTTTTGTTGTGAATGCACTTGTGATTTCCTATTGTTTGTAGAATGGTCTAGTTTGTCGACATCCGGTTTTTTCTAAAAGTTGGCTTGACTTATTTTCAGGCCAGCCGCAACCATTTTTCTATCAACCACAGTATCAACCAAACTTCGCCACACCATATCCAACATATCCTGGAGCGTTTCCCAACTACCAACAACCGTTTGGTCAGTTTCCACCTCCACCGCAACAACAAAATCCATTTGCATCAGGTTCCACTACCCCCCATTCGTAAGCACAGGCCCTCTCAAGGTGTTGTTCAAGGTATTTGAGACTTTTGCCAATCTTAAGTAGGATGTTCATGCCACTAACTGTGTTGTATCCCCCAATTTCCCCACGTGTAATGGTTCCTTGTAAGGTCTTCAATTTGAAGCATCCTTTACTAATCTAACCTCGCTGAGGTATGCTTACTTCGCTTGTTAGTAAGTGGCACGTTTTACCCTACATTCGTTCCTGAGTTTTGGTAAAATGTGTAGCATAACATTTTACCCAAGGCTGCTGTACTTTGACCTAAAGCTTCGGTTTTGTGATATTTTGTGTTTAGATACCCACTTTTGCCGTATAGAATCTTTCGTGTCTAATTTATGATGAATTAATCAGTGCCGCCCTTCCATCTGATACGTTGTTTCAAAAGAACTCTTACTTTGGTAGTAACAGTAAAATTTTGTGCGAAAAACAATAAACAATCAAAAGAATGTGGAAAATACTTGCTGTATACTGATATATGCTTATTTCATGGTATAAGATCATACATTTGGCATCTATGCTTTCCAAGAATGTCAGCCGCTTTTTTCGAGCTAAGCAGACGCAGATCTTCAATGTTCAGTCTACTTCTAAGTAATAATAGGTGCTTTAGATTAATCTACAATTCCATAGGGGCATGTCTTACCTTAAAATAAATTTTTTTGTTCGAATTAAAGTTATTTGAATCCACACATTTTGCAGACGAGAGGCAAATTTATTTACAGCAAATGTGTAGGTTATTTTGGATTCTGGTGGGGATGAAGTCGTTGAAGTTACTTCGGCGTCATTTAGACTAAAGAACCAGTTTCCGAGCAGGAAGTTGACAAGATACTCATAGAAATAGTAGACCCTGGGTTAGAGGTTTGCTAGTCTGGTGTATTGCGCTGGGTTTGAAAATCCCAACCCGTTGCACCTTTGCAGCATCGACAGTGTGCTGTAGAGCGAAGCAGTTGTCTTGGAGAGGGATGGTTGCCTCTTTGTTGACCAACACGGGGCTTAGTCGTTGGATTTTCTGAGGTATTTCGCTGAGTTGCTGGATAACTCGTCCGCAGTCACGTGACCTTGTGGTTTCGGTCTCGGGATTGACATGGGGCTAACGTAGCCCAGCCACTGCGTCGATCGTTGTTGGCTATCGTAGAAGAATCTATCTCCGTCACACATAACGTTACCGTCGAGAAATGGTCGTTTGGTTGCGCAGAAGTTGCATCGCTCCATAACAGTTGAAGTACTTCAAACCGGGCTCTTCTGCAAGTTCCCGCACAGTTGTGTGTGTATTTGATGCAGAGAAACCTCCATTCCAGTGTAGTAAATAGCAAGGAGATGTGCGCAACTTTCCTCATGTTCCAGATCGAATTCGCCATGACAAAACCTTCGAAGCAATATCACATTGTGCTTTTCTTAAGCTTCATTTGGTCCCATAACCGCTCCTCTGATGCACACAGCAAAAAAAAAAACCTTTCAAAGGTGTGGTGTTGCATCTCAGTCAAATACGTACGTTTGGACGGTTTTACCTGTTTCGCCAGTATACAGACCCCATACTAAGATTAGCAGAAGAGGAAGATCTCACAGTGCTCGTAAAGCGAGACATTGCGCGCTACACCGCCTCTTCTTTTGAGCCGATGTTTTGTGGGCTGTTATCATATTAACGTTGCCTTTTTATTCGATTGATTGCTAGGGAACCTCGTTAGATTCGAAAGAAACGAAAAATACCACAGGCGATACTTTGCTTTACGCGCACACTGGCATCCTCTCTGCTGCTCTTGATATGGAGCCCGTGTGAGGCGGGAGCGTCGAAACGTCCGTGTATCACTTCGGTACAATACCAAACCTCGTAAAACGCTTAATGAAATTCTAGGATATATATATATATATATATATATATATATATTATATATAGATATGCACGCATATGACATATATGCATATATTATATATATATACATATATACATATATATATATATATATATATATATATATGTATACATATCTAAATCTATGTACGACATAATGCATGATAATCAGAATGTACAAACCCGGCACATATACGACACATTTGAATGTTCGGTATATAATGTGGCCGTGGGTGTGGTCCGTAGTACGTGATTGAAACACCTCAGAAACATCCCACTTTAGTGCGTTCTTGAGGGAATTCTCGCCTCTCATAGCCGAAGAAGGTCCCAGGCGTGGAAAGGAAAAAAAGGTTGAAAAAAAAGAGAAAGAAGTAAGCGTCCTATCACTCACGTACATCGACTCGACCCATCTTTTTGCTTTTTAATCCTTCGTCTTCCGCGTTGATTCTTGGCGTGGCACGCGGAGCAGTTGCCAAGTGCGCAGGGTGCCCTCCAATGACAATGTGGTACTTTTTGTATTAGAATTTGGATTTTTTTCGTCGCTATTGGAAGTTCGATCGCCAGTATATAGTAGAAGATTACACAAGAGACTTCAGTAAAGCTATTCGCAACAAACAAATGCACAGCCTAAAATCCAACATGTCTCAAGGGAAAAGCTAATGCTTGCAAGGAGATCATATTTCTATGTGTTTTCGAGCATTTTTATCCTATCTCATTATATTTGTTCATATTTCAATGTTAGTTATCTCAATGATAATGTTTAGAGCCTTTTCAAGGTTGATATCTATCTCTTATTTCGTATGTCCGCGTCAATTCATCCTTCATGTACTACCGGCAGTCAATTACAATATATGACATTTATGTACTTCCGAAATCAAATATAAGTTTTTCATTGATGTAGAGTGTGAGCAAAACTTTTGCGTGAGGTACGACTCGAATGAACTGGTGCTACCGACGCCTGTTTTGACACCATGTATGCTAAAACTCGTCTATATGTCAGCAGCCAACCGTCATTGGTATGAAACGGGTAGTCGCTATCGACATTGAACCCAGTCACACTGACAGATATTGGGTATTAGATGTAATATAGCGGTTCGAACACACGCCCCCGGATAGGGTAAAATGTGGGTTTGAGTCCCACCTGCCGCAAAAGTTTTGCATATCACTCTACATCAGTGGGTATATTTATAACATCATACCACCGCTAGAAGCGACTAGATAAAAAGAAATTTTGTTTGGTCATCTAATAAGTCCTTCAGCTTTGATAACCTTTCACTCCTTGCAATAGTCACAAGTTATCATAGTGACTGAAAATCAGTCGTATATTGCATGAAAATGTGTTTGAACGATAGTTTTACAACATCGCCAAAAGAAATGTGAAAAATGAGTTGGAAGTGTATTGTATTCTGAAGGATGTAGCTTGCTCATTGAAAAGTAAAGACGTACGACAGTTAGCCGTTACTATTAGTTAAGAAGCTTTTACAGCAGTCTGTACAGTGCCAATCGACTTTTTCCTGGCAATAATGTTTGCTCAGTATCTAAATTATCCTATATAATTCCAAAAATCGTTTGTGAAGTTGAAATAACGCATTCAAAAAACAGGACGATGTCGTTTCTACTGGGAGCACATATTGTAAAGGTTACTTAGGAACTAGAGCTACTGAAATCTTCATTTCTCAAGCTATCGAATCATTATATTAGGCTAATAAAGAGCTTCTGTTCAGTAGAAAAGGCAAGGACACACGAGTACATTCCACAAGGTGCAACTGCACTCGACACATTGTGTAATGGAAAGCACAGATTATCAGGACGATTAGGCGTGATTCTTATTGGAAATACCTTTTTGGAAGTCCAATCAATGTCATTTCATCTACTCGCTTTTCTAATAGTCAAAATTTTACTATACAAAGATTAAAAAATTGGCTGAGCAATTGAAACAACGGGCTAATTACACCGAAAGCAAGGCGTTATTTTTTTCGTCAGTAGAACGTATTACCATAATTCTTTCAGAAATTAACTTTAGTATTAAAATCAGAATTTATCAAGCTATCGAATGACTACAACATCATAGACAAACTAAGGGAAAGAAATACAAAAGAAGGATAAAGTTCTCGGCGTTTGTCGATCTCTGGGGCGCCAAGCATTCGCTTCAGTTTCTTAACTTGGTTTGAGGTGATTGAATGCATATCTGGCCTTTACACTGACTCGCGGTGGCCTCCCGCTGCATCAAGTCAGTGTTGCTTATTCTCCCAAACAAGTCCCCGACCAGTTTGATACCAATTTACTAACCCCGGCAAGATGGATAGCTTTGAGCCACGAGCACGAGATCGTACCATCAACCTCGTGTGTGCAACTTAGCTTGAAATGCGTTCTTTTTGACAACGATGTTTTCTCTCGTCTCAACATAAGGCACCTTTCGAAACTTTGGCCCTTTTTTAAGTAAAGAAAGTCTTATAGAAGTTATTTATATGATTCTGCATCGTTAAATTACGATAATGTCTTTTGAAAATCCAATTTTTATTACCGGGGACGGGTGGGTGGGGGGCGACAATCAGTGTGTCGGACATGATACACGTTGAACCCAAGGGGTTATCACTGCGGGTACCACAAGCCCACGGCTCCAGTCCCGCCATGCCGTCGCGTGCAGCGGCGAGCAGTCCGTAGTGCCGAGTGTTTATTGATGTCAGCTATCAAAAAGAAAGTTGTTGGTGCGATCCCCTTTTTGACGCTTCCTGCTTTATTCTAGTGTTATTTTTTTTTTGTTTCCAGTTAAATATGCACATATTACTAACACGCCATATCATGCCATATCGTTACACCGTAACAAAAGTGGTTGCTGAGGGATTACGCCACAGACTGCGTGAGAAATCAACGTGGTATTTAATATACCCTACTGTACACTGTGGAAAATATATTCTCAAACTCGATTTTTACAATATCGTCGAAAAAATTGCTGAAAAAAGGCTGTATATGCGGTGTTACCCACGGATTTATGTTTTTACCCAAAAGAGATGAAATGTTAGACAATTGAGCGTTTCTTCTTACTATAATAATTACGTTATATGAGAACCTTCAACACTGATCGAGATCAAAAAATAACACAAAAAATCTGCTGTGAAGCGCCGTGGTGTGAGTTAAAATCAGCAACTTTTTCCCCAATGGTCTACATCACTAATTACTCGGCACAATGTACCGCGTGCGCGGCGGGGCGGGCTAGCGCCGTGGGCCTGTCGTACGCAGTGTTAAATTGAATTCCATGTAGTACACAATAGGCTGAAGGGGTAATTTAGGAAGTCTACAGCGTGTTAAAGTTTCGTTCGAGTAAACATTGTTGAAATTGTAGTTACATAAGGAAACTACTAACTCCTATAACATCTCAATGTCGTGAACTGAATGAATTGAACAACGCGTAATTGAATGATATGTATACAAATACATTCACAACATACTAGAAATTTGAAAACCGGCTTTCTTGTAACTTACGCATTATTGATTGATGACGTATTCCTTGTTGGTATTGGTTGAACATTATCACAGGATAATCACTATCATCAAGAAACATCCTGTATGAAAGAAGCGCTACCGCGTCAGCTTTTCATTGATATACTCTCCCGAAAAAGACACAGCTCGAACGACAGCCACGACGAGGTCGATATTTACATGCATATATGTGTATGTATATGTATATATACATATATGAGTATGTATGCATGTGTATATATATTTGCATATATATGTATGTAACCTTCCTTCTCATAATCAGACGAACGACGATAACATCTTGTGTGATGTCGTATGCAGGATAGGAGGAAATATAGGAACGAAAAAACTGATTTGTCGTTTTACGTACATAACGCTATAGCTCGCACAATGCCAAGTTGTCATGAGATCAGGCAATGTTTTTTGTTTGAATGCGTGCTGACAAAGCGGAGCTTTTTTTTTTTACAGAAATCATCTTCACATTTTAATATGCGGACCCACCACTTCAAGCGTTCGACTCTTGTCCTCTCAATCATCGCTTTCTTGAGGATTTCGTCTTTCTCATGAATGTCGAAAAATATTATTCGGGCAGATCTCCTCGCATCCCAAGGATTGCCGAGCTGGGCCGTTCCCTAGATTTTTTGTTGATAGATTACTGGGGAGTGTTAGAGATCAACCTCGCACCGAGCATCACTGGTCACTTGGCCGCCGCCCCTTGAAGTTCTCTTTACAGTAAATCAATGGTCATCCTAGGATCTTTCTAATTCTTCACCATGGACAAACACTGAGCCTTCTAAGTGTAGAGTATCTTAGTCGTTCAACGCATCAGCAACGAGGCGGCACAAACTCTCACCTTGTTAAGTTGTACTGGTCACCGGATAGTGACTCAAAATTTATTCTGATTGCGTACGCAAGTTGAGAAAGTGTTTACGTTTCCATGGAATGGTACAGCAAGATTATACCTTTATTTCGTATGCTTTATTGAGACCACGCTCAGAGGTAAGAGCTCTTGTACAGCCCCGATACACGTGTTTCGTCCTTACACACTCGTCATTCGGGCAGAACCCGTCGTCTTTCAATGTTTTTATAGTCAGTTCTCTCGGGAGCTCTGCTCCTTCCATAGAATTATCGAAGACGAGCGTTTTACACTCTATGTCAAACGAAATTTTCACCTAACACAGAGCGTTTGCGCACTCGATTGCTCTTTGGCTGGTATTCTTTGGCAGACCACGTGACAAGTTGGCTCAAGCAATAATGAAAGGATCTATTGAAATTTGAGCGTGGTCTTAATAAAGTGCTCGAAGTAAAGGTATAATATGATTAAAATACAGCCAAAGAGCAATCGAGTGCGCAAACGCTCTGTGTTAGGTGAAAATTTTGCTTTACATAGAGTGTAAAACGTTCGTCTTCGATAACTCTATGTAAGGGAGCAGAGCTTCCGAGAGAACTGACTATAAAAACATCGAAAGACGACGGGTTCTGCCCGACTGACGAGTCTGTAAGGAGGAAACACGTGTATCGGGCTGTACAAGAGCCCTTACCAGACCACATGACTAGTTGGCTCAAATAATAATGAAAGGGTCCAGCTAGAGTTGAACCTTCGTAGGCATACATCAGTCGCAAGATTAAAAATTTCGATCTCAGTTCGTGTTGTTAGGTTCGCAACGTGATCTCAAACTTACTTTCAAAACAAATCGCTTTCGTGATGCATACACTTGTTAGACATCTTCCATTCACAAAGGATTGAGTGACTTATTACCATCAAGGTGATGTTCCTGGGAACCATTTGCGATGGGCAAGGGTGGAGACGTTCGACCTCTCTTTTACGAAAGTATAGCTTAGCACGCCTAGGGTTAGCCCTACGACATATTTTTGAAAGTCTCACTCTTAAGAGCAATAGAAACAGAAGATCTTGTAAATAAATTTCGACTCCTTAAGAGCCCTAGTGCGATCAAGTTGACTATTGAACAGATTTATGTGGAGCACTTCTACCCGCTCTTGTTGAGCGATTGAAAAGTGGTACGTGTTTCAAATGAGTGGTCGTTAGAATACGCCTTTTGCTCCAGCTTTCCTACTACAGATATGTATGAGATGACAGAGGAATCCGACTCTGGTTATTACCAGCGCATTAAAGTCAACACTACGACATCTTTTTTTACGATTTGTGAAGGTGAGAAAGAAGAGAGTTTTTGAATGTAAGACCACGATGAGCTCTAGTAAGCATGTGGAAACCGTTTAGGGCAAAAAAGTCTCACCTTGAATTCCGTGTGTTGAAAAATTTTTGTTGCCTAGTTTGGCCATATTATAAAATTACTTATTCAAGAAGACGGAAACTCAACTGACACCAGGATAATCGTATACGCCACTACATGTGTTGAAGCGTACTAACCATCGTGAATTTATTTATCTCTGCGTTATTGCTCTTTCGTACTGTTGTGAATTATTCTTCTGATGTTCGGAGAAGACTTTCATACTGGATGAGCTCATATCCTTGTTTCATGGAGGCTTCAGTACTGATCTCATAAAGAATATTGATATATTCCTTTCTCCAATATTCGAGGCCCATGAAACCGGAGATTTTTCAGGTTTATGTACGGAATTATGCACGGTTTGAAAAGTGTCGTATTCGTTTTCTTAGTGACTCGTTGAATACAGTTCACGAAACCTCACTCATGATAGCGTATCCAAACGTCTTCAATAATAAGAACCATTTTTCTTTATGGAAAGGATATTTTGTTGCCTTACGACCAAAACTCTGACTAATCAATTGCTTTTTCCACGAAGAGTAGATTGATCGGTTCCAGAAGATGTAGCAGATTAAATTCCTGACCGAAAACATAACATAACGCAAAATCAGGCCACTTGTTCAACTGCGGATTTATTATAGTTTTATAATAGCATCAGTGGGGACGCCATGGTCGAGTGCTTGTGATGCTCGACGCAGCACGCGTGGAACTGAAGTCCATCGTCCAACTCTTTCCGGCAGTATCGTCAGCATTGCAAGGACACTCGCTCAACCAGTATTCTACAAGGTTCAAGAAGAAGTCGAAAAAGCGAATTTCGTGCTAGAAGTACAGGGATCCGCACAGAGAAAAAAAGCTTTGGAGATGGATCAATAAAAAAAAAGAGCATTGATATATACCTGCCAGTACTTTCACCACAGGCATCTAAACTCGTACAGTACTCTCTATCACATAATCCTCTCCATGCACTTGGACAAACTGCAATTGTACTCTATTCACGCTAACAACGGAAGCTTTCAGTCTTACGTATTCGTTATAAACCTTCATTATTTATCTTCCACTGGGTGTTAATCGCACTATGATTACCACGATATAACTAAAGATATAATTAACGAGTTCAAGGTGCACGCTGTGACCATAATAATGTACGAGTACCGCGTAAGGTTGACAAGCTAATCGTCTTACTAATCGTTATTTGATTTGAGCAAGCGCTCACTAAAATACTCCACTTTTCCTTATCGCGTGCAAAACAGCGCAATGAACTGTGCTTGAACAAGAAGTTGTTGAATACTATATCTTTTTTTCTAAGCTTTTTATAAAAAATTCAAAGCTTCGGATCAGTGGTCTTCCTGTTTTGAGTTTGCCATTCTGGAAAATCCAATCAGTGACGGCTTTCGTGCGTCGGTTGACGTTAAAACGCAGTACTGTTACGCCACGTGATCTTCGTTACGGAGCGACGAGGCTTCTAATGCATAGATTATGACAGAGATGATAGTTAAGTCTAGAAGACGGGGAATGGAGTCCTATGTTCTCCTCATTACTATTTTGATATTTGATAACATATTCAAAGCTTTAATCCCTCTTCTCAATTTTCTTGGAACGCTCCCCGAGCCGCTTGCTTTCTCCTGCTTGGCTGCGAAGTTTTTACTCCATTATAAAATGACTATTCGACTTTGCTAAACGTAATTGGAGCATTCGGAGATATTTACTCTGTTGGGCGAGAGCATTCGGAATTGATTTTGCCTCGCACTAACATCGTTTTGGTAAGGTTCAGCCGATCTAGTGAGACCAATTTTCCCACAAACGCTGTGGAAACCAATCAACATTTTCTTTGCTTGATGATGCTTTGTTTTGTAAGAGCGATATCATCATCGAGCAAAGCTACGCAATTGTCGACTATCGATTTACAATCTCATCTTCTCCCATTCAAGTGTTCGCACGATGTTTGGGAGAGTTGCAGTAAATGATTTTGGTGAGATAAGATGCCATATCGGCCTCTTCTTACTTCAATAGTAATACCGTTATATCTCTTAAAGTCTCACAAAACTTGAATGAGTCTTATTTTTGTGTAAATGTGGTCTAATAGTAAATTCTTTCTGGAATATGCTTGTTTTGGCTGTTCTTGGTCCAGTATTTTGTCAGTTTTAATTGGGATGATTCGCAAAGACTTAGGTGACGAGATAAGGTCAGATTGGGCGAAAATGCCGATGTCATGACGACCCACTTCTCCGAACTCAACACGGTCTGCTAATTTGCATTAAGTAGGGACCTTGTAATCTTGAAGATAACGTGAGGTGCCGAGCCGATGCGATGATGATAACTGGTGGAAGTTTCTCTAGGTGTTCTATTTTTATTTTGTTCGGACGTGATGTTGCCCCATCCTTCACCGACGAATCATCAAGTCGAAATTTGGAAGGAAAAACCAGTAGGACGGCAAATCTATCGTCCTTTGATTCTAACAGTAGAAGGACGTGGCCAAGGGGAAGATCTGAGTAGTAATCATCAACGATATCTGTATAGCCTTTTTGAAAGCAATAACTGTTTGGCTTAGGCGAGAGAATGCAAACCAGCCATGGTCGTTTGTAGTAGACGACTTTGCAATGCTCTTCTCGGCTTGCGTAGCTTCGGTCATAAGTGATGCTCCTCTCTATCTAAGATCTTTTCATCGTTTTTTTGCAGTGTTCTGAAGTTCATATGTGTGTTAACGGTTACCTGAGGCTCGCGCAACAGCTCTAGCGTTTTCCTAGACAAACATATAGTGGTGATTTTTTGACTCTCGCCTCTCAGAGCTAACGTGAAAATGCTGAATGAGCCGGCCGTCTTCTTCATCGATGCTGTCAATAGCGGCATCTCCTTGAGAGTCGATTAATGATTTTTTAACCACGTTTTATGGTAATTTTGGAGTTACGTTCTTTATCTTAGGAATTTTTCCTCTTTTTAGCGGAAGCTGGAATCTTGCACAAACGAGACGGTCATTGATTGATGGAAGAATGGTGACATCGGTTAGACGAAACCTTCGTTTTACTGTAATGTGGTTTACTTCATCATGGCGCTCTTTTTTAGAACACTCCAATTTTCACCGTTGAAATTGGGTCCTCTGAAATAGTGAGCTGCCATCGCTGG
This sequence comes from Parelaphostrongylus tenuis, assembly GCA_019055375.1. Taxonomy (NCBI): domain Eukaryota; kingdom Metazoa; phylum Nematoda; class Chromadorea; order Rhabditida; family Metastrongylidae; genus Parelaphostrongylus; species Parelaphostrongylus tenuis. Next base: position 41,460 of record JAHQIW010006966.1, on the reverse strand, counting down.
TTTTGATCGTCATGATAGATTAAAACAGCCTGTCACCCTGCTCGTTCCACGAATCCGTTGTTCCCAATGTGACTTTCTTCACCCGTTCATCTGGGTCCAGTTTCTGTTTTGAAATTTCTAGTAATTACCTCGAAGAACGTAGGCTCTCCTCTGAAAAGTTTTCCAAACATACATAGAAAGCTTCGACTTCACTTATAGTTCGATTTCACTGTGTAAACAGCGAAGATAGTCGAACAAGCGTTAGCATGCAAACACAGCTGTCATTGTTCGCATGAATCACTGTTCATGGTCAAACTCGTTTTGAACAGAACACCAACGTCGCAACACCTCTAGTATAGGGTGTTCTGAGTAGCAGTTGTTTCCGGCGTCATAGACAGTGTGAAATGGATGGCGTCTCCACGTGTTAGCCGGCACAATGACGTGCATCTTACTCTTCTTCATTTACATTTCCTCCATAAGGAAGTCGTCACGTGTACGTGCACTATAGGCACAGATCGTCACCTTAGGCCGTGGAGAATCAAATAGCTTGAAATGGCCTTCAGACTTTAGCCGTCTATGGATATATTACACCGTTCGTTTCGAGTTTATTTGCTAACATGTAAAACATGCGGGGAAGAATATATAGGCGAAACGGGAAGACCACTTTTCATCCGCATAAAAGAACATCTAGACAGTAAATCTAAAATAGATAAAACCAAACCTTTAGGTTTACATAGGGCACAAAAACACAACAACAAGGATTTTGATGTGACTGTCACAATCCTGGCGCAGGAATCAAAAACGTCCACGCGCAAGACTCTTGAGGCATTTTGGATAAACGCCAAAAACCCCGAAATGAACCAAAAGGAAGAATATGTCACCATCACACGAGATCTCGCGCCCTTTCTTCGTTTTATCTTCTAACCTGACCTAGGCAGCATATAAATAAGACCATCCGTATCATTCAAATAGACTAACACTACATACGCCCAGGCTCTGAAGAAGGCGTGTCGCCGAAACGTCAGCCGAATTTCTACAACTACTTTACCAACCTCGTGTCAGCTAATCAAGATAAGTTTTCTCCATTTTCATATATCAGTTCGTTTCGAGTATTTTCTACAGACAAGTTCCGATTTTCAATATATCTCATAATTGTTATCTGAGCCAACTTGTCATTTAACTTTCGAAACGAACGGTATAGTATATTTCAAAATTAGCCAAAAGCATTCGAGTGTATAACACTGCCGATCTCGTGATTTTCACTTAACCGCAAAGTAGTCTAAATCGTTCGTCGTCCCCTCATCTTAGTGTTGGGACTGAAGCACCCTGAGAGGACTGGCTTAAAGACGAACGCTTCTCCCGACTGACGAGACTGTCAAGGTTGAAACACATGTATGGGGCTCTACAAGAGCCCATTTAACAGGCCACATGACAAGTTTGATCAGATAACGTGAGTCTTTGGATACTCATCCTTTTCAACGCCAACGTATCGCCGGCTCTTTCGTAGTCACAGAAATGAGGCTAAATTTGGTATCCACACCCAACGGATAGCTTGCTAGGCTCTGAGCATGCGGATGGAGATTCAGCGATTCCTAATAGCCTCCCCGATGTGTTTCCCGATTACTTGATTGCGCAGTTTCATCCAGTTTCGCTCGTATAAAGAAAGGCATGCCAATTCGTGCAGCAGAAAAAGGAAGTCCATCCACTGAGTCGATCTGCCCCTCGTAAAAGCATTTGATCGTCTTTGTTCTGCGCTTAATTCGCCTATTTGTCATCTGAGAGAAAGATTCGTGGGGACAAACAACACGTGTACAAACAAGCAGCCTGTGGTAGTGACACTCCGCTCAAAAAAGTGCTAGTCACATTTTAAAGTCCTTATTCAGATCCCCTTATGTGTAAACCTATCAACATAGCACAAGTCTACTGCAGCACTTTAGCACCTAACGAATCCACCAATCTCAGTGTCGCATCGAAATTAGTATTGATTTGGTAACCAGTAATTTGTCAAAGCACGGCTAACTAATGGCTTGAGCTCGTCATTCTATTGCTACGTTCACAAAATGGGAAAGGGCATAGGAAGGACTTGGAAAATTCAAAAATGGTTTTAAGGTACCATCGTTACCATACATAAAAACCCCTAAAAAGTCTGCACGGTTCGCTATGTGTTAATAATGCAGTTTCCATTTCTCGACTTTCATTCACAGCTGCTCAACTGTAAAATGTTGACAATTGCGTATTTCAGGACTCTCGCTCGATTCAGCGACACAGATTGACTTCCGGAAGTGAACTACAATTGAACTATTTATTCAACCACTCAATCACAATCAATTCCACCGCATCGATCACTACAATAGAACGTTCGTTCAAGGCTCTGGAGAAGGCTAAATCGCCCGAAACGTCAATCATCGAACTATACTACCACTACTACCACCAACCTTGCGTTGGCTAAACAAGATAACTGTTTAAGACCTACATATATCAGTAATTTAAGCCAATGAGCCGGAGATTAGGTCTGTTGAATTATTCGCAATATTTGGCGTAACGGCGGCAGTCACGAAAACTCGTAGCCAATCTCGTTTACTCTAACTTGCGTTAAGTTTCCTTACAAGTAGTTTACACCTTAGTAGAAATCCCACATCTGTTCGTTTCATAGCTAACTTGCTCAGCTGTCGAAAAAGTCATATCAAACTTACTTTTTTTTCAAATTTCACAAGTTTTCGTTGATTGAAGAGAATCGTGGTGATGGTCTTAATTATGCCGCTTCCTACAGGTCCAAATTTCTAAAGTTAGTATCAGTGTTTTCTCAAATCGCCTCATAGCCCAGGATTCAGCATTTTAAATCCTATTCTCGCGTTCATTCCCCACAAAGGTCTTCGAAGACCACGCCAGTTGCTTCCGATGCTCGACGGGGGGCTTCGCCTTCTTTGTTAACGTCGTAGAATGGTGGCTGAGATGGTTCTTCTTGCAATCTTGGAAGCAGTCGACCCAAGGCCTTTCTGGGCGTTCAGCTGATTGATCCTAAGTGAGTATAGGGGTTGGGAATCGAACTAGCGCATCGTTTAACACCTCGGATCTTGACATACTGCATCACTAACCACTATGCTACACAACGAGACCATAACAGCCTACTATAGGGTATCTCCTTAGATCTAAGCCTTAGTCAGATCAAACTAGAACCGAGACAGAAATTCATTTGGATCGATGGTAAAATTTTGCAGTTTTCAAACTGTGGCCACCTTTGATGAAGTGCAATGAACGTTGTAATGCGATGACAAATGCTAGTCAAATGGCTAAAAGGGCAACCATCATAGAACTGGGTCAGATGGTCGATCCTCGGCCGGCAGAACTCGTCCAATTTATTCCGCCGGTGGCGGGCGTAGTGCTGTCGCGTATCGATCTCCGCCCCGGCTAAGTGCTGTTCGACGGGCGCGTCCGGCCGGATTACAACCACATTTCTCTCGTTATATTCTCCAGTTCCCAGCAATAATTGTCGTTTTTCTTCTCTGATTTAATTATTTACTGGTAATTAGGCTAAAATGTTGTTAGAATAACTCCGACAGAACCTCGTTTGTTGTTCAATTTCTCCCAAACTGCCTGTTTTTCCAACGAAATTGTCGGGATTCACTCGATTTTGACCACTCGAAATTGTAAAGATTTCAGGAATTTATCGTCTTTGTTTTTTTTCAGCTGATTTCTTTAGCCTTTTCTTATTCTAACGTAATTCTTCGCTCTCACAACGTAACTCCTGCAGATTTGAATTCTCTCATTTACTCAGAAAGGCACTGAAACTTCTCAAGACTCCATATTTTTAGATTTGTTCTCATTTTGTGCACTAAAATGTGGTCTTACTGTAAGTGAATACGTCCTTACTTGGGTACTTGGACGGACCGTCTTCACTGACAGCGCGAATCCCAGCCCAGGAAACCGCCGTTGTAGCTGTTTCGTTCCCTGGAGCCCCGAGGTAAGCCTAGCCCCAGGGCTTCCTCTGGTGGTCACCACAACACAACGGTTGCCAGCCTTTGTGGATCAGAGGGAGATTACCATCTTGCGACTAGGAGCTAGCAAGACGGCGGTCAGTACTGATCGGGTTTACTCTAATCTGGGCTCTCCATGTGGGAACGTCAGACTGACTCCTTCCCAGCTTGTATGGTCCTGACAGGAGGGGGTGGGGAAGAGGGTTGGATTGAACCCCTGCTGACACCCCACGATGAGGTGGTAAGCCATTTGGGAGGGTAAATGAACAGCACTGAGTAGTTTGTTAGGATTACTGGAAGCTATTACAAAATGGAGGGCTGGATGGCTGAGTGGCCACTGATCCTTAACACGAGCTTAATCCCCTACCCACTAACACTCTCCGACAATCAATCACGAACGCCGTACGGAGCGCCCTATCCTAGCTATCATCGAGATTACAAAAAAAAATGTGCTCAACCAATAATATTCTACGACTGTCATGAGAAGGGAAATCCTTGGTTAAGCGATGAATGCGAGGTGACGAATTTGATTCTAGGAGCACTGGGATCCGCAGAGTGAAAAAAAACTGTGATACGGATCAGATTAAGGAAAAACAAAGTGACTCAAATGACTGGGGCCTGTTTTTTTAATTGTTCCAACTTTTAATACTCAGCACATCGCTTTTTGAGCCTTGAACGTTAGGTCTGGCCACTCACGAATGACTTGCGAGTTTTTTCCGACGGGACGAACATGAACTTATTTCTTGGATATGGACTCCCATCAGCCTCCCATAAGCTTCCCATAGTTGCTTAATTGCAGGTTTTCGTCCATTTTCACTCGTAAAAATGAAAATATGCTAAATGGACGCTATAGAATAAGGTGGTTCTCCATGCGAGGTCATCGCAGATAAGAGAGGCTGGACACGAAATATGTCTCAGCAGTAATCGATGAATGAGAATCGTTACTGACTGGATTTTTCGAGATGTTAAACGCACCATCTGAATACCACCGACTCGTTGGTCTGATTTATCTATGAAAAGCCGAGGAGAAGTATATGATACTCAATGAATCCCTACAATGAGGAGGACTCACTCTACTACTCTTACACGCGCTAGAGTAAAATGGAAGTTTTTGTGATGCCCGCTCGGGTCACTTGACCTTCATCGGGACGACAAGTGATTTGCAGGAAATTGTTGTGAAGTAATTGTTATTGGCTAGCCTGTACTAATGTCTTCACTTCGGACACTTGGCTCATCAATTAGAGAGGCGGACTTCTTCTCAATTCCCATTCAGATTGCTTTCTGGTGATCGCGTAAGGCTCTTTTCCTTGGGGAAACCCCGTGGAATAGCCGTGCTACGCTGTTCCCGTCTTGTCTCCTCTGGGAGTTGTCGTCGTAATTGATGGGAGTGAAGGATTGTAATAACGACATGGCTGCTCTGGCGTACATATATCAATTTCATTCAAGTCATCTTCCTTTTCTGTCTTCTCACAGACTTGGTATCCATCAATAGAATTTTGTTTTGGAACTATAGACTTTCTTGAAATTCCAGCATCCCATTATGCTGGCAAGGCTCATATATTATAACACTATAAAAAATTGATGAAAAACTCTGCATAGCAAAAAAGACCTCTGAATACGCTAGCGCACTATACTGTACACGCCTCCCAAGAGTTTGAATGACTGACTTCTAACAGCTGTAGGTGTTGAATTCATTAAATTTTCACACTTTTAGATATTTTTGTTTATCTAAAACGTTAGAAATCATTCTTAGCAGTTACTCCTCAGCCGGTTCTCTACTTAATAAGTCATTTTTTATTCGACTCGTACTGCTCGTACTGTAATAGTCATGGTATCATTTGCCCAACTGAATTTATCACCAGTCGTAACCTGTCGTAGTGCTTTGGCACTTTCAATTGACACTCAGTCAGTCTAGGAGAAGAAGTTTATTTGAGGTTGCGTTCTTATTTTATTTTTTGGTATATTAGGTCGTTCCATCAGTTTTTGACACTAGAATAATAAACACCAAATTATTCAACCAGAAGTAATTAAAATTGCGTGATTTAGGTCATTTTGGTATACGACTTGTCTATACTTGCTCTAAGGTGGAGCTGTCGTGGGAATAAATTCGCATGCTACCCATGTACGAATGGCGCATAGGGAAAAATGTTAGTGAAGCGGCGCGCAGGATTAATGTAGCTTCATGTGGACGGTCCTAGTTCGACTGATCTTCCAGACTGTCTCTCCAGCTTTAAACTTCGCGAGTCACTTCCTAGTCATCGGTTCTGCAATCGTTTGATCTCTCCAAGCTCCACTAATCTTGAACACCGCTTCACAAGCATTTTTCCTACGCGCCATTCGTGCATGAGGAGCCAGCGAATTTGTTCCCAGGACAACTCCATTTTGAAGCAAGTTAGACATTAGACAAGTTGTACCACAAAATGTTCACAAGAAAATGCGCACTTGAACGTACCAAAATCATGCAGTTTTAATTACTTCTGGATGATAAGTTTGATGTTTATTGCTCTAGTACTAAAACTTGAACAAAAGAAGTCCGAAGTTGAGAAATTTTTTATCCTTAGTTCTTTCCGCTTTTCAATGATTGTTTACTAATATGTGTATTACTCTTAAAAGGGTAGAATCTGTACGAGTACAGAAATAAATTGAACTTATCGTGAAATACGTTGAAGATTTTCAGCTATCTCCATTATATTCACGTTCTAACGGTTGTAGTTTTAATGAGTTTTCAAGTGAGATGCTTGTCACATATTCCCGTTTATTCGGCACATTTGCGTCTAGTTAGAATTCATGACATGTGTTTATTATTATACTATTCACTCCCAATCCAACCAGTTAGTGTACTTGATAATCGGACTACAATATATAACATGTGATTCATTTCCTCGACATGGTCATCCATACAGAAATAGTCCACAATTTCCTCTCAAAAGCTAAGCTAAGATTTAATTTATAACAGACTTTTTTGATAAAACCTAACTGCAGGCGGTAAATGTCTCTCTGATTCACAATCGGCAATGACTGCTTGCTTGTTATGGACACCTCGTTACTGGTTTAGTTGAGCGATGCTGTAATAGAAAATTTACTCAATGAGAAAAGTGCTGGTGAGCGAGACAGCGCCGAGTTCCGCATAAATCATTGTGTCGGTAGACCTTAACTAAATGTTGATGGACAATACTGTGAACGAGCAGGTTTTCATCTCACGCTATATAACTAGTTTATTGAGACCTGAGACCAAAAACACTATTTAGAACATAAAACGAGGGGTGCCCAGTAAGGGCAAGTGAGCTGCAATGCATTCATGTTTCAAGGCATCTCTGTAAACAAGTAAACGTGTAAATGTATATGCTTGGCTCTATATGTATATATACGTATGTGTGCATGTTTGAAAGGACGTCGGCCGAGTGGTTCGTAATGCAGGCTTTCAGTACTAATTTGACCCGCTCCCTCAAGACTTACAATTACTCAACGAATGCACTATAAAGCGCCTTAACTCGGGTTCCTTCAAATTCGTAAGGAGATTTGCCTAACCAGCAGCTTACTTCATTCATGAACAAGACGAAATGCTCACACAGCAGTCAAAACGCGAAATGTTCGCAGACCTTCGTAAAATTGCATACGAGGAATCACATCAGTGCTAGAAGTGCTGAAATGCGTACAGTAGAATGTGAAAAGGGATAAAACATATATATATATATATATATATATGCATATACATATGTGTACAAACATATACATATATACATATATATATATATATATATATATATATATATATACATATAACTGCACACATGAACACATGTACATACACGTACGCGTATATATATATATATATATATATATATAGATATATAGATATAGATATATATATATAGGGATGTGTGTCTGATATGTATATATATATATATATATATATATATATATTTCCGAGGATTCGCTATATCATATGCTTCCGATAAATATTATAGCTTGAACTAATCTGAATTTGTACAGTGTTTCATACTATGAATGGATGAAGTCGACCATCAGTGTGACTTTAGGAGTCATAAACTATAAATTATCTTGATTACTTCATGAATTTTTGAGCTGTCCTTCTACTAACCAAGTCGACATTGCGTCACACTAAAACCTGTATTCTCTTGAAGGAAAAAATTCTTCCGTCGTCTGATTTAGCTATTGCTAAACTGCATTAAATTTCACGATCTACAAAAAATTTATTTCAATATACCTCATCCATTTTCTCTAAAGATGTTAGTTTGATGAAAGATTGGGAAAACCAATATTTTGGAGGATTAACTAAACCAGTTAAAGTATATTGGTGTGAGCAGCAGTCATCCACTCCATCGCTGTGCTGATCATGATTGTTTTATTGAAAATATGAGCACCCTATCCAGTCAGTTTCAAATGGTGTTCGTTTGCCAATTGTACGTTAATGAAGGACCGGTTCCTGATACTGTAGCTCTGGAATTGTTTTCCAACCGCTGATTGTTACTGAGTTGTTACTTATTTCTACAACATTATTTTTCTTCTCTTTCTCTTTCTCTGGTCTTCATTATATTAAGTCTTCCCATAACTTTTGACACTATAGCAATAAAAAACATATTTATTAACCGGAAGTGATTAAAATTGCTCAACAACACTATTCAAAGTGTATGCTGTCAGCCTGAACATATTTCTGCTAACTCTCAGGCAAAAAAAATCAACACCGCGCTCATAGGTCTCGTCATCATTGAATTTAGAACAAAACTTGGCAACCCTCGACGCTAGTGATATGTTTCGGAACTTCTTCTTGCTCAGGAAGTGCTCTAGCGACCGGAAGAGGTGATAGTCAATCGATGACAAGTCAGGACTGTACGACGGATGATTCAGCAACTTCTAACCCAGTTTGCTCAACTTACCCTTTGTCAGTTTGGCAACATGCCGCCTGGAGTTGTCATGAAATAGAATGAGATTGCGGCGACGTCGACTGGTAGGGCCAAACTGTAGCCGTCCGTGTGCTTACAGTAGCGCTTGACGATGATCCTGTTTCGGCTTGGTGGGTTCAGGGTGATGGCACATGGTTTGAATACTGTTGTTAAGATTTTGATTACTTTTAGTTACTAAATTTGATGTTCATTGTTCTGGTGCCAAAACTTATGAGAAGACCTAATATCAAACGATTGGGACAGTTTCGACAGGGATAGCTCCTGATTAACCTAATTTACGTAGTATTTTCCTCTAGAATGGCTATTTGATATGTTCTAAAGGATGTAAAACGAAAAATGATCCTCTCAGAAGGAACACCTGATTTTCCTTAGAAAAAACTTTTATCCTAGCGATGTCAGTGTAGGAAATTTCTCTCTAGCCTCTTCCTCTTGTCTCAGTGATACCAGCAGCTTTTTTCACCATCACTTCACACTATCATGTGTTGTACTATGAGTAGTGTGAAAGTCTCGTTCGTCCACCTTTCCCATGGCTAATGGCGTTTGCACTTGTTTCTATGGTTACCATTGAAGCTTGAGTTACTTTTGATTATTTCTTTCTTTTGAAGAATGAACTAAAAGCGTTCTCAGTGGTAAAGAATAGTAGTATTTATCGAAACTCATTGTATAATCGCTCAATGTTGCTCGACGTTTCATGCCTAACATAATCTGCTCCCTTTTCCTCTATCTGTCAGTACACATTTATAACGTTATCCTTTCGACTGAAACTGCGCCAAATTGTCGCGCCTACGATTATGCCCGTTTTTTCACGGCGGCCATTATGACTCACAGGTGACTCACACGGTCCGCCCACTACTGGAACATTATTCCTATCAATTTCATGGTGAATTTCGATTTGGAACTTCACTCGTCCTTAACTTTATCGAAACATTTCGTGTATCCTCTCTATTCCTCTTGGTATTTTCCTGTTGTAGTGCTAGAATCTCCCTATCGTCTATGTAAGGTGCAAATCGCGTCTACACTTCAATCATGGTTCTGGCTCGTTCACCAGCCAGCTATGATTCTATCGGCCTTTGGTTAGTAGCGACTTTCCTTTCACTTTAAAAGAAAGTTGAACTTCGATGTGATAGAGTGTTCTTTCACCTAGATAGTTTTGAAATTTATCTTCAGTTTTCTTTGCGTTTAACTGGGAATCGCTGCGAATCTTAAAATGAAGTACACGAGCTCAAACAGAGACACAATCGTTTGTCCGCTCGCGCATTACTGCAAACAGTTTAATGATATCATATGTCATTTATATTTATACAATGATTCAAACAGACGTCATTACAACCTCCTCTCCTCCGTGTCATTCGCTGAAGCTGCCTGAGCTCTCCACTTGCGAGGGACGTCACGAAGAGCGAAGGCCGACATTAAGAGCACTGATCCCTCGTAAAGGCTTGAATCTCTAATCTCTTTGATGAGGATCATAAATCAGTTCCTTCTTCTTAGTGTTGCCGGTTAAGTAACCATGGCAACAAGCTGCCACATATTCCGCTTATTCTTAGTCGATTTTTTCTACTTGATCGAAGACATAAAGTCCCAAGTTTTAGTCGTATCTTTGCATTCTTGTGGTTTTTGAAACTGTTCACCATCGTTTTCGGACACCGGGTACTATCGTATACGAAGGAGATAATCCGATTACGATCAAAGAGTTTCCGTGAGTCGTTATACTTATGAGTCATTCGTTGTGATCCGATGCTTAACTGAATTAGTTGCGGAAGTTTTGCAGCCTGTAGCTGAAACAATTAAAGATCCATCTTCTGTGGAACCCTCACACCATACATAGACGAAGGGCTCATTCTCGATAACGTAAGGGAAGAAAAAGTAGTTTAAGTTATGTTGAAATGGCACTGTACAAGGTTATCTACTAACTGACATCCATTGTCTACAATTATCTCGAAGGCACTTGTAAGGTGAAGGTAGGGTTTCAAAGACCGGAACTCATCAAAGGAAGGAAAACGTCGGAAATTTATAGCGACTACAGAGACTTCCAATATTGCGTGGAATCTACAGTAGAACAATACCGATGGACGACATTTCACAACTTCTGGCGCTAGTGAGGAAGATAATTTACGTGAAAGTTTTCCATTTTGTACCTTCAAAGATCTTCAATAAGTTTTTTTTTGCGAAGACTTGCCGCATTTGCAAATCAGTTCACAGTACATTTTACATGTCCTTCATGAGATTCCCGTGCAGTATATCTAGTCACCGTTAAAGTTAGACCAGATCTATCTTTTCAAAGAAGCCACATAAAGAATTAGCTTGCTCTATGAGCCATACCCTAACTTTCATCGTTGGGCTTGAAATTCAAATCATAGGCTTCGAAAAACGCCCACTGTGATGGTTTTTTTCTCTCCTGAATCGTCGAAAACACTGAGTCATTTCGTCATGTCTTAACATTATTTTGTGATAGAACATTGTTGAACATTTGGAGCTTCGTCATGAAAATGAATCAGCCTATGCGAAATCACGCTAGACTCCGGGTCTTCTCTATAAATGATAAGCCGAGAAGACCTTCAAGTGTAGTGCTTGCCTTATAGCACTTCAAACCTCAATATTATGATCAATATATGGAACTGATGTGTTTGCATTGTGTTCCGTCGCCTCTCTTATTGTGCATCTCCGTGCTGTCATTTCAGCTGATATTACGAGGTTCGATGCGTCGCTGAACCACTGATATGTACCAACATTTGTGCTTTTCCACGCGATTCTGAAAACTTTATTCCTTATCATTTTCTTTGCGAGAAGTCTTCCACCGAATGATTCAGCCTTTTTCTCTTAAGTGCGTCTCTCATCACCTTCGTATCACCATTTCTCGGAAAGAAGGAGCAGTTTCGCACTTTTATTAGCCGTTCCATAAGTTTTGGCTTCAGAACAATAAACAACAATTTTATCAATCAGAAGTAATTAAAAGTGCATGATTTTGGTATCGTTCAATTGAGCATTTTCTTGTGAACATTGTGGTATACAGTTTGCTTGTACTTGCTTTAAAATGGAGCTGTGTGAGAACAAATTCGCCTGCCATTCATACACGAATGGTGCGTGGGAATAAAAATGCTAGTGAAGCGGCGCGCAAGGTTATTGAAGCTTGGGGCGCTGATACGGAGTGGTTCGCGAACCTGGAAAGAACAGTCTGAAGAACCAGTCGGGTTTGTGCCGTCCACAGGAAGCTCCATTTTTCTTGCGCGCTGCTTCATTAGCATTTCCCCTGCCACCATTCGTGTATGAATGGCAGGCGAATTTGTTCTCACACAGCTCCATCTTAATGCAAGTATAGGCGAGCTGTATACAGAAATGTTCACAAGAAAATACGCATTTGAACGATACCAAAGTCTTGTAATTTTACTTACTTCTGGTTTTGCGGATTTGGGGTTTGTTGCTCTGATGCCAAAACTTATGAAACAACCTAATATGAATGACTTAAGTCTTCTACAACATATTGTCAAGGTATACGTGAAACTATCGATGGTCAGGCTTCATCTTTTACAAACTTTCCTTCTAGTAAGCAATCATTCATACTTTTACTCCATCTTTTGAATACAGACACATTTTCTAAAGCCTTTTCTACATTATAGTCGTGGGCCTATAACTTGTAGAAGGCTCAAAATATGCTATCAGATTTTCGTTTTCATTGTTTTAAGGTGTGTTTTCGATGCTTATCATTCATGAATTCCATATGAGAAGCTCACATCTTGTCTGAGGTTATGTCAGTTTATAAGTACTTCCCAACGATCTTAATAGCACAGGTTTCTCACGGTTATGCCCTGAACGCTGAAATGTTTCCGCCTAGTTCTTCGCAAATTTTATAGTCTTACATGTATTTGGTAGCAGTGACTTGTAACGCCCAGGTATAACCCCTACCGTTTGATTTCACGATTTTCCCGAATCAACGTGTAGTACACGACTGCTAAATATACAAACACATTTGCATGAATTCATTGACAATTCGCGTACATATTACCATTTTTGTCACATGTTGCTCCATTGATCGTTGAGACAGTCATTCGAGCGGGTATCAGTAAAATTTCGATTGTTCCTCATCACAAGCATGACAAGCCCAGTAAGTTCTCGTCGCTTTAGGAACTCGTTGAGCATCGACTTTTCCTGAAGAAACCAACCACTGAGTTGATGGTCTTCCTGTGCTGCACTTGATATCCCGAAGATCCGCTGAATAACTACTTTCGCCCATCGTGTGCCACTAAAGTGCACTACATCTGTGGCCCATTTTATCTTCGACACCCTGGCATGTAAAACGGAATCCTTGACTCTTGATCGTTCATACGACATATAGCTGATATTTGACTTCTTCCTCTCATTTCTGCAAAAGTATGAAAACGGATTCCAGAGAGGAGTATCCTTTTGAGAGGTATACTTCTAGCATCGACCTTTCAATACGCGTTCAATAACATCAAGTGATCTTTCATTGTGTTTACGTAGTGGTCAGCTTTCTGAAGCATACGTTTAGGCAGGGATAACCTTTGAGTCGAAAAGGTGAGCACGAAGTCTGATTTTCTTTGGTTTTTTGCGGTTGTCCCGAGACAAGTATAATCGACCTCATTCTGTGGACAAGAGTTTTTCATACGTTGTTAGTAATCATTTGAAAGCTCAAATCTCTGGCTTGTGCGATACGTGGTCGGTTTTTCAATATACCCCTTTATAAAACATGCGACTGCGCGTTTTTTTTTTCTTATCCCGTTTATATTTCGCTGGACAGAACTCCTTCCTTAGACTGCTAGAACTCCGACAGCACAAGTCTCGAAGAATCCAAAAATATGTTTGCTTCTTAAAAAAGCTCTCTTGATAACGCTGCAGTAGAGACAAAAGATTTGTGTTTTACACTTCGCCGGACAGAACACTTTCATTAGGTTGTTAGTGATCATTCGAATGCGTAAGATACAATGATTCAAACGATGTGCTCATTTTCTGGAAAGACCGTTTCACTGCAGTGTAACAGGGAAAATAAGGTCGAGTTTTACATATTCGGCGGCTTATTTGCCGCCTAACCCATGAGCCGAGGTGGGGCGATCAGGCGATGCCCTTGCGCGTTAGACTTGTGGGTGCAGCTTGCTATTCAATTGGGAATTTTTCCTCTACTTTCAAAGAAACTCCAGATAAAAGATTAACACACATACTGCAGGTTTTCGCTACACGTTCATAAGCTTTTCGTGCTCCCAGCGAATTATATACGAAATAAAAATGAAGGGGCGTAGTATGTGTAAGGCATAAGTTTATTTTGTATACTACAGTGTTATAAAGAAATCTTTCCGAAAAATGGCCACTTAGCGCTGTAGTCAGAGATTTGAGTTTTCCAATGACTAATAACACTCCTATGAAAAATTCTTGTCCAACGAATGAGATCGAGTACCATTTGTTTCTAGATAGCGCAAATGAATCTTTCTTTCTTCTATGAAGCTTTGTGAAATTCCAGTTATGCGAATACTGGAAGCCCATGTTTTGAATCCACCTGCGCCTTAGAACAAAGAACACTCCTCGGTTGGTTAATGGTGCACTGTGTGTGCTAATGGTGCTTATGGTGTTCGATCACTTGTTCACCGTCATGGAATGCGCTATATCTTTCCCCAATAGCTTGTATTATGCAATGTTTTCACTTTGATAAGAAAAGTTCGTTGTGGGTAAAGTGTGTAAGAATACGCTACATTAACTATCTGCATACTGCAACATGAATGGGATTTAGTCGACTTATATTAGTCTACTCTTTTTTTTATTGGTAGCGGGACGTTGATTTTTATCGTATTCCTGATCGTAGGGACAATATAGCGTTCATAGGAGATTGAACAGTTCTTTAAAAGCGCCAATCGATTGGCCCTTTATCATAATCTTTCCCGTCTTTCACCTGTGGAAGTTGAACAACGGAACGAAAATTTGAAGACCTAATGAGTTCCATACTTTTGGTTTGAGTCTAACGGTAGATAGAGGCTAAATTCGACGCACATTAAAATCGCTTTCCAATCAGATGACATCCATAATCGACAGTCTGGAATGTCTTAATACAATATATGATTTTTTTAATCACATCCGTTGGGAATTGAAATCAAGTGACGTCGTCCGATCTGTACCATTCATAGTTACGAGTCAGTTAACGTCGGATTCTAAGTGTAATTGTGTCTTGCAAGTGAGCTTTCTATGAAATATAGCTACAAAGTTGATATGGGGTGCTGTTTTCGAACTTGAATAAATCAAAACAAATTCACAGTTATTCTTCGTGTATTTTCCCTGATCTTTCGTTGTTTCCAAAACTCTAAAAGGATGAGTAATCTCTCTACATTATTCAGCACATTTCTTTGAACTAACATTTCATAACAATGTAGTTTCAGTGTTATGTTGAAATCGTTGACATTAGCTCTCCTCTCCGTCTTTCTAATAAAAGTAAAACCTTCTTTTAAGCGGTTTTTTTGTATTTATCGATCTTTTTTTATTCCTTACAATCCGCAAAGTCGTCTGGTATGTTGGTGTCGTTTCGTGTGAATGGGCACAGTTCTATCTTTCTTCGTCTACCAATTTGATTTACGCATCACCAAATGCTCAGACGTGCTGATTTCTCTTCTTTTAGGCTCTTCTGCAGCTTCGGACAGGGTCGGAACCACACAATGTCGGACGTAATTCGTGTCTCACGTGTGCTGTGCGACTTTGTGGTTCTGAGTGCTTGCGGTTCGTCTGTTCAGTTTTTTCTGCTACAATTCCACTGATAAACTACTTTTCCTTGCAAGAATTCCTTTTTACTGCTTCAATAGCAAGATTTTAATGTTACAACTGTAATCCCAAAATGTTGGTTAACACGTGCACCCGGAAAAGGTGAGACACGAGTTCAACTCCCGGCCGAGGTCGAGGGTTTTTGCGTGTCGCTCAACATTATTGGATATTTTCCCATCAGTCTCATATTTCTTGCCAATTATCATCCTCTTTTCAAGCGATACCTCTGTTGATCTTCCACTATTGGGCCGTTCCATACAAGCGAGGATTCTACTGTGATGATGAGACGATACGGTATCCTTATCGCGATTCAACCGTCTCGCGATATATGCTCGTCGTCATTGGGTTCCTCATACCAACGATCTTGGTTAGTTCTCATAGTTTGATGTTTTCGTCAGTCTTTCGAACCAACTCTAAGAGCGTACAATCCTGATTATCAACATTTGCATCGTCTTAATTTCGTAGTGGTGAAGAAATGTGCACAGTTTTTTACTTATTCTATGTCGAATAAACTTTTCAGATTATCGCTACGGAACTGTTCAGGACTATGGCTTGGGAGAAAAAGTGCGAGTCGCAGTTCAAAACCTATCATCTAAAGCGTTATTCAGTTCATCGCCTCGTTGTTCGTCTGTATTGTTTTATAGGTGGATCACTTCAGATCGCTTCTTTTTTGCATCAGCCATAATTTCAAATCTATTTGAGTTCTACTTTATACGATTAATCTCACAATTGAACTGTTAAGGCTATTTTTTCCTTGGTGTATGCTTCAATCAACTAATGGTCGATATTGCCAAATACACTATCGGTCGTCAAAGGCCACATTTTATGGATGTGTGCCGTCCCAATGTCGGATACACGGAGGTAAATCTTTAGAGTAAACTACGTATATATATCCGTGTACGTGTATTTGCATATGTTCATATATACACAGTATATATATATATATATATATATATATATGCACATTTGTATATATCTATGTGTATGCATGTATGTGGTTTTTTGTTTGCTTTGATAACAGTAAAAAACAAAGTTATACTAAGTCTTTTTCGACATGTTCTTGTAGTATCTTGAAGATGAGATGACGACGTTTATACCCTAAAAACACCATTTGCTGGAATTTTACTTTGCAAATCTATTAGTCAAAAGTAATTTAAATTGTTTGATCATGATATCGTTCATTTGCGCATTTTCTTGCTATCATTTTGGCATACAATTTGCTTATACTTGCTACAAAATGGAGCTGTCGTGGGAACAAATTCGCTTGCTATTCATGCACGATTGATAGGGGACAATGCTAGTGTAGCGCCACAGAAGATTGAAGGAGCTCGAAGCGTGCTTCATTCTCAAGCAAATACGGACAAGTTGTATGCCAAGATGTTCGCAAGAAAATGCGCAAGTGAATGATGAAAGGTCATGCGATTCCATTATAAAAATCAGCTCAAAAAACTAGAACGATTTGAAAATTGCAATTTTACTGCATGACAACGCTCGACATGCGCTTCTAACCAACTTTTAAACAAAAAAAAAATTTATATATCTTTATTTCTGCAGCAAGAATAAACGACGGAGTCATACTTGTACACCTAGATTTCATATTGCGTTATCACCAAAAAGCTGTGGTATCTTGGGGATATTCTAATCTGAGCATGAGCAGACTCTTAGATACGGCCGTAGCACCATTGCTCGCCATCTAAATAAGATGTGATACCGCAAAGTGATGTTTTGATGGCACATCATGTAGCGACCAACCATCTCACATTGCAAAGTCGACTCTGTGCAATATGGAGCAACTGGACTGGACCATGGTAGCCAATCGCTTCATCGGAGTATCATCATTTCGCCGCTCTGAAGCAGCTTCTTCAGAAAAAAAATCAAAGACTGCACCTGCTCTAAAGTTCTCTTACCATTTTCTTTGATCGCCAGCCTCATTCAGTCTGGAAAGAAAACATCCAATTTTTGCCCTTCAAATGTTGCATGTTATTGATGATGATGACGATGATTTTATTGCTGATTAATCAATTTATTTGAATAGTTGAGATCTTTGGTGGTGAAGAGGTTGGTGGAAAGGAGTAGAGATATATATGCACTGTTAACGGCGTCGTTTGATGTTATTGGAATATGTTTTCAACTGAATGTGATTATCTTCTGCATCATAATGCTCATTTCGCTTTATATTTGTTGCAAATGACGTAATACCTGCTGTTTATTTCATATTCAATCAAGACTATGGAAAGGATGTTGGTTCGTGCAAAAGTAATCGCGAGTTTAGATTATGAGTTAAAATAGACAGTATAAACAGGCAGCACAGATAACTCGCAACGTCAACAAATTCGGCGTGTGCATGTGAATATAAATATGTTTATATATGCATATATATACATTGCATACGTATATGCATGTATATATACGTACCTATACATATATATATACATGTATATGTATATATACATATGTATATGGCATATGTATGTATATGTATACATATATTGTATATGTACACATGTATTCGTATATATATATGCATATATGTGTATATACATATATATGTATATATGTTAAAGGTGAGATTCCATATTTCAGTGCAAAAATCCTGATTTCTACGTTACTGACTTCACCTGTACTGGAACTGACAAGAACCGGATTCTTGAGGCACAACTTTCGTTTTATTCTGGCCATGCGGCATTCAGTTTCTATGCTGCGTGGTACACCTCGGTGGGTGACAGTTTTCTTATAAAATTATATCTTGATTGGATATGTGATTCATTCGGATATCTATCAAACGTCCTCTGCTATAGCTTTGTTTCCTGGTTTGTTTTGAAGGAAAACCCTAGGGATTCATCTAAATAATGTCTATGGAACCCTGATAAACATTTAGTGTTCCAAACAAACATTTCCGACTCAATAATGATTTTCGCAATGGAAATTTATTTCACGAATTTGCGGCATTCAGCTATATCTTCAAGCTCGGCTATATCGTCCATTATTCTCTCGTCTGCTTCTTCCAGTAATCCAATTCTCGTTGTTTGGAGGAGCCTCATATGTCGCTCTTACGCGGGTACTCTATGGTGTTGAATTTTTGGTTGAATTTCTGATGGTTGGTGTTTTCAAGATTGTAGTTTTTTCTTGAAGGTTTCGGACTACAAACATCACTGGTCCGACGTGCTCGTTGGTGCTCTCCTGGGTAGCGCAATAGGTATTTTCACAGTAAGTCACAGTGGAGTCTGTTAGGAAGAATTCAACAAGTCGCTCGAGAGTTATGTTTGAATTTAGGCACTCTTCGTAGCCGAGGTTTTCAAGCGTCGTGAAATTCCCGCGTCTGCACTGAGCGCTAATGAATTTGGGCTGATTAGGTAAATTTTGTTTTTGATAGCTTTTTGATATTCTCCTTCAAGGGTTTCTTTTGGAGGGCATCGAACACTCAGGCGCATCTCATTACATTATCGTAATGAGAGCACTCATGTTGGATGGTGCGGGCTTTTTGGGTGGAAGCGAGGACTTTATTACCGGAATTAGCTTGGGAAAATGTGAAATCAGTCTAATGATGAGCATGTGTAATTTCGATAACTCATGGCCTCTTGGCAAGGTTAAATCTTTTTTGGCCCATGTATTGCTCACTTGTCACCCAACTTAGTTATTTACTGAAAAACTTACGCCTTTTGGAAGGAAGTACTATTCTCTCGTTTTGAATCTAATGTCTTAAAATGACCAAGTTTCGGTGAAGCTCATTATCAAGAATGAAATTTATCTCACGAGCTGTCCTTTGTTTGTATAAAGCTTGCACAAGTTTTCGGCGAATTCATTTCATCCGAGTCGTCAAACTACTTGTTTGAGAGAACGTACTGGTGTGTTGTCACACAGAATAAGTTTTAAATATAATTATAGTAATAAAAATAAAAATAATAATGATATAATGACTAATGATCAAGAACGCATGTTGCACAATGGTTAGAGGTATTTTGCGTCGCACATGAGGTCAGTGGTTCGCTCATGGACTACCAAGCCATCCATCCCTCCGAGCTCGGTAAATTGATACCAGACGAGTCTCAGCCTTCTCTGGGAGAATAAGCATCCTGACTCGGTACAGCGGGAGGCCACCACGAGTCATTGTAAAGGCCAGATATGCATTCTATCACCTCAAACGAAGTTAAGACTTGAAGACGAATGCATGGCACATCCTTCAGGGATTGTTCAACGCCGAAAGCTTTATCCTTTTTAACTAATTATTAATTATTGTGTGCGACAACACACTGTTAACCCTTCCCATACAATCAATTGAACGGATCTGAAGAAGCATTATTGCATAACAACCAGACCCAAGCTCTATGTAAGGAAGGACAGTTCGTGAAAAAGGATTCACCGTACTTTTCTGTTGAGGAGAATTTTTGGGAGGGACCATTTTGCAGAACAAAGTTTGTCCACTAGACTCAGTAATCATGCGGCTACAGTCTCAGCTTGAATCTTGGAGAAATCAACAATTCACTTTTCAAGAAAGGGTTTTATAGCGCCGTAGCACTAAAGATAAAATTATGCCCCACTCGCGTCGCACATTATCACGCTTGTATTTTGCTGGACAAAGCTCTTACCTTAAGCCATACCAATAATTAGATAGCGTAAACTTGGATATTTCAAAAGTATTCAAAAGATCTTTCTATAACGGTGTAGTGGAGAAGATAAACTTATGTCTCACACGCATGGCGCGTTATCGCGCGAATTTTCATAATTTATCTGAAAGTTTTTCTCTGTTATGTAAAGATTTTGAGGTTTTCCAAATACTGAAGTTGTAGAAGAATCTTTGTTTCATCGTTTTATGGACTTGAACATTTCATTTCATTTTATGTGGCCAAATAAACTTCATACTAAGCATGCTCAAGCAACCCTAAGCCTATACACGAAAAGCATATGAACATACAGAGAAAGTCATGGAGTATTAAAATTACAGTTTGTCCAAAGCCTTTTTTTTTGAATGGAGAAAAAAGCATAAATTAATGCAAAAGTCACGCGCCACACGTGAATTGCGTTGCACGACTCATCGATCGCGTCATCGATCGATAGCCACTCACACACCGTAGCCGACAATCAGTGAACGGCGTATTTGAACCTTAATATTGTTTTACCTGCTACAGTGCTGTAAAACGGTCATTATAGAAAGGAAATACAGTGCTGAAATCGCCGAAACTTACGCCATCCAGTAATTATTAATAATTAATGGGGAGAGCTTTATCCTGCGAGAAATACGCATAGGCGAAATGCACATCTGTGTTTTCCCAAGACCGACTATCGATATAACCTCGGCATTGATTGTATTAATCCATTATTATCTCTGCTTCAACAATATGTTTTCTACGTTTTCTCTATGTTTTTTTCTCATTATGTTTTCTTCAACAACACAGCAGAAGAATTGTTCAAAAAAACATATACCTTTTTGGAATTCACAAGATTTACGCTATCGAATGAATTTCAATACTCTAAGAGTAGAGCTCTGTCCTGCAGAGTATAAGCGCGATAATTCACGGCGCTTGTGAAGCATAGTATTAGGTCTTCTCATAAGTCTGGCATTAAAGCAATAAGCACCAAATTTATCAACCAGAACCAATCAAAATCGCTTAACCGCTTGGCAACGACGTTGAAATTTTGCACACCACTCACGCGACCACGTCGCGTGCTCCAATAACAATGTGGTAGTTTTTAGTGAAATTTAGAAATAATCGTAAGTAAATGATTGAATTATCATAAGAATTTGATTGAGTACGATTGGAGAGGCCTTAAAAAGACTATCGATAGTAGAAACAACGCTAATGCTTTTCAATAAACAAAACAAAATTGATACATTTGCCAAAATATTTCAAAAGTGTTTGTATATCTACTATGAAATTTCGCTATACATTGTATGTTTTCAATGAATATAGATTTATCCGCAGGGTACTGTGGAACTGCTAATCTTAGGTTCTGTAACATTCATCAAATGTCTGTAAAAAGAATAGGAATAATGGAATATTTTATCATTTGAGTATCAATCTGCACGGAAGCGCGCGCCAACACTTATTTACTGCTAGACAGTGGCGTCCCGAAATCGGCCCTTGTCGTTGCCAACGTGTAAACAACACTATTTGAAATATGCACCATCGGCCTGAACACATTTCTGCCATCTCTCAGGCAACAAGTCAATACCGCTCTGTGAAGAATCTTATGAGCTTTCTTGTGGTACCAAAGTTGTCGATGCTACCGCATCCTGGCCGCTCAGCGAAGCCTTTATAGCAATCTGCTGCTTTGCAAATACGTAATGCTACGCGATTCACAAGCCTTCCTTGAGAACATCAGTCGTGCAGAGGCCCAAGGATTTGTGTCCAGGCGAACAGCTTTTCGGCTTTTGCTGAGTTTTTTCCGAGATGGCGCAAATATTAACAAATTTTACCCAAAGAAAAACTTAGAAAATTCTGCCTAAAGCGGCACTGACGAGTTGCCTGAGAGATGGCAGAAATTTGTTCAGGCTGATGGCGCATACTTTGAATAGTGTTGCTAAACAATTTTGATTGCTTTTGGTTAATAAATTTGGTGTTTACTGCTCTAGAGCCAAAACTCATGAGACCTCATATTATCTGTAGTGCTACAGCGCTGTAAGAAAACAGACAAAAGCATTTCTGAAAAAACAGACACATTTTTGAATTCTCCGAAATTCAATGTTTCAAAGCATCACTAACAGTCTGATGAAAAGTCTTTGTTCAGCGAGAAATCTCCTTCAGAATTCTTGCCCAAAAATGGAAAGCTACCAGTTCGCGCTCACAAAAAATACGCCTATTATCTTTCACAGCGTATAAATTTATTATCGTATTCGACAGATCTGACGGATATTTGAATTACTATTGTTGAAGGTTCGAGAAATCAGAAGTTCTACCCGCTGTAACGACAGCGTCGCATGCAGTCGCTGTGACAAACGAGCAAGATGCTTCGGCGAAGCAGCGACTGTAAGTTTATCAGTCTTGACTACAACCCTGATTATTTGACTTAACAGCGATGCGCGTTATTGCTTCAGTTACATTTTGCGTTGAATCAGCTAACTAAATAACATCTTAATGCTTTTGTGGTCGCTTCTTTACCCGCACAGCAAGGACATCTTATGTTAATAGAGCTTTTTACTTCTACTGTCAGGCTTTGTGAAAGCTGTGAATAACTAATATTTCCTGATATTTGAACCATACCTTGCTTGGGACAGTGCATGGTATGTCAGGTATTGTTGTTCTTCAGTTATTTTCGTTTTTAGTGCGTATATAGCAAAAAATTCACAATGTCTTCGATAACCAGAATTCAAGCATCATTTCAAAAGAAATAGATATAGAACACAGTAGATTTTTCGTTTTCCTTGTTTTTGGTGAAAAATTTGGAAATGAGTGCTCACTCGTCGTTTTCAACTGATTTCTTTATTTCCTATCTTTTCGTTGCACTAATTGTTTCATGAATCATTCTAATAATATGTATCAGGGATTATCAGAAACATCTCACAATCATATCCCACGGAGTAGCGTTTTTT
The DNA here is from genome assembly GCA_019055375.1 of Parelaphostrongylus tenuis. NCBI lineage: Eukaryota > Metazoa > Nematoda > Chromadorea > Rhabditida > Metastrongylidae > Parelaphostrongylus > Parelaphostrongylus tenuis. The sequence goes on along the minus strand of JAHQIW010006966.1, from coordinate 18,304 downwards.
CTTACTTAGAAGACACTTTTTCATCTAGCGTTTCCGTCAATATCAATGTTACAACTGTATATTCAAGAATGATGAGTGGTATACAAAACTAAACCTCAGTGAGGAGTTGAACTCGCGTCTCACTCGTACGAAGTGCGCGTGCTAACCACTGCACTGCTCATTCTACTGAGCTAGCATGTGCAGGACTCCATGCGGCTTGCCTCCAGTGAACAATTGAAAGACTTCTGGAACTAAACCGCTTCGATGAAAAAGAAACCGCCGAATTGTCAGCCCCGTGATCACTGTATTCAATAGTGTGCAGTATCGCTGTCTTCAATAAATCTTATTCATTACAACCTTGCTCATGCTCATCAAAAGAAACGCTAAGTTGTCGTTTCTGTGCCGAGTTTAATAGAAAGTCGATCCTAGGATTTACTACATGATGTACCAGCAAAACACTTCCAACTACGCATGAATTCATCACTCTTGTAATCTCGATTTGAAGAAGATCTCGTGTGGTCACTTGAAAATATCTCGAAAGAATACATAAGTCTTAGCATGAGGCATAGTTTCACCGACATTCTGCCTTTTTAGCACACCAGCAATTTGATATTCCTTACCTATATCAGGATACGATCACTTAATGTACAAGGATTCTTTATTTTGCCGCCTTAAAAGCACTGTTATGATGCTGTAACCATATATTTAGGAACTTCAAGTGACATGCGAAATCTTGAATCTCAGGCGGGAGTTTCACCTACCACCTCACAACCTTTCCACGTGCACATGCCAACCACTAACCACTGCACTGATGAGGTTCTTGTTATATCACCGCTTGCCTTTTCAAAGAATGAGAATGGGTTTATATCCTGCTTGGAGTTCGAAGTTTTGCGTATCACCCAACATTCTTGGAATGAAAATACAGTTCTTGTAATAATAATAGTATTGGGATTGTGTGGTAATTGTATGTATCATTAGATATTATGTCTTTTTTCTCGTTTCCGAAATGAATGAAAGCATGTTTTGTGACATTTGCTGTTTTCATGACATAAGGAAGTCATGTTTTTGGTGTTGAGTTAAGAATGTCCGTAAGTACTCATTGGCACCAACGCCAAGTGCTGCAGTTATCACTGTTAAATTAAGCTGGTGGTGTATTGTGTCTGTTAACAATTTTTACTTCTGTTCAGCGGTGTCTCTTCGTCGTAGAGGACAGATGACTGACTATTGTTTTTATGCGTTCATTCTTCCACTAACGTCTTCCACCAACATCGCTTGCAGCGAGAATGCAAATCCAGCACATTCACTTTTGCTCTGAGGAATTCCTGCTCATTTCTTGTTTGCTGTTCTCTCGACTACCTTTTTGCTTTGAGCTTTATATTTGCTTAAGCTACATCTCAAGCGTGATATGTAATATAAGTTTTTGAGCACGGCAAAATGTGGCGATCGAATTTCCTCCTTTGAATATTTTATGGTTACTTTTGACTGTGCACTGTTGTCATATTCATGCTTAAATTTTTCCCCTTATTGTAATATTTAATGAGAAATTCATCTAGTCAACGTATGCAAACTTATTCTGGTCTTCTTGCTTTCGTTAACTATTGAGTTTCGACTCATTTGAAGTAACCCAAAATAGATATGCGGTAATATGCTTTTCTTAACAGAACGGTAGTAGATACTTAAGGACATACAGGGACCTCAAGCTAATGAGGTGCTCTTGTTTTAACGTATGCGCAAAGATGTACTGCTTTTGCATTGTATTTTCATTTCATTTGCTATCTACTGTCGCAATTTTTATTTTTTGTGAGACATTTCAGTTTGGCATATTGCAATTCTAGCGATCGAAATTGCCTGAACGGGGAATATGTAACGGAGATTCACCTGGATCCTATGTTCGTAGTGAAAATGTGACTTGCATAATTTCTTAATTCTTTCGGGTGCCATACAACCCTACTCATAATTTTTCTTTCCTCAGAAATGTGATCGTGGTTTTTTCGGTGGTTATGCCTGGTATAGATAGAGCTCAGTTTTTGACCTTTGTTAAACGTTGAGTTTTTGGTGTGGGTTGACATTGTGTTGTTGTAAATGGCATTTCATCCTTTTAGATTTACCAGTGTTTACGCTTTTGCTTCACTGTCTTTGCTGTCTCTTTGTGTTGTTTTCTCATTGATCATTGATGCACACTTGTCTTTTTTTTTTCAACAACAACGAGCAGTGTATGCTAATAACTTCACAGTCGAGTGGTCAGAAACTTTAAGGACCTTTTTTCATAATTTTGATAGAAACTCGTTATTTTCATGTAGAGACGGCGATTAGGAACGTCTATCATCTGCGTAATGACGATGATTGTTATTGAATACCTGATTACTGTTTAACACGCTCACGATCGTATGGGTTTTCGATAACTGGACTAACTGGTCAGTTCACGGCTTGACAGACTCAGGAGAGAGTTGTCGCGATATTGCACGAAAACCAGCGCACGATCCTACGTTGTCGCGGTGTTGTATCAAAACCAGTGCACGATTTTAAGTATTCGCTATAAGGATTCGCTGTCCGTCGTAGATCGAAAGGTGGTTTTCTTTGTTGCAACTGGTATTCTTCCGCAATGGCAACGGTTCGCTTTTATTTTTTGACTTGTCGGCCAGTGAATGGACATTCTAGTTTTCATATAAGAACAAATGCGAAGAATATTGATAAAGCAGTCAAGGTTGCCAGCATATTTACCTGGATAAGGCCTGTTTTCCAAGCGCTTCATTGTTTGCAGTACGAGCTTGACCTGAAAAGCGCTAAACGGCGAAGGGATTGGCTTGAAGTATTAGCATTTTTAACTCTTTTTTCCTGAGTTTGTAAACTTCTGTGACGTTGGTCATAGTTGTGTGGGTTTTATTATTTTCGTTTGGACAATAAAATGGTGGTATTTGTGCTTCTGAATTGAAATCTGGTTGTTTTTGAATGTTCCGACCCATATATCATATCGTTAATGAATTAACCAACAACTAGATTGTTTTGATGACCGATATTTGTAACACTCTTGGAATTCAACTGAGAGGTGCTGCTTGCTTTGATTCCTGGTTCTCGTTGGTTGTTATCCTCAAAAATCGGAGGTAATCCACTTTTTAGCAGACGTCAATAAATGACATGAGTTTGGTATGGTTTCGTTGGGAATACCGTGACCTCGTCTTCGAAATGGTCGGAATGTTCGGAGAGACAACATTTAGTATTGTGGTTAAACTCCACGTATGATTTGAGTTTGTAGACGAAGTGACACGTTGTCGTGTAGTTCATTTAGTTGGTTGACTAAGCACGTAGTGCAACGCACAAAATATCAAGCTTCACACTGTCGTATTACCTTTCACCTATATCGCTCATGGCACGCATGAAAGTGTGGAGGTGATAATAAGATAGCATGATGCCTGTATGAGACTTAGTCTCTGTTGTATGATTGACATTATCGAGCTCCGTCTTATGAATCCAATATAAATTTCTTCCTGAGATTGGAGAAAGCTATATGCCATGACTTGAACATCATGGATACTGAAGAACATCCAGCCAGCGTTCGCGAGTGACGGACTACTCATAGTTGCCTGAGTTATCTGGACCTAGCTTTTTTTTTCTCAGTGTAGGTGGATTCTGTGGATCTGTATACGTAAAATTTGAAATATTTCCAGCAGATTACGATTCAAGAGTTTGACTGAAAAGCAGGTTTTTTATAGAGGCAGCGGAGAGACTCTGCCGTCCGCTCGTGTTCACGATGTGGTGATGCATTCAAGTCCTAGTAGATTTTGATCGGTAAAATAAATAATGTTCTCCATGTATTGTATATAGAGCATTCATATAGATAACTGGACCACTTGTTCTCACAGAACATTATCAGTGATGCAGTTTCCAAGTGATACCGCATGACTTATCTGTGCAATCGGAATTAGGACGATCTCTTGGTGACTAACTTGTTGATTTTAGCATTAGAGGTTTTTTTCGAATGCTTTATAAGCTGATGTATGCTTTAATATTGGGCGAGTAGTATTATCAAGGTAGTTGAGCATAATCGTTATATTAAATCAAGGTAGTTAGTAGTTGATTCTTCAGTGCTTGTGTGTAATATTGGACATTTATTGAACGATTATAATAAAGGTATAATGTGTTTTCGGTGTGGAATGCGTTAGAAATGGAATTGAATACATTCGCAATTTAACGTTACTTCGACAACTTTCGAGTTTTTTGATGATTTAACTATTGATTAACATAATGGATAGGGATATTTGATAGGCTCTGAACAACAATTCACATGGTGTAAGTAGTTACTGGGAATCCGTTTTGGCTCTTTTGAATTTATTCAAAATCCAAATTTGACTAAAGAGTATAGCTCAAACTTATCTGCCTAAGTTACTTAACTTTTGCGCTGCAGCTATATAATTTAACTTTGTATGGAACGGTAACTAAATCCCGGAGTTCGCAATAAAGCATAAAAAATGCGAAATGAAACAATTTTTCATGCTTCAAAAATCTTACTTTCATGGCAGCGAGATGTGAGAATTAGGATTCAAATGGCAAAACTCCTAAAATGCTAATAATTTTTTAGTCAGTGAAAGTCAATATGAGCTTATGTATGCGAGAGATCAAGAGGGAGTATTGATTCGAGTTTGCGTGCAAATTGCCTCAAAAATGTCTGACTATATTTTCCTGATATGAAAAGTGGACGAAAATGATGGCTATTTTTGAACGGTTATTCTTATAGCATTGAAATTGTTGTGATCAATTTGGACTAGACGTTCACCTCAAATAATAGGCAAGCGGGAAAGGGGCATTGGACATGAATATTACTTCGAGTGAGACATACAGACCATTGTTACCTTCAGTTGAAAGACTTCCGGTAAAGGGATTCTATTTGTCTTTGAACCTGCCTAAGTTACCTAATCTCATTAGAGTTAGAAATTGAAAATGTTGACAATAACAGTTTTTAATCATAGCATGCTTTTCATCTCCGCTCTTTGTAATAAATAGTGTGCATTTAACAATGAGAAAACATCTAGGTCAAGAATTGACGTAGTTGTAAGAATAGGCTTGCAACGCATTATACTGAACGAATCTTTCGCTACTTGGTGAACATTGCAATAGCTAAGAAAGATCTAGTGTTCAGACTGACTATTCCTCTCATACTACTTTGGCAAATTTATCTGTTCCCCAAGAAGCGTAGGATGAAGATGTCATAATCTCTTGATTGTTGCTATCCGTGAGTCAACATTCTTCTGAAGTATGACGAGTTTCGTTTGATTTTGGAGATTACCACATATATAATGTCTATATGTGCATTTGTTCCAGTGGTTATGTCTATGGAACCATGCATAGACTCATTTCTAGTGTGATGGTGGACGTGCCAATACGACAGGATTCCTACAATAGTTGTTCGTCAGTGGAGACGTTTGTGACGGCTCGCTGGGATGCGACGTCGTCGTCATATGCTGGTGTAAGCAGCACAGCCGACTATCTATCCATTCGTTCTGATCCATCATGGGCTCAATTTCGACCGGCCTCCGTTTAGTTTCACGGGTTCCCGGAAATAACTTTATTGGAGTGAATGAATTCTAAGTATTTTTGTAATATCTGGACCTTTTTGAAATGCTCACCCAAAGAATAATTGGAGATATACGAATTCGGCAGAAATTACCTTTTTCTGACGAATTTCTGAGAGCCCACCGCTCTTTTTGAGCACAAGACATATCATACGCAAGCTGCGGCGAAAAAAAGAGATTAAGTTCGCTCCCTCAGATTTTCTACTCAAGATATGTTTACTGGTACCAGAAGTGTCGACAACTTTCGTTAGAAACCTATGAAATATGAAGTGAAAATATACATATCATCTTTTTCACGGATCAAGGCATCTTTGTGACGGGGTCCATAAACTGAAATATGCATACGGTGTTTTCTTCTAAGGTTATTTGTTTTTAGTCCTATTTAGATTTGTTTCTACCGCTCAGTTTACTTGATAATCAATCGTAAAATAATGAGTCTTAAATTTCTAAAAGTGGACATTTAGTAAAAAATTTCACTGTATAGAGTTGAATACTGTGGTAGAAACATAGGGCTGCTTCGATATAGCACTTCCTATTCTATTCTGTTCTTTTACCCGCTTCTCTTCAGTTATTAAGATTTTTTTTTTGTGAGTAAAACCATGTGAGTAAATCGTTTATCACCGTTCACGCCTCAGATTCACCATTACTGCAGTTGCTTTCATTTTGCACATTTTCATTGATTTTCATCATGTAATTAGTTGTTTTAGTCACTTTGTTAATTTACAAATGTCAATAACCAGTTTGAAGCTTTTAGCACACCACCTGTTCAATGGATTGGAAGATTTTGAGGTTATAGGTTTTTTTTTCTGCTATTTAGTCTATTGGTCGATGTGCAGTATAGAAGAGGGTGTTCTTTTGCTCATTTGTAATTTTATGCTACTTCGTCTTTTAGATAATGAAGGAGAGATCTTTTTCCTATGTCGAATTTGTCCATAATGCAGTCAGCACTACCCTAGTGATCAGTGCATTTCACCAATCACTTTTATTTGGTGTACGATTGTGATCACATCTGTTGTAGTTCGAGGCTGTGTCAAGTACTGTTCATTGTGCCAGGTCGTGACGAACCCTAAAATGTGCCTTTTGTCTACTTGTCCGATTTATACATTCAATAACTTGTTTTTGGCATAACTTTGTTGCCTGTTCTCAAGTCGTTCAGCATTTTCATTTCTTTTTTCTTCGGATAAAATGCATACATTCGTTTATGTGTTGTTGTGGAATTGAAGGAAAAAATTTTCCAAGGAAATTTTGTAAACAAGCGCTACAATGTTCAAAAATGATAACGCCTCGCTTAACTTGACGAGAATCCGGCGAACTAGCAATGCATCAGAAAAAATGATGGAAACGAATGTGACAATGTCGATAGCTTTGAAGGCACTTTTTGAAATTTGAATACAGTGGAAATGTTTGCCTGAAGGTATTTGATAATTTGCTGGACAATTGATCCAAAAGGGACAAACATGAATAATCTTTCCTGGTGATCATAATGAGAGACCAATATGTACTTGTAAGGAAATGGCTTGCTAATACATTTTATATCTGTGGCGTGCTGTCGTTTATTCTGGATTTTTTGATGCTGCTTGGAAAATAAAGGCTACCTTTGTGCTCTTTTTACCATCGACTCCGAAAATTCATTAATTTTTGCATTTCAGGATCGAGTCGTCTACGTCGAAGGAGGAAGCTCGTCGTAACTATTTTCAGTCATTGGACAACTAAAATTCTGCATTAATTCCAAATAACTGATAGTTAATAAATATTCATCAATTTCCTGGCATCTTTGGAGATGTATACTATCACTGATCTCGATCTGATTTTCTGTTTATGTTTTTGATTCGGCATTTTTCTTTGATGTTAATCTGAGGACATTTCATAATCTTTTGCTTGTTACAGTCTACCAAGCTGCTGTTTTTCTCCCATGAATTCAACTATTCTTCCAAGCATTTTCGTAAGATCGAAATGACTAACTAACCTGTCAAGACTTTTCAATAAATGAGATTGTAACCTGTATGCTAAAACAGTTATTTTTCCAAAAAAAAATGGCATTCATCACTATCAAGATTGATTTTTTCCTTATAATCATAGCTTACAGCTGTTCGATTTCTCAATGAGAACAAGACTATTTTTGTATATGCTTCCATAATACCTCTATGATAACCTGCTTTCAATGGACAATTACGTATGTGACTTTGAATCTGTCTCATGTTCCATAGAAAATAGATTCGTTTGACGTAATTTGATATGCCTCCAAATATGCGCCTTCTAATGAATTTTTGCTTGACAACTTTTGCTGTTGAAAACCTTCAGAATCAAGTATTTAACTAAGTATTGCGAGGAGTTTTTACTTACCAGTAAATTTATTTTACCACACCACGAGAACGGAAGTAATGGAATTAGTGTTTTTATTTACCATTATTTCATTTTACACGAATCGATACCACATGAAAGCATTAGAATTAGTGTGTGAGTTCAGCGGCTGTTTGCAAAATTTATCGCCCTTAATTTATTCTTGAACGATGGTCGAGTAGAAACTTCTGAAATGCTGGAAATGCTAGTGTCAGGGCGTTTGCAAATCTTCAATGGAAGAAAACGCTGTATTCTGTCGGTTGGAAGGAAAGATGATGCTTAGAAAAAAAATGAAGCCAGATTTTCCATTCACGAAGAGATGGGAAGTTCAATGCGTCTGTTATTAGGTCGGTGTAGATCCTTACCCGTGAAGAACAATTTCAATACATGTCTCTTACCGCTCTCTACTGAGTGTTTATCTTCTTAAATCTACACTGAAAATTGAGTTCCCTACAAAAACTACGTTTTTCTCGCTGCCGTTCTTACCGGCATTACAATGTTTTGATGACTCGACATGCCTCACCGCACTCATCCACGATCTTTTCACCACTACTAAACTATTTTCGACGAACACGGCGCGCCGCACCATAAACAAAACTCACCATCGTCTAGAAGTGCCGTGGAACACGGCAACGCGGTAAGACGCGATCGCCGCCGCTACTACAGTACCTTTGCAAAACGTGGCACACCGCGCATTTGGCAAGATTTGACCAACGTCTTTGAAGTGCCGTGGAACACGGCAACGCATTAAAGTCCTCGCATTCTTCTCGCCACCACTACCATTCTCTCGAGAAAAGCGGCGCACCACGCGTTAGGCAAGCTTTGACCGACGCTCATAGAAGGCCGTTTACCAGCGATTTGTAAACGTTCTCCGCCCATTTTGCCAGTACTGCACTATTTGAGAGGAACTGAGTGCCGCGCTACAAACAAAACTCACCATCGTCTGTAAGTGCCGTGGAACACGACAGTCTTCGGACTCTCCTCCTTTTTGCTGTTACTACAGTACTTTCGAGAATATTTTCTCAGAACGCAGCACTTCGCACCAAAACAAGCATTCATCGTAGTTCATGAAGTGCTGTCAAACACGTCGATCTATAGACACCCCCAATTTCTTTCGTGAGTAAAACAACACTCTCGCAGAACTCGACACGCAGGCCAGCATACATCATTGTCTATAAAGTGCCGTGTGACACGGCAGTCTGCACACCCTCCCCGCTCTTTTCGCGCTAGAATATTTTTACATTATGCGGCACGGCGCATTATAACCAAGCAATCACCAGCATCCACAAAATGACGCAGAACATGGCACCACAGTATAGTGCTTCCGTTGCCAATATCACAGTGATTTCCCGGAGCCCGGTAAGCTGCACCATAATCAGACACTCACCAACGTCCTTAAAGAGTCGTGGAACACGACAATCTGTAGACTTTCTTTGCGATTATCGCCATTACTACACTATTCTAGCGAACGAACCACGGTGCGCTGCACCATAAACATCGCCATCGTTCATACTGTGAAACACGGCAGTTTCTCTAAATCCTTCCGGCTTTTTTCGCCACTACTTCAAAATTTTCATGGTACCCAACACTCCGCACCAGCATAAGATTCACTATCGTCCATATCGTGAAATTCGGCAGCCTGTGAACTTTCTTCGCTTTTTTCTCCAGTACTACAAATTCTTCGCAGAACTCCGCAAGTCGCTCTAGAAGTTAGCGTTCATCAACGTTACGGAAACTGCATCGCAGTTAAGTTCTCTCACCGCTATCACTACAATAATATCGCATAATCCAGCACGCCACACTATAAATTTTCATTTACCAACGTCCTTAAAAGTTATGAAACACGGCGATCTGTAGACTTTCCTTGATTTTTTCAATAGTACTGCAAGAATTTCGCAGAATCCAGCACACCGCATCATGAACAAGCAATAAGCAATCCTTTTGTAGCATCGTGGAAAATGGCATCGCAGTAAAGTGCGCTGGTTGCTATTACCACAAGAATTTCACAGAACACGGCGCGCCACATCAAAAAGAATTATTCACCAGCGTACACAAAGTACCATGAATCATGTAACATGGCAATCTGTAAGCTCTCCCCGCTTTTTCGCCAATGCTACGGTATCTTAAAACACGTCGGCAAACCACACCACAGACGCATATTCACTATCGTCTTTACAGAGCCGGAAAACGGCAAATGCTACACTCTCGCCGCTCTTTTCGGCAATGCTACGTATCCTCGCAGAACCGGTGCGGCGCATTTTGACCAATCATTCTTCAACGTCTATAAATGGGTGTGGAACACGATAATCTGTAAACTCTCTCCGTTTGCCAATAATACAACATTTTCGCAGAAACCCGGCAAGCCACACACCATGAAGAAGCATTTACTAGCATCTGCAAAGGGCCATGGAACAAGGCGATCTGTAAGCTCTTCCCGCACTATTCGACAATGTTACAGTATCTTCGCAGAACTCGGCAAGCCGCACCGCAAACAAGCATTCACCAATCCTTTTGTAGTGCCGTGGAAAACGGCATCGCAGTAAAGTGCTCTGGATGCTATTGCCACAAGAATTTCACAGATCACGGAGCGCCGCACCACAAATTTGTATAGATCAACGCCTATAAAAGCCATGGAACACTGCGATCTGTAGACTTGCTCCGATCTTTTTTCCAGTACTACTATATTTTCGCACAACCATGCGCGCCGCACCAAACAGACATACACCTCGTCTATAAAGTGCTGTGAAACAAGGCACTCGGTAAATTCTTCCAGCTCTTTTCATCAGTGCTACCATATCTTCGCAGAACCCAGTACGCCACACTATTAACAAGTATTGATGAACGTTTCAAGGTTGCGTAGAAAGCGCCGCCACATTAGAGTTCTTGTCGTCAGTAGTATAACAATTTCGCGGAGCCTGGCACAGCCAACCATAAAAAGACGTTCATCAACGTCTGCGGAAGGGCCGTAGAGCACGACGATCTGCAAATTTTTTTCTGCGCTTTTCTCCAGTAGTGCGCTATCTTGGTGGAACACGGTGCGCCGCACCGTGACCCTTTACGAACGGCGTCATTTTCGGCTGTCGTGCACTTCAGACGGCTATGAAGAGAGGGTTGGCAAAGCGCGCTACCACGTTAAGCTTTTTCTCGATAATTGGAGTTGGAGTCAGAGAATTGTCAATTATAAAAAGAGATGCTCCAATAAGTATATATTTGTTAGAAACAGTGCTAAAGCTTATTTTATAACAGACATTTTCGAAAGAAAAAAAGCCAAATACGCGCGACAGGCTATTTTTTATACTTTATAAAATATCCCTATGCTAGTTTGTTTATGTTCATCCACATTACAACTTTATATGTCTTTTATTTTTCATGTCAAAGAAGAATCGTTTTTGTTATAGTCGCAAGCGAATAGATAGTCAATTAATCACTCACATTATTATTTCCTACTTCTGCAACCAGATATTACAACATAAATAGTGTTAGCTTTCATATACTCTCACTGCATATAGTACACAAAAATCATCATAGTCATTGGAAAATAGAAAACGATGAATGATTACTTGAAAACTCTGGCTCCACCTTGCGTGCGAAGTCACTTCATCGATAACTCTTGATAATTATTCGATTATTAGCGTGCTTCAGGAGTTGGGACCTTCACTGAGTTGCAGAAAAAACTCCGTTCTGTCGTTTTTTGGGTACTAACTTTTTATTATCCGTTTATTCTCTACCATGAGCAGATTTTATCGTGGCTATTTTGACACTGGACATGGCTATCCAATTTTGTATGCTCTACGTAACGTAATTTTATCGTCAAATGTCAGCGTTGTGCTTTCCTTTGCCTCTTCTCGGCTATCACCCACTTCACAAATAACTGCAAGATGACCATTCTCACGCATCTGCAGCCTTCCATCAGTACACCGGAGTTTTCCTAGTCGGCCACTTGCTCAGTTTCACTATCAACTAATATCATTATGAGTGGTTCTTTTCTGCTTTGCGTATATCGATGCGTGGTTTCCTAGAATTTCGGCTTAGAAAGTCAGATACAAGAAGGTCTTGCTAATACTAATGCAAAGGGTGCAGTAGAACTAATCGAGAAATTTGGTGTAGCTTAGTGCATCTTCCCCTTCCTCACGTCAGGGAACTAGGGACACATATTTAGAGCGACGTCTTGGGCTACTGCAACAAGCCAGTCCTAGAACAGCTGGGTGTCTTGCAGAAGGTGATGTTATGAGCCTGGTGATGACTATATGGATGAAAGAAAACAACTCTTTGGAAACTGTTGGTATTCTAATGTTTTCTTAGTCGTGACTCTACAGAAAGGGTAACTTCTTGAGCGGGATCTGCAAGAAATGGGAAAAAGTTTTACAGAAGATTTTGTGCGAGATAATCTGTGTAGGAATGAGCGGAGAGCAATGGAAAACCAGACAGAAACAAAATTTTCGAGGTGTAGCTATTGTAAGGAACACGTCTGCAAAAAATTCTTATAGTTCTTTGGAGAATTATGCTTCTGAACGGTTCAGATGATCCAAGCAGGACTGTGTAACCTAGGTTTGATTACATATCATATATGTGAATTATAGTAGTTTATAAATAGGTTACCTTAGCATCTAAAGGCTGCTGATCATATTAGGAGTACAAAATGCTCAATGTATGTACAGTGTAGAAATGTGCAAGTCGTATCAAAATGTACGGAATGAAAAATGTTGACTGCCGCTAATTTTAGGGATTGGACGTTTTTTATTTGATGCATTGATGCAAGTGGTTGATTGATGAATAGATATAGTTGAAGGTCAGCATGTTCATAATGTCGGCAATATAAAATATAGCTCAGAAACAGGCATTTTCTGAATAAGTTGAAATGCTTTCTCTCGAGGTTTAGCTTACGTATCAGAAAGGTAAGAATTTATAGACAGAACCACGTTTAAGGGAGCATATAAATGATAGTCTACCTACCATTCTGTAGTGATAAGGCTTTCTTGAAATTAAAATTCTACTATATACGCATCTATAATTCCGCTGCAAAATTGGAAAAGCGGGCTGGCTTTTCCGGAAACAAAATGTTATTTTATCTTATTAGCAGTACGAAAAGGTGTTTTTTCGGAAGGCTAAGGCTTACTAATAACATCTCCATTTTTCCAGCTATCGAGCAGCTACTGTTGATTTGGTGGAAAAGCTCTTTCATAGGAAAAAACCGAAGATTCATGAGTACGATCTACATGATGCAACTGCATGCGACAGAATCCTATCCAACAGCAAGGACTTTCATGACAATTGAGCGTCCTTCTTATCAAAAAAGCGTTTGTGGGAGTTCTCAATGATAATCTATGCGATAAAGTTTTTAAGTATGAGAATCATACTATATAATACCAAAAAATCCGCTGTGAAGTTGAAAAGCAGACTCCCTCTACAAGACGGTATCTTTTCTGTATTAGTAGGATGTAAAACGGAGATCTCACAAAACATGATCAATACTGAAATTAGAATTTCCCCGCTATCGATTCATTACAACATGAGGAAAATATGAAAAAATGGCACTGAAAGGTGAAAAATATGTTGCTTTTCGTAGGAACGTGATTTTATCCTTGAAAAATACAGGGTTTTAGAAAACACGAGCGTTGATTTTTACTAAATTGTCAATTGAGAAGTTTTCCCAGTGATTTCCATCATTTATTGAGCACAACGTTCATTTACAACCTCAAATCATCCAGATTTGTATTAGGGGAGACGGAGCGGGAGTTAGCGCAACAACCTTCGTAGCCGTCTGTACACAGTAGCCCAGTTGGAGGTCAAAATGCCCCTTATCGTCCTCAAAGGATAAATTCGCTTTCATGGATGTCTTCAAATGCGTAGAGCACGATAGCAATGTAAAATATTATCCTTTCCCTCGACAGTACTAAAAATGCGCGCAATATTCCCAAGGACCCTTCCACCATTAATATGAAGCGCCGTAAAACACGGCGATTTCTAACCCTCTCTGCTCCTTTCGCCAGTGCTACAACATCTTTGCAGAATCGGGCACCTGCATTACGAATAGGAATTGATCAACGTCTATAAAGTCCCATAGAGCACTGCAGCATAGTACACTGCTCTCGTCCATCTCTCCAGTATGACTAATTTTCGATAAATACAGCGCGCAACGCGTCAGACAAGCTTTCACCAACATTCATGAAGTGCCACGTAGCACAGAGATCCGTGAACTATCTGCGCGCTTTTTGTCAGTTCTACACTATTTCAGAGGAACACGGTGCGCCGCACCATAGAGAAGATTCACGATCCTCCATAATTGCCGTGAAGCACGGCAGTCTGAAGACCTTCCCCACTTCAAAGCAAGCATTTATCTTCGCCAATAAAGTACCGTGAAGCGCAGTGTCCTGTTAATTCTCCTCTCCCTTCTCACCAGTACTACAATACTCTCGGAGAACCCAGTACGAGGCACCATAAACAGTGTTCATCATCGTCTACGAAAAGCCATAGAACACGGCATGTAAGCTCATGTAAGCAAATCCAGCACATTCATTTTGCTCTGAGGAATTCCTGTTCATTTCTTGTTTGCTGTTCTCTCGACTACCTTTTTGCTTTGGCTTGTATATTTGCTTAAGCTACATCTCAAGCGTGATCTGTAATAATGGTTTTTGTGAGCACGGCAAAATGTGGCGCTTCGAATTTCCCTCCTTTGAATATTTTATGGTTACTTTATGACTGTGCACTGTTGTCATAGTCATGCTTAAATTTTTTCCCCTTATTGTAATATTTAATGAGAAAATTCATCTAGTCACCGTATGCAAACTTATTCTGTTCTTCTTGCTTTCGTTTAACTATTGAGTTTCGACTCATTTGAAGTAACCCAACATAGATATGGCGGTATATGCTTTTCTCTTACCAGAACGGTAGTAGATACTTAAGGACATACAGGGACCTCAGCTAATGAGGTGCTCTTGTTTTAACGTAATGCGCAAAGATGTACTGCTTTTGCATTGTATTTTTCATTTCATTTGCTATCTACTGTCGCAATTTTTATTTTTTGTGAGACATTTCAGTTTGGCATATTGCAATTCTAGCGATCGAAATTGCCTGAACGGGAATATGTACGGAGTATTCACCTGGATCCTATGTTCGTAGTGAAATGTGACTTGCATAATTTCTTAATTCTTTCGGGTGCCATACACCCCTACTCATAATTTTTCTTTCCTCAGAAATGTGATCGTGGTTTTTTTCGGTGGTTATGCCTGGTATAGATAGAGCTCAGTTTTTTGACCTTTGTTAAACGTTGAGTTTTTGGTGTGGGTTGACATTGTGTTGTTGTAATGGCATTTCATCCTTTTAGATTTACCAGTGTTTACGGCTTTTGCTTCACTGTCTTTGCTGTTCTCTTTGTGTTGTTTTCTCATTGATCATTGATGCACACTTGTCTTTTTTTTTTCAACAACAACGAGCAGTGTATGCTATAACTTCACAGTCGAGTGGTCAGAAACTTTAAGGACCTTTTTTCATAATTTTGATAGAAACTCGTTATTTATCATGTAGAGACGGCGATTAGGAACGTCTATCATCTGCGTAATGACGATGATTGTTATTGAATACCTGATTACTGTTTAAACACAGCTCACGATCGTACGGGTTGCGATAACTGGACTAACTGGTCAGTTCACGGCTTGACAGACTCAGGAGAGAGTTGTCGCGATATTGCACGAAAACCAGCGCACGATTCTACGTTTGTCGCGGTGTTTGTATCAAAACCAGTGCACGATTTTAAGTATTCGCTATAAGGATTCGCTGTCCGTCGTAGATCGAAAGGTGGTTTTCTTTGTTGCAACTGGTATTCTTCCGCAATGGCAACGGTTCGCTTTTATTTTTTGACTTGTTGGCCAGTGAATGGACATTCTAGTTTTCTTATAAGAACAAATGCGAAGAATATTGATAAAGCAGTCAAGGTTACCAGCATATTTACCTGGATAAGGCCTGTTTTCCAAGCGCTTCATTGTTTGCAGTACGAGCTTGACTGAAAAGCGCTAAACGGCGAAGGGATTGGCTTAAAGTATTAGCATTTTTAACTCTTTTTTTCCTGAGTTTTGTAAACTTCTGTGACGTTGGTATAGTTGTGTGGGTTTTATTATTTTCGTTTGGACAATAAAATGGTGGTATTTGTGCTTCTGAATTGAAATCTGGTTGTTTTTGAATGTTCCGACCCATATATCATATCGTTAATGAATTAACCAACAACTAGATTGTTTTGATGACCGATATTTGTAACACTCTTGGAATTCAACTGAGAGGTGCTGCTTGCTTTGATTCCTGGTTCTCGTTGGTTGTTATCCTCAAAAATCGGAGGTAATCCACTTTTTAGCAGACGTCAATAAATGACATGAGTTTGGTATGGTTTCGTTGGGAATACCGTGACCTCGTCTTCGAAATGGTCGGAATGTTCGGAGAGACACATTTAGTTATTGTGGTTAAACTCCACGTATGATTTGAGTTTGTAGACGAAGTGACACGTTTGTCGTGTAGTTCATTTAGTTGGTTGACTAAGCACGTAGTGCAACGCACAAAATATTCAAGCTTCAACACTGTCGTATTACCTTTCAACCTATATCGCTCATAGGCACGCATGAAAGTGTGGAGGTGGTAATAAGATAGCATGATGCCTGTATGAGACTTAGTCTCTGTTGTATGATTGACATTATCGAGCTCCGTCTATGAATCCAATATAAATTTCTTCCTGAGATTTGGAGAAAGCTATATGCCATGACTTGAACATTATGGATACTGAAGAACATCCAGCCAGCGTTCGCGAGTGACGGACTGACTCATAGTTGCCTGAGTTATCTGGACCTAGCTTTTTTTTTCTCAGTGTAGGTGGATTCTGTGGATCTGTATACGTAAAATTTGAAATATTTCCAGCAGATTAAGATTCAAGAGTTTGACTGAAAAGCAGGTTTTTTATAGAGCAGCGGAGAGACTCTGCCGTCCGCTCGTGTTCACGATGTGGTGATGCATTCAAGTCCTAGTAGAGTTTTGATCGGTAAAATAAATAATGTTCTCCATGTATTGTATATATAGAGCATTCATATAGATAACTGGACCACTTGTTCTCACAGAACATTATCAGTGATGGCAGTTTGCCAAGTGATACCGCATGACTTATCTGTGTCAATCGGAATTAGGACGATCTCTTGGTGACTAACTTGTTGATTTTAGCATTAGAGGTTTTTTTCGAATGCTTTATAAGCTGATGTATGCTTTAATATTGGGCGGAGTAGTATATATCAAGGTAGGTTGGAGCATAATCGTTATATTAAATCAAGGTAGTTAGTAGTTGATTCTTCAGTGCTTGTGTGTAATATTGGACATTTATTGAACGATTATAATAAAGGTATAATGTGTTTTCGGTGTGGAATGCGTTAGAAATGGAATTGAATACATTCGCAATTTAACGTTACTTCGACGACTTTCGTGTTTTTTGATGATTTAACTATTGATTAACATAATGGATAGGGATATTTGATAGGCTCTGACAACAATTCACATGGTGTAAGTAGTTTACTGGGAATGCCGTTTGGGGGCTCTTTTGAATTTATTCAAACTCCAAATTTGACTAAAGAGTATAGCTCAAACTTATCTGCCTAAGTTACCTTAAAAACTTTTTGTCGCTGTCATGGCTATATAATATTAACTTTGTTGGAACGTTGAGTGACATAAATCCCGGAGTTCGCATAAAAGGCATAACAAATGCGAAATGACACAATTTTTCACATGCATTCCAAAAATCTTACTTTCATGGCAGCGAGATGTGACGATTAGGATTCCAAATAATGAGCAAAACACTCGGCTAAAATGTGCTGAATAATGGTATTGTAGTCGGTGAAAGTCAATATGAGCTTATGTAGGTGACAGAGAGATCAAGAGGGCAGTATATAGTAAGTTTCGAAGTGTTTGGCGTGCAAATTGCGTCAAAAAACGGGCTTGACTAAATGTTTCGTGAATAGATTGAAGAGTTGACGAAAATGGTGGCTATTTTTTGAACGGTTTATACCTATAGCAACTGGAATTGTTTTGATTCAATTGGGACTAGATGTTCACAACTCAAAGAATAAGCAAGCGGGAAAGGGCATTGACATGACTATTACTTCGGGGGGAGTGAGACATACGACCATTGTTACCTTCCGTTGAAAGACTTCCGTAAAGGAATTCTATTTGTTCTTTTGAACCTAGCCTAAGTTTTACCTCATCTCATTAGAGTTGGAAAATTGGAAAATGTATGACGAATAACAGTTTTTAAATCTTAGCCATGCTTTTCATCTCCGCTCTTTGTAATAAATAGTGTGCATTTACTTTCTAAAGGGGAAATTATTTGGGGCGGAATCAGGGCCGGTTCTCTTGTGCCTGCCTTTTCGCGTCTTACACGGCAGCTTGTTTCTATG